>CM053771.1:115346104-115359669 GCA_028658325.1 Potorous gilbertii
ATAAAATCTTAATTTTAAGGAAGTGATTGTAGAACATTTATAAATAAATAAAATAAAAGAAAACAAACAAAAAAAGAAAACAAAAATAAAAATTATGGAAGTACCTGCACAGGAATTACACAGAATGAGAGGGCATGGAAGGGTTGTGATTTGTATCAGTAGATGATCCCCAGCCTTACCAAAAAAAGTATGGATCCACCAAATGATCAGAGTATAAAGTAATCATGCCATCCAACATATATTAATTACCCTTTATTGTTTCTCTGTCTTGTATCTGCTTTTTCAGGTAGCTTTGGATGTCCTTGACCTGATTTGGAAATTTTAAAAACAAGAGAGACATCAATCTATCTTATGTTCAATAGGAGATGGCTGGAGGTTACCCAGAAAACTGAGTCAGCTAAGGGATGTGCTTCTGAGGTTGTAAGTTAAGACATCAACTAGAAGTGGGACTTCTGAAAAATAAAACTCCACCCAATAGCAACAACAGCATTTTCCATTTCTCTGCCAGCTAGGCTGTGCAAGAGATTAGAGCCAGGCTTAAGTCAGGAACACCTGACTCCAGTGTAGCCTCAGACACTTACTAGCTGTGTGACCTTGGGTAAATCCCTTAACCCTGTTTCCTCAGTTTTCTCATCTATAAAGTAGAAATAATAATAGCATCTTCTTTGCTGGTTGTTGTGAGGACCAGGTGAAATAACATTTCTAAAGTGCTTAGTATAGTGTTTAGGACATGGTTGTTCAGTTATTTTAGTCATGTCTGACTCTTCCTGATTCCATTTTGGGAGTTTTCTTGGCAAAGATACTGGAGTGAGTTGCCATTTCCTTTGCCAGTTCATTTTACAGATAAGGACTGAGGCAAAGTGACTTGCCCAGCTTGGAAGTGTCTGAAGTTGGATTTGAACTCATGAAGATGAGTCTTCCTGATTCCAAGCCCAGTGCTCTATTCACTACATTACCTAGCTGTCCACAGGCACATAGTAGTTT
This sequence comes from Potorous gilbertii, assembly GCA_028658325.1. Lineage (NCBI taxonomy): Eukaryota > Metazoa > Chordata > Mammalia > Diprotodontia > Potoroidae > Potorous > Potorous gilbertii. The sequence goes on from CM053771.1 coordinate 115,347,089, forward strand.
CTATATAAATGTCAATTTTTTTGTCACTTTTTCCCTGTCTACAAAAAATGGGTTTATGTTTCCTGGGTCAGAGGAGTTTGTGAGTTCAGGAGCTGCTAGAACAAACAATAAATACTTCATTGATTGACTGATGGGATCCATAGTACCTTCTGGGGTCAAAATTCATTGACCTGCTGCACCAGTCTCTCACCCTTTTAGCATTTCTGTGGGTACCACAAAGACTCCTTCACCCTTGTGTCTCAGTAGCAAAGGCTTATTTTTAGATTGACAGGCTATATGAATTTGTGGTACTGTGGAAAGAGTATTAGATTTAGAGTCAAAGGACTTGGGTCTAAATTAGGGTTCTGCTACTTACTACCTATGTGACCTTGGGCAAGTTAATTAACCTTTCTGAACCTTTACCTCATCTATAAAATGAAGGAGGGAGACTACATGAGCCCTGAGATCTCTTCCAACTCTCTGTCAATGATTAGATGAGCCTTACTTTAAGTAGTTGTCATCACCAGCGCTGTCATCGTCATTCCCATTATCATTTCATCCTGGAGAAGCAGCTTGGTGAAGTGGACGGAGCACCAGCCTGTAGAGTCAGTAAGATGGGTTCAAGTCTTGCCTTGGCTATTTACTAACTATGTGACGTTAGATAAGTCACTTAGCTTCTTTGTGCCTCAGTTTCCTCCTCTATAAAATGAAGATGAATAATAGTAATTACCTCACAGGATTGTTGTGAGAATCAAGTAAGTTAATATATGTAAAGCACTCTTCAATTCCTATATAAATATTAGTTATTATTTTTCTTCTTTTTATTGTCTCCACTCTCCTAGCATTGCCCATCTGGAGAGGTGATAGTTGAGAAGAAGCTGGGCACCTGTCAATGCTGCAGTTCTATCTGTGACAGAAATTGCTCCACAGCTGGGCTAGGCTCCAGAGAGGATGGCATGAATGCAAAGATATTTGCCTTGACATGTTAGGACTTTTATTCTTTTTGGAGGAAACTCAAATTCACAAAAATGACTTTTGTCTGTATGACAGGTCTATTCCTCTGTTTCAGTGGTATTTGGGCACGCAATATTCATATCAGGTGAAAAACACTGGGTCTATGGAGAGCTTAATCTTTCAGAAAGAGGAACTGGTTCTTTGTTGCTCCCTTAGGAGATTGACCAACGGCAAATCATTTCAACCATTCAATCCACTTCCTTTATTTTTGCTCCTAAGTTGGGCAGAAAGTATACTAGCTCAGAAGGAAGGGAAGCATGCTTATCAAAAATAGGCGGACCTACATATATCCCTAGTGACTATGCACCCATCAGGTGAGTCCATGCACATGGGGATAATTTCATTCAGTCAGACATTTATCCAGAAAGCATTTATTAAACACTTGCTATGTGCAAGGCTTTGTGCTTGACACTGAAGGTACAAAGATAAAAATATAGAACTAAAACATTCCTTTTCTTCAAGAAGCTACATACATTCTCTTGGGAAGCATTAGCTTGTGGCAATACTGTGATAACTGATCATTGATTCATCTGGGCAACTTCAGAGAGAGCAAATGAGGTCTTTAAAAGTGGGGTTAGTGATGACAAATCCTATCTGAGGGTTGTGGGAGATCATGTGTATGTGCTCAAACCATGTGTCATGTTACCATAAAAACAGAATTTCATTTCATTAGAACTTCCTAGGGTGGAGGTGGGGACAGTCTAAGGTAGAGGGTTTGGAAGACTTTAGAGAAAAGTCAAAGTCACTTTTCAATAGTTTAAGCATCTTTGTAATGCTTTCTTTCTGATGTGGAAAGCCATTTTTAAAAGATGCCACTTCTAAAATAGAGGAGTGGATGGAAATCATGCTTGCACATTTGTTCTGGGTGGGTGGGAGTAGGGGGAGGGTAAAGTAAGGAGACGTTGATATTCTACATGTAAAGACAAATGGAATGAAAGCAAAAACATTATCTACCCACAAAACTGTGTGGGTATGGAGCATCTTGGGGACATAGAACATCTTTTTTGAAGAGGCTGTTTTTTTCAGTGCTCTGTAGGCAGCACAAGCAACAAGTACAAAATGGTTACTTTTTCTGACTCTTCTTGAATGACTTACTATATAGTCTTAGGACTGATTACATCAGGGTCTTGATTTCCTCACCTGTGAAATAGGAGCAGTGACATTTGCCAGCTGCCAATCTTGGAGGGCTGCTACTGTGAGAGCAAGTCAGAGCTTCCTGGGAAAGATGTGCTAATTTATTCTAGAATACCAACAAAATGAGCACACTGTGAGTCTAAGGCTCCCAGGCATGGATGTATAACTGCAAAATCTGCCACACAGGGCTAGGCTACAGTGATTACGGAGAGATAACAATTTTGGCTGCTGGAGCCTTGGACCTTTCCCCATGGCTCTTATTTGGGCATAGATCTTGCAGGCTGTGTTTGAACAGTGCTAATTCTTCTTCCTCTGAATTGTTACCTAGTCATAACATCTAATTACTTAGTGGATGATAAAGCCTTAAATCCCAACCACTAAGTCAACTTCTTGATAAGTAACTTGCTATGCAGCTGTTAGCAATGCTTGCAGGTGTTGACTGGGAACCAGAGACAAGCAGCTTATGGTGGCCGGCTTCTCACCTCAGGTCTGTTTCAATTCTATTCAACAAACAAATATTGAAAACCTACTATGTGTAGGATGCCACACTGGGCTCTGAGACCCCCTGTGCTAGACACTGGGAAGTGAAGTCTGATAGGGGAACTATATCACATTTCTGCTTTGAACAGAAAAATGCAAGATAATTCTTCTGTACAAATATCTCATACAGAAAGAGATTGCAATATGCCATTGCTTTGCAGAGAAAATGAATAACTTATATCAGTGATTTCAGTATGAAAAGGAGTAATGGGAGAGCATCTGCTCATATCAAAAGAAGAGCCATAAATTATATCCAATGGGTTATAAAACTGTGTGTACTCTTTGATCCAATAATACCACTTCTAGGTCTGTATCCCAAAGAGATCATAAAAATTGGAAAAGGACCCCACATGTACAAAAATATTTGTAGAAGCTCTTTTTGCAGTGGTCAAGAATTGGGAATTGAGGGGATACTCATCAACTGGGGAATGGCTGAACAAGTTGTGGCGTATGAATGTAATAGAATACAATTGTTCCATAAGAAATGATGAGCAGGTGGACTTCAGAAAAGCCTGAAAAGACTTACATAAACTGATGTGGAGTGGAGTGAGCAGGACCAGGAGAACATTGTACACAGTAACATCAACGCTGTTCAATGACCAACTTTGATAGATGACCCAACTTAGTTCTTCTAAGCAATACAGTGATCTAAAACAATTCCAAGACTAAAGATGGAAAATGCTCTCCACATCCAGAGAACGAACTATGGAATCTAAATGCAGAGCAAAGCATATTTTTCTCTTTTTTTATTTGTTTTTTCTTTCTTATGGTTTTTCCCTTTGGTTCTGATTCTTTTTTATGACATGACTAATGTAGAAATATATTTAACATGATTGTACATGCAGCAGCTATATCAGATTACATGCCATCTTGAGGAGGGTAGAAAATGTAGAACTCAAAATCTTATAAAATGTTGAAAACAAAAAAATTTTTTTTAAAAAAAGATTCATAGAATGTTAGGTCTAGATGTGACCGTAGGAGCATCTAGCCTTTTACAGATGAGGAAACTGAGGCCCAGACAGAGTGGTTTGCCTAACTATGTTAGGAGCAATGTTGGATACATTTATCCATCTCTTAAAAGATGTATAAAGTACTTTCCTCAAAGCAACTTCAGAGATCACTAGTATAAAAAGATACCCAGAAACATAGATTCAGAGCAGAAAGGGGACTTGAGGAGCATCTGGTCTAATCCCATCATTTTACGTATGAGTAAGCCAGGGATTAGAGAGGGGAAGTGATCTTTTTTTCCAACGTCACTCAGTAAGTAGCAAAATTACAAACCCAATCCAGGGTTCTAATCTAGTACTTTATCTCCATTTTACAGGTGAGGAAACCGAGGCATTAAGGGATGAAGTGATTTACTGGTCCAAGGGCATAAAATTAGAGATTGGCACAAGTGGGGCTAGAAGTCACTCTTTATAACTAATTTTTCTGTTTCGTGACCTGTGAAAAAACTTCCAAGTCCTAATACAGAACATACATGTATTTATGTACCTAATCTGCTTCCACCTTCTGGGTGAATAACAAGCAGTCAGAAGAAAAGTGAAAAATCCAGCCAATCTTGTGGGCCTTCAATATTTATGATGTTTAGCATATGACTTACTTTATGTGATCGATCTACCTCTGAAATATTCTGGGTCAATGGAATTTTTACAAACTGAATTAAATCATCAAAGCTAATAGGGACAGTTATTTAAGGGATTCCTGCTATGGAAACCTTCCAACAAAGCAAAGAATTCTAATGTACTACCTTCAAATTTTGTAAGTTCATTAGGTTTTCTTAAATTAGGGGCCCACCTGTAATTGAAAACACCTGGATGTTTGACTACATTGCTTATGTATATCCAGATGTTTTGCCTTGTGTGTGTCTTGGACACTCTGATCAGTTTGAATCAATGCCTTGAAGCTGAGACTTGGCTTTTGAAGCACAGAAGGATCTTCATGGCAAATATTTACTTACCCCTGTGACTGAAAGATGTGGTCAATTTTCATTTCCAAAAATACCTGTCTAGATGTGGTCAAAGATATCTGGTATCTTTGCTGGAAACCCTGACTTAGAATCTGTTTCCCACGTCCTGTGGTTGGTGGAGGTGCCAGATTTTATAACTGGGCATGTTTGTGGGCCTGTTTTCTGCTATTTCTTTTGTTTCTGCTATCTCAGGCTTAGTCTCCTGGCTCCTGCACTGTCAGTCCATGGCTCCCCTCCCCTTCTCCATCATTTATCCAGGTGCCCCAGGGGTTACCAACTCTAGCCCCACCAGCTCTAGGTCATAGTAATAATGGTGATGATGCCTTAGTGGAAAGAACATTTTACGTGGGAACAGAAGACCTAGTTCCAAGTTCTGGCCCTCCTACTTATTTCCTGGGTAACCTTGGGAAAGTCACTCTCCCTAAAATAAAGGGGATTACATGACCTTCAAGATTCCTTCCAACTCAAAATCTTATGGACTATCATGTTTTTCAGCTTTTCACATGACCCTGTTACCTCATATGTAAAGTGATTGGCATTGGATGACTTTGACTCTGGAGGGCCCTGCCAGCCTGAATTTCTGGATCACGAAGGAACTTCACATACATTATCCCCTCTGACTCTACTAATAATTCCTTGAGGTAAGTAGTATATTAATGTTGTTGCTGTCATTTGCCCTTCATTCTTGAAGAAGACCTTGCCATCAGGAAGCTGATGCCATGACTTGCAAGTGAATTGGATTTAAGTGAGGGAAGGCTATGCAAAGTCACAGCCTCACTCTAACCTCGGGAGTCCAGTGGCAAGATATAGAATACCCCTTTTATAGATGAGGTAACAAAGGCCCAAAGAGATTAAAATGATTTGCCTGAGGTCACACAGTTAGATAGGTAACAGAGCTGGGGCTCAAACCCAGGCTTTCTGTGGCTGAACCCGGGGGAATGGCTTGTGTACCACTGTTTCCAGTGGAAATTTCTTAGTGTAGCCAGAAGGCTGTGTGATTCTACCACCTACCATGTAATGGAGAAACAAGTGATTAATTACATGGAACCTCTCTGAGCTCTGAGCCTCAGTGCTTAGAAAAGTCACTAAGACTCTCCTGGTCCTTTGAGTGAGTCATCTATATTGTGGAGAAACTGTTCTGTAACATTCTGCCTCCAGGTCCCCAGTTCATTAGAGCAGGCTCGCAAACCCAACTGATAATTCCTGGGCAATGAGGAAAATACTTTTAGAGCCTCTCAGATTTACTGCATAGTCCTGAATCTTGACTAATAGTCCCACTGGTGAGTCAGTATGTGTTCAGTCATCAGAGGTTCTGGTAGAAGAGCCTGAAAGGCTGGCATCCTTAGGAACACACAATGGGTCTGGTTATTGCTTCCATGTCAGGTGCCCAGGCCTGTTAAGTACTAACCCTACCCCATCCAGCTTAAGGCAATAATACAAGGAAAAGGGCTCTGCCCATAGCTTCACAGCTATGGGATCTTAGAAACCAGCTGGTCCAATTATTTCATTTTAAAGATAAAAAAATCTGAGATTCAGAAAAGGTCAGACAAGTAAATGTGTCACACAGGTCAGGCTTTGAACCCAGGTCTCCTGACTCCCTTATCCCTTACAGCATGCTGAGTCACCCTTGAGAAATAAATTAGGCCAGGCCTCCTTCCTTTTCTTCCTCCTTTTGGGTGAGGAGGATCCTGAACCTGTATTAAGCTCTAACTCAAGAATTGCAGGCTATAGAGCTAAGAAACACCTCAGAGATTATCTGGTCTAAATTCCTTATTCTATAGATGATGAAAAGGAAGCAAAAGGAATTTAAGAGACTTTGCCAGGGTTATACAGACAATATCAGAGGCAGGGTTGAAATCCAGTTTCCAGTACTGCTTTCAGCACACCATGTGATCACATTTCAGAGAGTCAGGACTACAAAAGACTTCAGTGATGACCTACTCCAACCATCTCATTTTATAACTCAGGAAACTGTCATATTTTTTGGTGGCCTTGTTATGTTTCAAAATGCGCGAAACAGAAGGACAGTATTAAAAGAATCGAGAAGGTTGTTTAGTGAAGCTTGAAGGGTCTACAGGTGTTTCCTCCTGTTGATCTGGGGTGACCCCCAGGGATTAGCATTTCTCCTAAGCAGAAGACCAGAGAGTGTTTGAGATGTAATGACAGCTCAGTCTTGTTAAGTGTTTAATACTCAATATAACCCCCCCCCCAAAAAAAACCCTTACAGAGGGTCCTCCAGGCTCATCATTGGTATAATGAGGTATAACACTTGACACCAAATTGTGCCTGCACACACACATTCAACACCAGTTTTTGTGACTCCCCCCCAATTCTAGTGGCTTTCCTGATGTTCTGACCCAGCTGAAGGCTCATTTCTTACGGTTGGCCAGTTCAATGACCTGTAAGGGATCTCGAAGTGAGGAGAGGAGCACCGTGCACCAAAGGGAAATGCACAGGTCTTGTGGTTGGGAGGATGTGATGACACCACCCCCCCCCCCACCCCGCGCAGAGGGAGCTCAGGGTTTTTAAAAAGCTGGAGGAAACATCCTCTGAGCAAGTGGTGGCCCTGGTGGTAGGAGAACACAACCCAGGACAAACATAAAAGAAGCCAAACTGTCTGCTTCAAAGAGAAGAGGTGACATCCTGCTGCAGAGTATGCACTGGCAAAAATGTGAGTTCTGATTCGGCCTCCGCTGCTCAACCTGGCAGGCATGGGGTCAGAGAGCAGGGGGCTCTCTGGCTGGTGTGGATGCCCCAGGGAACCAGTGTTCTGGGGCAGAGGTTGGGGCTCCCATGACCAGGGAGTGGAGAGAGGCGTGAGGTGGGTGAGATAGGGACTGGAAAACAAACCTGTCACACGCAAGTGATGCTAACTTTCCAGCCTGGATGTAAGTTACATGCACCAGAGTAGGACAGCTCATCAGATCACAGCTCCAGGGTATGAATCACTGTGGTGAAAGAAAGGGCAGTTTATGATTCACAAGAACAGTAGTAAGAGGTGGCATTCAGCTGGGGTAAGGGAAGAGGGCAACTGTGGGTTAAAGATAGGAGTGTCTTAATTATTGCAAAGGGCTGTTTTTCAGACCCCAAACAGTCTCCCTTCCTTTTAATGCATGGGAAAAATGCAGGAATTGAGGTGGTGAAGATTCTGAATGCCAATTATTCCTTGTCCCACCCTGTCGGTGACTTGAAAGGTTTAACAGAAATTGTGCTTTTCATGCCTTGGTTCCCATGGAATACGGTAAGCCCTGTTTACATTGGATGTGAAATAGAAAAGATCAATCCCAGAGGTGCATTATTTCAATTTGACATTATTTTGAGATTATCCTAAATTCATCTAACTAGAAATGGCTTGTTACAGAGCACTATCCTCATAGCTGCCCTATAGGTAGATTGCCCAGGCCTTATTAGCTTTGTTTTATCTGAGGATATTGAGGAAATGACAAAGCTAGTAGCTCTCAGAGCCTCAAGAACAGTAGAATGGAAACTCTTTGAGGGTAGAGATTATCTGTTTTTTGTCTTTTTATCCCATTTCCCAGTAGAGTATGCTTTATACCTAATAGGTTCTTCCTAAATGCTCGTTGAATGAAATTAAATTAAATTGACCTAAAACCAGGTCTTTTGACTTTCAGTTCGGTCCTGTTTCCATAGCACCATTTAATTTCTCATAATTCTTTTGTGTTGAGATGACAATTCTACTGAATATTTTTATGAAATTTGTGTTAGTGTGTTGGTTCTATCCTTCCTTGAGTATGAATATTAATGAGAAATTGTTACATCTGTCTCCCAAGTCTTAATAGATGCTTCCCTTGTCATCACTGCCAATGCAGATATATCTTGCCTTCAGCCAACCTCTTCCAGAGGATCTGAATGTATACAAGATAAAATTTTATTTTGGTCTAGATCTACAATTTCACTCATATGGAGCTCTCTTGACAAGGAAGCTTCCCTTTATTGATTTACTTTCTCTGCAATTTATAGTCTTGGAGAGTTGACTGGAATATTGAAAAAATAAACAATTTGCCCAGATTTACACAGCTAGTATTCATCAGTCTTCCCGAATCTAAGGTTAGTTCTGCATCTACTATACCATGTTGCTCCTCTTCCCTTCCAGGTACTAGAGAAAATACCATTAATTACCAAGCCTGACAAATTACCAAAGTAATTGGTAACTGACCACTGACAATAAGTATACTTGCTTGAAAGTTGCCTCTTTCTTCTATGTAGTAAGATGTCTCTTTATCCGCTATGCCATACTTCCCATCAAGAGAAAAATTAGGATGTGATTGTTCACTGTATAAAACTAAACACAGAAAAAAATCTTTCAAAATTTCACCTTTCATAGCATATCTAAAATATGATTTGATTTAGAAAATGTGATTTACATGTGATTTCCCATTATATTCATTTCATAAAGTGAAGTACATTTACATAACTCTCCTTTGGATACACTTGGCAATAATATAGAGAGTATATGGTGCAGTAGGTAGCATGCTGAATTTGGTGTGAGGAAGACTTAAGTTCAAATTTTCCCTCAGATGCTTACTAGCTGTATAAATTGCAAGTTATTTAATCTGTTTCTGTGTCATTTTCTCCATCTGTAAAAATGGGGGTGTGTGTTAATGATAGCATCTATTTCGTAGGGTTGTATGTTGATCAAATAAGATAATATATTTAAAGTACGTTGTCAACCCTATATTGCTATATAGATATTAGCTATTATTTTTATTACTTTGATGCTTTTTGGATCTTTGAGCCCTACTGTTTAATACTGTCAGGTGATATTTTATAAATTGGGTTGTATTAACATGTATTAACATGATCATCTCATGATATTTTCCAACTAAACTCATACTCTAATATGACATATTCATATTAGACACACTCATTCATATTGGACATCATTATATTCTGATATGAGTACTAAGATTTGCCATTTTTAAAGATTAAGAACGTTTGAGATATGTTTGATTTTTTTTTTGTCAATGTGGAGAATGCTGTATGTGGCAACTCCTTCTACAAAGATAAATCTCAATGAATCTATGAGTTAGAGCAAAGTCCTAAGAGGCATTGTAGTATAGCAGAAATAACACTAGTTCTGAAATGAGAAAATCTGGGTTCAAATCCTAAATCCTACACCCTATGTCATTTGTGTGACTGTATACGATTCATTAACTCCCTGAGCCTCAGTTTCCTTATTTGTAAAATGAGGAGATTAGAGGTTCCTTTCAGATCTAAGATGGTATACTTTTGCCTGCTAGCTATGACTTAGAGGCAATGAGATTGGAATCTAGGCTACCACAATGTGCCTACTGGAAGAACCATGTTGACCTTTTCTATGGCCTAACTCAGGTCCCTTCTGACAGTTATTCTGAGATGAAATGGAAATGAGAAAACATGAAGCATTGAACCCTAATCTCATTGCCTTAAAAATGTGCATGAATCTTTAGGGTACTAACAACTTCAGGGAAAGTCAGTAAAAATAAAGATAAGGTTGTCAGCCCTTTTAGAGTACTTAAAGTAAAAAATTCTTTGTACTTACCCCACCCCACTACAGGGCAGAGTATGAAATCACATATTAACAGTGCTGAAGAGGCACTTTCTTTTTCAGAAAACATCCTCCTGGCATGAGCTGAAATGACTGTCGTACATAGTATTCTGGAAAGGGTTAAGAAAAAGTAAACTTTGAAAATAGGATGTTTCATCCCTGCCTGGGCTGTGGCAAATCAAACAGATGAGACCAGGGACAGTGCTAAAACTTAGGCCTGTGGGTGCAAATCAGGATCAGGAAAGACTCTTATCCTTCACCATTAGAATGCCACCTTCTCAAAAGCAATGCCTATTTTTCACGGCATAATGCCTGTCACAGAGTAAATGTTTAATACTTTCTTGTTGAGTAAATGCATGAAAACAGCAATCTTGTTTAACCAAAGGTGATGGGTGGACTTGTTAGTAAATTGTTGGGCCAATAAGAAAAGGATGGTGTTTTGCATACATAAATATGGAAAACCCCTATATCCATCCAAATTAGGAGGTCTCTTTAATTCCAGGAAGCTAATTGAGTTTCCTTTAACATCTCAGATGAGCACAACAGTAGGCTACTGGGTCACACCAAGTCCCCTCCTATACTTCCTTTCTTATTTTAGTAATTTAAAAGGCTCAAACAATGAGAATTTTTTTTTAAGTTCCCTGGCTATAGACTTTTAAAAACAATGAGCCAGATTTTCCAAGGGCCCAGAATAGCTGGGGTAGTAGATGTAGCACTTGCTCTTTGGGGCCACTAAGGAAACATGCAACCAGGATGCCTAATATTGAGAAAGTGGGTAAAAAGGAAAGAATATAGTAGGCTGACCCCTTTTTTCATCTCCCTGATACTGAACAGTGATATAATTTACCAAATATTCACTATGCACCAACTATATTGATTTCTCTTCCAAATCAGTTAAAATGACCAGCTGTTTTGACTCACATATGTATAGCATCATCACATCTGGTTGAAAAATGAACATTATACTCAAACAATAGTTTTGTTTTTGGTTTCAGGTGTGTATAGCTATAGAAATGCCCTCCACCCCTTCCCCTTCTCCGCCCCACAAAAATCCCTAGCTGACTGACAGAGTGTTTTGGCATGGAGATCTTATATTGAGAGCTTTAACTGACTACAGATTTCATCTGTTATAACCCCCTCCATTTTATAGATAAAACTGAGGCCTAGGAACATTAAGTGACTTACCAAAGGCAGTAAATATTAGAGGCAAAATTTGAACTTAGGTTCTTAGATTCCTGAGCTAATCCCTTTACCCTGTAACTTAGAGTAGTGTGACTTCCCTAGTACATTGTTCTAATATCTGAAGACCTCATGGTAAGCAACAATAGTGAATATATTTCCAAGTTATGGTACAGGTGTTCCTTTACTTTGAAAAGATAGATATATCCAAATCAGAACTTTAAAAATGGACAAATGAGGGTCTGGCAATTCAAATTACAACAGGATTCTTCAGTTCACAAAAGGACTTAGGTCAAGATTCTTTAAGGGTCATAGGGTTTATAATGAGAAGATTTTAAAGACTAACTAAAGAAATACCTTCATTTTTTAGATGAGGAAACCGAAGGAGATGGATTTAAGTGACTTTTCCAAGGTCACCCAACAAGTGGCAGAGCTAGGATTTGAACTGAGGTCTTTGGATTCCAAATCCAGTATTCTTTCAAATAAGTTCTCCTAAGCCATCATCAATCATAAAAATCCAACTTACTCATTTCTAGAATATATCTACTGAATAGAGTGAGGCACATCTACATCAAGAAGCAATTTAGTGTCTGGGAGAAATAGACCCAAAGGTTCCTGTAATGTACTACATGTGCTACTTGTCTCATTTAACAGTGTCCAGTAAACATTTCTATTTGTTGCCTACTCATTCTGATATCTACCATTTCTGCTGATGACCTATGGTATATGTGGCCATGTGCTCTTGTAGAAAAGACTATTCATTCATGAGTCAGAGTATGGGAGACTAAACCTATCATCATTGCCTTTTGTTACCTATATGATCTTGGAAAATTTGCTTAATCTACTGAGGCCTCAATTTCTTTCCTTTTTTTTTTTTAAATTAAGCAATTTATTTTTCAGTTTTTTACAATCGCTTGCATATATCTTACATTTTTCCCCCTTTCCTCTCCCACCTTCCCCCGCTCCCTCCCCATTACCTCCCCAAGATGGCATGCAATCTTACGTAGGTTCTACACATACATTCTTATTAAATGCATTTTCACTTTAGTCATGGTTCATAGAAGAATTAAAATGAAACCATGAAAAGAAAAGAAAACAAAACATAACACAAGAAAAAATGATCTACTCCATTCTATGATCCAATTCCATAGTTCTTTCTCTGGATGTGGAAGGCATTTTTCCTCAGGAGTCCAGTGGGAATTTTTTTAGGTCCTTGCA
>CM053771.1:115359769-115435740 GCA_028658325.1 Potorous gilbertii
TTCTGCTCCTTTTGCTCAGCATCAGTTCATATAAGTCTTTCCAGGCCTCTCTGAAGACTATAACACAATAATATTCCATTACATTCATATATCACAACTTGTTCAGCCATTCCCCAATTGATGGGCATCCCCTCGATTTCCAGTTCTTGGCCACCACAAAGAGAGCTGATATAAACATTTTTGTACATGTGGGACCCTTTCCCATTTTTATGATCTCTTGGGATACAGTCCTAGAAGCGATATTGCATGGTCAAAGGGTATGCACATTTTTGTAGCCCTTTGGGCATAGTTCCAAATTACTCTCCAGAATGGTTGGATGAATTCACAACTCCACCAACAATGAATTAGTGTTCCAACTCTCCCACATCTTCTCCAACATTTATCATCTTCCTGTTTTGTCATGTTAGTCAATCTGATAGGTGTGATATGGTACCTCAAAGTTGTTTTGATTTGCATCTCTAAAATCAATAGTGATTTAGAACATTTTTTCACATGACTATAGATAGCTTTAATTTCTTCCTCTGAAAACTGCCTGTTCATATCCTTTGACCATTTATCAATTGGGGAATGACTTGTATTCTTGTACATTTGACTCAATTCTCTATATTTTAGAAATGAAGGCCTCGGTTTCTTTATCTGAAAACCAAGAGGTTGGACTAGATGACTTCTGAGTTTCATTCTAGTTCTAGATGCATGAACCTATGTTTGGAAGAGGAATGCAACAGTTCAGATTCACCAATCTTTACGAAGCTCCCTTTATGGATAGTTTCCAGGAATGAACTGCTTGTGTTTGGTAGAGTGACATTTAGTAAAATTAGGGATTATGGTATAGATGCTCATTCTTTAGACTGGCTATGTAATTAGTGGCTCTTGCATTTTTTATTAATGGCAACAAAAGCAAAGGATTAATGCTTTCCCACAGACTTCAAGTCCTTTGTTGATATGAGTCTCAGTTCTCTTATTAGAGAACTAAATACCAAGAAAAATGCCAAGGGTGAGGCCTACTGGGATGTCCCCAATCTGTTCCAGAGCATCCAAAGGACAGTATGTTTGATGCCCAATGATGAATACCCCATGAACTCTCTGGTATACACAGTTCAGGCTTAGTAAAGCCCTTAGAATTCTATATTTGAGAGATTCTGTCTTTGGTGCCAGACAGACTGTCTTCCACGATCTGTTCTTTCTGTATTCCTCTGTTTGCTCTGTCCTTCCTATTTCATTAAGTAGAACAGGCAACAAATAAGCTAGCTGAGTTCAGATAGACCAAGTCAGCTCTAGTTGTTATTACGTTTATAAAGGCAGTAGAGTTCCTACTTTTGAGTCTGAAAGAGAATTCAAGGTCCCAGACCAGGCTCTTATTCCCAGAAATGCTTTTCTCAAGGTGATGACTTCAGTGGTTTGACAAAACTCCTTTCCCAGGACTCCTTGAAATGTCGGATTGTGGAACATCCTTGTGTTTCTTTTTCATCTGACCTGTTTTACTTTGAGAGGTTAGATTAAGAAGCTGGTTGTATTTGAGCTAAGTGAGAAGTGACACTTGAAATGATGAATGAAAATAGCAATGTTGATATAAAAAACTGAAACAAATTGGGCATTACCTCTTTTTTTTAAAGCAGTTTTGTTATTACCTCTCCCTGGGAAAACTAGGGAGCCTCAAGAATCACCAACCAGAACTGTTCTCAGAGTACTGAGAGAGAAACTGCCAGGCAAGATTTCATCATCCCATCTTAATCATCTAAGGAGGGAAAAGCTCCTCAAATAAATGAGGATGAATACAAGACAGGTCAAAAGTTTTTATCAATGTTATAAAGAGAGAGTCAAAGAAAGGCTGAAAATAATGCCGATGGGTAGAGGGAAGTAACTTTGCTAGATCAAAGCAGTAGCACTCAGAAAGAAAGGGGAAGAAGAGAAAGAAGAATTACAAACTCGTAGTATCAGAGGACGCACCAAAGGTCCATTAGTGGAATGAATGAATGAACTAAGGAATGCTTGAATAAATAAAGCCAATGCATGACTCTCTTCTACAGCATTTCTTGATGTATGCTTGAATGATTCTTAAGGGAAGTCTACTATTGGATAAGAAGAAATGCAGTTTGATATTTTTCTCTAGATGATCGCTAAAATTCTGCAAAGTTTTGAAGCATACTAATGATGGCAGGTCACATTTATCTAGTGCTCTGAGGCTTGCCAAATCCTTTGTTCCTATCAACCCTGTAGGTATATAGTGAAAGTATTATCACAGTCCTCATTTTAGAAATCCAGTTCAGAGAGAGCTAAATGACGTGGCCATGGTCAGAGATGAGACTTAAACTAATATCTCCTTGACCCAGTGCTTTTTTGGCTATATCTTATTGATTCAAATTTTAGGGAACAGATGGGGAAGGTTTGGTTTTGGATCCATGATTTTACTGATGTAGTGAGTCAATAAGTATTTACTAATTTAATGCCAGGCTAGGTGCTAAGCTCTGGAGATACAAAAAAAGGCAAAGCCGTAAATGCTGGCCTCAAGAAGCTCAAATTCTAATGAGGGTTCTTATATTCCATTGTAGGAGTTCCTAATGAGGTAACCATCAATGCAAATATTTAAATGCTTTTGGGAGCACTGAGGGGTCACAAAACCAACACATATTAGGGGTGGGGCCTGAACCTAAGCCTTCCTGACTCTGGGGCTGGCCCTCTATCCAGCATCTAGCACAGCACCTGCCATCCAGTCAGTGCTTAATAAATGCTAGTTGAGTGACATTATGCCATCCTACCTCTGATGTGTTGAGTCATGTTTAAGTCTACACTCATAAACTTACATTAGGAAGGGTGGTAGTAATTCATTCAACATCCTTGCATAGAAACTTCTGGAAACTTGGCTATAGTACTCAAGGTCTTTCTCCAAACAGTTAGTTCCTTGTGCCATGGAAGAAAATTTCCACAATCCAATCCAATCTAATCCAATCTAATAGGCATTTATTAAGTACCTTCCATGTGAGAGGCATTGGGAATACAAAGATAAAAATGAAATAAGCTCAAGGAGCTTAGATTCTATTTAGGGAAACAAAATATGTAGAAAATTAAATACAAAATATATTGAAAGTAATTGGGGGCATATGTGAAACCTTTCTAATATGAAGCATGATTGCTAACAACATTGTAAGTCTCAGAAGGTCCATTAAGAAAGGTGGAGTACAATGTTAGAGGACTAACATGGGTAGATAGAAGGGAATATTTTATGGAGTTTCAGTGGGATCTTTTTTAAAAATTTAATTTATTTTTTGGTTACCTTTTAAGTTCCAAACTGTCTCCCTCACTCCTTACCACCTTGCACTATAGATAGCTATCATCTCTCACAGATTTATAAATATATGGAAAACCATACTATATGTACTTTTGCTCTCTCTGGAAGCAGATAGCATCTTCCTCCATATGTCCTTTACAAATGATTTGAATATTTATAGTACTCAGAATAACTTGGTTGTTCACAATTATTCGTCAAACGATATTGTTGTTACTGTATATAAATGTTCTCTTGGTTCTGCTTATTTCGCTTTTTATTATTTCATGTTTTTCTAACATCAACCAGCTCATCATTTCTTAGAGTACAATAGTATTCCATCACAATAATATAGCACTACTTGTTTAGCCAATCCCCAATCGATGGGCATCCCTTCAATTTCCAATTCTTTGCCACTACACAGAATGCTGCTATAAATATTATAGAATACATAGTTTATTTTCCTTTTCCCCGATCACCTTGGGAAACAGACCTGATGGTGGTATTGCTTGGGTCGAAGGGTATACACAGGTTTCTAACTCTTTGAGCATAGCTCCGGGTTGTTCTCCAGAATGGTTGGATCAGTTCACAGTTCCATCAGCATTTAATTAGTGTCCCAACTTTTCCACATCCCCTCTAACATTTGCCATTTGTCCCTTGTGTCTTTTGGATGGGTCGTAGTATATCAAAGTTGTTTTCATTTGCGTTTCTTTAATCAGTAAAGATTTAGATAATTTTGTCATATGACCACATATATAAAATTTCACTTTCTTCATCAAAAACTGCCTGTTCTTATCCTTTGACCATTTGTCAATTAGGAAATGACTTATATTCTTTACTTGAGATATGAGACCTTTGTCTGAGAAAGTCTCTATAAAATTCCCTCCCCTCTCAGGTTTCAGCTTTCCTTCTAAACCAGCTATATTAGTTTTGTTGTATGAAACCTTTCTAATTTAATGTAACCAAAATGTTCCATTTTATATCTCACAATGCTCTCTATCTCTTGTTTGTTCATCAGTTCTCCTACCCATAAATCGATAGGTAATATATTCCATGTTCTTCTAGTTTTCTTATGATATCTCTCTTTATATCCAGGTCATATATCCATTTTGACCGTATCTCGGTAAATTGTGTAAGATATTGATCTTGTTAGCAACAATTTCTGCCAGACTACTTTCCAGTCTTCTCAACAATTTTTTTTTTTACCAAATAGTGTATTCTTATTCCCCAAAGCTTAAATCTTTATATTTGTCAAGTACAAGATTGCTGCAATCATTTACTACTTTGTATTATATGTCTAATAGGTGCTACTAATCTACCTTTCTATTTCTTAGCCAGTACCAGAGAGTTTTGCTGATTTTTACCTTATAATGTAGTTTAAGGCCTGGTACTGCTAAACCACCTCCACGTTTTTTTCCCACAGTGCTACCTTATTAAAAAAAATAGGTGAACATCTATGCCTGGAGAGTAATTATAAGTGAGAACTGGACAAATTACACTCAAGCCCAAGATCACTGATATCTTTGCAGGATCTAGCTCAGCCCTCCAGGACCTATTCTGAGGCTTTATTAGCTTATGGCCTGAGACTTTTGGGTCTAAGACCCCAATCACATGGCTTTGATGCTGGAATAAGAAGTCCTCATCTCTTGGGAATCTTTTACCTGATAATCTTTAAAAAAAAAAAAAATCTGCTTACAAAGACTTGATTCTTGTTGGAAAGTAAGTCTTGCCTAGATAAAAGAAGGGGTTGCTGAATCCATTTCCCCTTAGCTCTCAAAGCACAAGGCTTCTTGACTTGGATCACAGCAATTGACTAATAGGAAGATATTCAGCTTCTGATTAATATGGAAAAAGATGAACAACTTCTCCATTGTCCCCTTCCCCCACTGCCTCTTAAACTCCAGTCCTGCTTTGCTGTGGAATTTGGGTAGAGGGCGGGTGGAAACTTTTCTTACCTCCACAGGGTGTGACTTCATGCCCTGAAACTCAAGTTTAGATTAAGTTTCTTCCTCTTCCAACCTGTGTGGCCCCAAATACTGATGACACCCCCACCCCCATGTTGTTATTCTGTGTGGAGTGAGAACATTTAAAGTCCCATCGTGTGTGTGTGTGTGTGTGTGTATGTTGTGGGCGAGGAGGCTTTGGAGGAGAGGTGGCTCAAGGAGCGATGTATGGTAGGTTAAGTATAGAAATTTGAGTTAGCCTCTGCCAGTGACTCACTCCAACCCCAATGCAACCTCCCTAAACCTTCTATTCTCTTAATGTATTATTAGTCCCATTTTACAGATGATGAAAGTGAGGATTTTAGCAGGTAAGGGACATGTCCAAAGTCTCAAAACTAGTAAGTGGCAGAGCCTCAGCTATTGTAGAATGTGGGATAGCAGGTAGTATTGACCCTGAAGTAAGGAGGACGCAAGTTCAAATCTGACCTCAGATACCAGCTGTGTGACGCTGGGGCAAATCATTTAACCCTGTTTGCCTCAGTTTCCTCATCTGTAAAATGAGCTGGAGAAGGAAGTAGCAAACCACTCCAGTATCTTTGCCAAGAAAACCTCAAATGGGATTGTGAAGACTGAGTTGAACACAAATGAAAATGACTAAACAATAATAACAAGGTCCTTGAGTGTAAGACTTCAGTCCCAGATTTCTAGCTATCTCCCTGTCCAGTTAACCCTAGCTACTGTTATCTCTGTGCCAGTCTGGGAGCAGACAGGTTCCTGGAAAGGATGTCCTTGGGGTCAGGATCATTCTTTTATGTCCTTACTGCCACTGTCCCTCTCTCATTCTGCATCCTGCCTGTTCTTTTTAGTCTACTCTTTTTTTTCCTGGGGTACACCTGAAGCTTGACACATGGTAAGAACTTAATGAATACTTGTTGACTAATGGACTGTCCCTTTGAATCCCCAACTCCCCCCTCCCTCCCTCCTGGTACCACCTTTTGGTGGGAAAACATTCTGTCTTCTTTACTTAGGGGCTTTACCAGAACTCTACCTTCCTTCTGCCCAGGCCTGCCTTGTCCCCATAGTGAAGCTTTTCCCCTTTCTGCTGCTTGGCTGCACCTCCTTATCTCATAAAACAGGCCTGCTCTACCCCATGGGAACACTCAACCAGGCCTGATGGGGCATCCACAGAGCTGCCCATCACATGATGCAAGTTGAAACAAGCCAGCGTCCTGGGGCCTCCAAGAGCCTGTTGTCAAGCTTCTTTGTCAGCTCATGTAGCCTGATGGAACGGGCAGGAGGTGGCTATATCATCCCCTTTGAGAAGACAGTCCTTGTTTTTAGGATCAGGGGATCTTAACCTTTTGTTCATGAACCTCTTTGGCAGTCTGGTGAAGCCTTTTGGAATAATGCTGTTCAGTGCTATAAAGCATATGTAATGCTATAAATGCTATGTAAATGATACAAAATTTATAGGATTACAAAAGAAACTATATTAAAATAAAGATGTAGTTCCCTATACAAACTCACAGACTCCCTGATACCTATCCAGGCACTCCCAACGAGGTGCTACATTAGAAATCTCTGCTCTAGGGGGAGAGAGTTCTGGGGGGAAAATCATGGAAAAAACAAAGGGAGAAAAGATCTCAAGACGAATGAATTTGGATGAATTTTGGATGAATTTTCTCCCTCCTAATGCAAGTCCATATTTGGGACAGTTCTGAATTAGATGTGGGGATGAATCTAATTTGGTTTGGAATAGCCCCAACTGATTTCACAGGATTCAGGAGGTTTAGGTCTCATTAGGGTAGGCTGAATTCAGTCTAGTGCCTGAATTCCCCAGGGCTGGACCAGAACTTATCTCATGTCTCTAGAGTCATTAGGGTGGGAGCTGGACTATACTGAGATAATTGAAGTGTCCTGGACCTATGTCCCTAAGCTAGAAATGTAGGCCAAATAAACATTAGCCTTGTTGTATTGTTTGCAACCTGGGTCCCTTAAGTGGATACCCTTGCAACCTCTCTGCTCTAAGTCTAGCTAGATCTAATTTCCTTACTAAGAGGATCAAAATATTCTTCTCAGACCTTAATGCCAGTTCCTAGAGTTGGGCCTACCCAATTTGGTGGTGAAAATTCCTAAGCCTGGAGATCAGTGATGTTGTGTCCTCGGTCCACTGATCCCTTGGTTCCTCAGTCATATCATACATGATAACTGAGTCTCCTTAGATCAGATCCAGACCTAAGAGTTAGGGGGGACTGAAGTAAACTTTATAACTTTCAGGCATGCAGGTTTAGCTCTAAGTGACCCTGGGCAATTCACTTAACCCTGTTTGCTTCAGTTTCCTCATCTAAAAAATGAGCTGGAAAGGAAGTGGCGAACCACTCCAGTATCTTTGCCAAGAAAACCCTAAAACAAAGAGTTGGACATGAGTGAACAGCAGCAATCACCACCACAAGCACAGTAATATCACAAGCACTGGTATATCAGCACCAGAGCAACAAGACCAAGATTTAGAACTAGAAAGGACGGTGGAGGCTGAGATTCAATCTAGCTTGGCTTCTGTCCATCCTGCTTATCAATACAGGCAGCACAAATGCTTAGGCTCCTTAAGAGTCAATCCAATATGGCAGACCTTTAATAAACTTTGTTTTTATTTGTCTAAAAAAAAAGAAAGGACATTAGAGGTCATTTCCCCTTCATAAGGAAACTGAGACTCAGAGACTTGCCCAAAATCATATAGGTTATAAATAGCAGAGCTGTAATTTGAACCCACATCCTTTGACTCCAAATTTGTTACTCTTTCTAATATACCATGTTGTCCCTAAGGGGTTCAGTACCATCTTAGACCTTGTGTGAAGGGGCTGAGGGGCCTGGAAGTCAGTCCCATCCCACTATCCTGAGCTCACAGCCTAGTAGATGGGACACCTCCCTGTTCAGAGGCTCCTCTCTGAACTCTAGAGTATACTCTAAAGAGTAGCATATTTCTTGATTTTAGGATAGAGCTAAAAAGAGGTGTATCTGCATAGAGATGTAGAAAAGTTAAATGGGTAGCCATCTCCCCTCCCCCTTCCCCAATAATGTCTGTCTGATGTGGGAGCTGCTCTGCTTGGTTGCCCTCAGTTTCTATAAAAGGTGGGGAGTTGCAGCTGGCTCTTCAGGTGGACTTATCCTCTGTCATTTCAGTCATAAAACACTAAAAATAAAACCTTAAGGGGCACTGGAGAGGTCTCTCAGTTCTCAGGACTCTACATGTGAGCATTTTGTCATCTGGGGGCCGTGAGCTTCGCTTCTCCTTTAACTACTTTGGGAACCATCACTTCTTCAGAAAATAGGTTATCCAGAGAGCTCTTCATTGGCGGGTGGGCTCAAGGTATATTGGATTTTGTGCCTGTCAGAAGAAAGGAAATTTGAGCTGAGGAGGAAATTGTAGCAACTAGACTCCTGGTTCCATTCAGTTCAGACAACTAGACTTCTTTGGAGTAGATATTGTAACTTTAACGATAAAGGACTGAAGTGATTTTGTGGAAAAAAATGGGAATTCATTTAATTCATTGACCCAGTAAGTGGTGAAAGCCTGGTAAAGAAGCTGTTTAACACTGACAAGGGTGAGGATTAGGGCCAACCCAGCCATTTCTTATTTTAGTACATACCAGACATAAACTAAAATGAAATTGAATTAACAAGTATTTTAGATGACTCCTCCATGTCAGGCACTATACTTAGCACTTTTCATTTTATTTTATCCTCATAACAACCCTGGGAGGTAGGTTCTGTTGTTATCCCCAATTTACAGATGAAGAAACTGAAGCATTCCGAGTTTATTTGACTTCCCCAGGGTCATACAAATAGTAAGTATTCAAATTTGAACTCAAATCTTCCTGATTTCAGATCCAAGACTCCATGAACTGAACCACTAAGGTGCCAAGTGTTTTCCCTGGCTTTCCTCCATGCCTGGAACATGCTCCTTCATCATTGAAGCTTCCGAACTTCTCTGGCATCTTTTAAGTCTCAGCTAACATACCACTTTCTGAAAGAAGCCTTTCCCAGTCCTTCTTAATCTTGCTACTTTTCCTCTGAGACTACCCCTAATTTATCCTGCATACATCTTGTTTGCAGAGTTTTTTGCATATTGTTTCCCGTAGATTTCCATTGTTGCTAATTATATTACCCTATTTCTCTTCTATTCTTACTGACTAACCTCCTCAAAAAGACCATATACAATAGATGCCTCCATTTTCTCTTCTCTTACTCTTTTTACTTATTATTTTATTTTCCCCCAATTTCATGTAAAAATTTTTACCTTTTTTACCTCTTTGAGTTTTCAGTTCCAAATTCTCTCCCTTCCCCTACTCACTGAGAAGGTGAGCAATTTGATATAGGTTATATTCTTGGCTCTGCTCAATTCATTTTGCATCAGTTTATGTAAATCTTTCGAAGATTTTCCCCTCACTCTCTTCTTAATTCAGCTTCTGTCCTTATCGTTCCAGTGAAACCATTTTTTCTAAAGTTGTCAATGATCTCTTATTTGCCGAATCCAGAGTCTTTCTCTCAGTCCTCAATCCTCATTCTCTTGACCTTTCTGCAACCTTTGACCAACTGTCCATGATTCTCACCTCCTTGAAACTGTCTTTTTTCTAGTTTTTAAGACACTCCCCTCTCCTAGTTTTATTCCTACTTATCTGACCACTTCTTCTCTGTCTTTGTTAGATCCTCCTCCAGATCACACCCTCTGACCTTGGATGGTCCATCAGGGTTCTGTCCTAGGTCCTCTTCTCTTCTTTCTTTCTATACACTTCACTTGGTGATCTCATCAGCTCCTATGGATTTGATTTAATTTAATTTAATCTCTGTGCTGATGATTCTTAGATCTACTTATCCTACCCCAGTCTTGCTATTGACCTCTAATCTTACATCTCCAATTGCTTTTCAGATATCTCAAACTGGGTGTTCAGGAGCATCTTAAACTAAACATGCCCCAAACAGAGCTCCTTATCTTTTCCCTTGAATCCTCTCAGCCTCCTATCTTCTCTTTTACTGTAGAGGGCAACACCATCTTCCCAGTCTTTCAGACTTACAACATAGGAGCCCAGATACCTCACTGTCTCTCAACCCTCATATGTTGCCAAGGCCTGTTGAGTTCACTTTTGCAACATTTCTCCAATAGGCCCCTTCTGTCATCTGACAGTGCCCTTATCCTGTTGCAGGCCCTCATTACCTCATGTCTGGACTGTTGCAATGCTGGCTGGGTCTGCCTGCCTGAAGTCTTTCCCCACTCCAACCCATCCTCCATTATTCTGCCAAAGTGATTTCCTCAAAGCACAGATCTGATTATGTTATCCTCCTACTCAATAAACTCCAGTGGCTCCTATTGCCACTAGGATCAAATACAAAAATGCTCTGTTTGACATTCAAAGCCCTTCTTAACCTAGTGCCCTCCTACCTTTCCAGTCTTGATGCATCTTACTCCTTGAAACGAACTCTTTGATCCAGTGACACTGACTTCTGGGCTGTTCCTTAAATAATACACTCCATCTCTCAGTATGCTGTCCCCCATGCCTAGAATGCTCTCCCTCATCAGTTCCTGACCTCCCTGGCTTCTCTTAAGTCCCAACTAAAATCCTATCTCTTATTGGAAGGTTTCTCCAGCCTCTTTTAATTCTAGTACCTCCCCTTCTATTGATGATTAACTATTTATTCTGTATATAGTTGTATATTCTGTATATTTATTTGCATATTGTCTCCTCTGTTAGATTGTGAGCTGCTTGAGGACAGAGACTACCTTTTGTCTCTTTTTATATAAAAGCACTTAGCACATAGTAGGCACTATAGAAATGTGGGCTGTTGTTAATATTATTATTTACATACCAATGCATTACCTCTTTTACCTATAGTTAAAACAGGCTACCACTCAATTCAAACTCAACTGGGGAAAGAGGAACTTTTCTGCCAATGCTAAGTTCTACCTTTGGATCTCATCAGACTCATTTTGTCTGGTTTGGGGAAAATAGCCATGGTAAATGAGCGGAAGGGACAAAGTGGAAAACTCCAAGGCTAACTTTCACCATAAGGAGAAAGGATCTTTAGTTGCTGGACAGCCAAAGTCTATACATTTGTGGATGACTCAAT
The DNA here is from genome assembly GCA_028658325.1 of Potorous gilbertii. Taxonomy (NCBI): domain Eukaryota; kingdom Metazoa; phylum Chordata; class Mammalia; order Diprotodontia; family Potoroidae; genus Potorous; species Potorous gilbertii. Next base: position 115,371,098 of record CM053771.1, read on the forward strand.
GAACAGGTGAGAGAAGGAATTCAATATACTACCAAACCCTCCCCTAGACAGCTCATTCCCATCCTGTCAACAGGCAGCTAGCTGAGACAATGGAGAGAATGCTGGGCCTGGAGTCAGGAAGATTTTAGTGTCTCTAACCCATTTACTAGCTGTGTGGGCAAGTCACTTCATCTCTGTCTGCCTCAGTTTCCTCAGCTGCAGAATGGGGACAATGACATCACCTCCCTTGCAGGGTTGTTTTGGAACAAATGAGATAAAATCTGTGAAGCACTTATCATAGTACCTGGTAGTATTAGGTGCTATATAAATGCTTATTCCCTTTTCTCTTCCATATGAGCAACTGAGTCTCTATTGTAATGCCTGACCCATAGTAAGTGCTTAATAAATGCTGGTTGACTGGAATGAAATTGAATTGTAGCTCAAATAAGTCAAGTGAGACTCCTTAAACTGTGGCAGCAACTTTTGAATTTTTCTTTTATTCAGACACCTGGGCATATGTGCTTCCCTCTTGTTTGGTCTATTTGATCAGATTTGATCAATTATTGACTTTTTACTTGTGTGTGTGTGTGTGTGTGTGTGTGTGTGTGTGTGTGATAATGAAACAAGTTTTGATGAAAAAAGTGAACAAAATACTTACTAAGATTACTTAGAAGAGTTGATAAATGTCGCATGTTGAGGTAACCAAGGAAATGTGTCACATTTCAGAGTGGTCCAGAGAAGGCTACAACCCAGTGGCCTTTGGCAGTCCAGAACAAAAAATCCTCTCATAGAGTGGGCCTGACCAAGGACTATACTGAAGCTCAGGCCTTGCCTTTTCTGGGTCAAGGAGACTACCTATGGGTCTCTACCCTACGCGCCTGAGATGGCAATGGAGGTGGAAAGCACCACAAGGGCAGCTGCCATCAAAGAAGGGCCTGCCTGTTCCCTCAACTGGCAGGGAGTAACTAAGGGATTAGGGAGATAGCATGGTAAAGATCACTGTTTCTGGAACCAGAGGAGCTGAATTCAAAACCTTCTGTTGATGCTCTACCACCCGTGACATCTTGGATAAATCCTTTCACTTCCCTGAAACTCAGTTTTCTCATCTGTGAAATAAAAGGGTTGGACCAAATGACCTCTAGCTGTCTGACCTCTGAGAAATAGTTATACTAATTGAATGCTGAGGTCGTTCATGCATTTACACAGGACCAATCTATCCCGTGTAGCATCAAATTATGATTCTTTGATCTTGTGATCCTTTGTCTTAAGGCATAGCTAGCTGAATAGCCTCTGTTTGGTGACAACCCTGTGTAGTTACCATAGAGGGTCATTAAAACTGTAATGGTAGATATTTTTGCATATTTAGTAGGTGATCTTTTATTATACCTTAGTCAAAGAACTAGAAAGTCATGTTTGTTTAAATTGGTATGGGTCACATGTCCCCCTGGATTGGTGCACAGCGAGAGCCAATAGACCTCAGAGGTGGGTAGCGCATGCCCATGCTGGTTCAACTCTTGCTTATCATGGTTGGAGGTTGGTAGTGAGGCTGCAGCTGCAGCAGCCTTATTTTTGTGAGCTGGAGCATGTCCGGGTGTTCAGCAGGGGGAACCGAAATGTCTGCAGCTGCCTTTTTATACCCTCAGGTTTTCAGTTGTTCATCTCTGAAAAGGGAAGCCCACATTGAGACCTGAATTCATGGGTTTTTCCGTAAATGAAATCTGTTTTTCCTTCACCCTGACTGGCGGCTTCCAGTGATGCAGAAAGTCAACAGGGCTGAAATTTCAAATCCCCCAAAAAGACACGTCAAGGGAAACTGGATGATGGCCAGCCTTGTTGTGGCAATGGTTTTATCTGTTGACTCACCCTTTGAAAACAATTGGGGAAATAAAGGGCATTTGAGCACAGGACATATGGTAATAATGTTTTCTAGTCCATGGTGATGTCCCATATGGTAACATAGGTATGGCTATCTCAGAATCCCATTGTCTTCTGCACTGAGGGAGATCATGGTTAAGTAATTGAAGATGTCAGGTTTGCTCTGGGTGTCTATTCTCAGTCTGGTCTAGAATTTTACTTTCTTTAATTACTTTACTTTTCATTATAACCATTTGAAAGATGGGCTACTTTTGGGATCCTGTGCTTTAAGGGATAACTCTAATTTAATTAAAATTCTTTTCCCTTTCAATATTATGAGGAATCAATACTAATAGAAGGTATCCTAGACTCGGAAAGACAGGATCATAGGTAAGGATTCTGAAGCAGTAGGACACTCAAGTTAGTGAGAAACAAATGTTAAATTTTCAATGTGAGCCTTTACATCTTGGAAATCAGCAAATACTACAAATTAGGGCTTGATTTATTGTTTTATTGATTTTTTAGAGTAAGAAAGTGATGGAGAAAAAGTTAATAATGAAGATTAAACTTAAAAGTGTATCCAGCATCTATATAGAGATATATCTTTTTTCCCCAGAGAGCTATTTGTTAAACATTTGTTATTGTTGCTCAGTTGTTTCAGTCATTTACAACTCTTCATAATCCCATTTGAGGTTTCCTTGGTAAAGATACTGGAGCGGCTTACCATTTCCTTCTCCAACTCACTTTACAGATAAAAAAACTGAAGCAAACAGGGTTAAGCGACTTGCTCAGGGTCACATCGCAAATAAGGATCAGAGGTTGGATTTGAACTCTGGTCTTCCTGGTTCCAGGCCCAGTGCTCTAATCACTGCCCCTCCTACTGCCCCTGTTAAACTTACCAGTACTGAAAAGCTATCTAGGTGAACCCCTTCATTTTATATATATGGACGCAGAGGCCCAGAGAAATAAAATCACTTGCTGGATTTTACACAGAGGTAGGAACAAGATTTCGACACCAGTCTTCTGTCTTTAAATCCAAATAAATCCTACTGTACTGTATACATTGCTGCTGCTTCCAAGTGGGTCTACCACTAACAAGGTGTGTGACCCTTAAATAAATAAAATTTTCTTCTCTGGACCTTCATTTCCTCATCTGTAAAAATAAAAAGAGGAAGGCCGATTATCAGAGAGGTCAGTCACATGAGTCCAACACTCCTGAATGCAGCCTGAATTAGATTAAAATGTCATTGGGAAATGTTTAACATTAACAATAGATAACATTACATTTTAAAACTGAGTCAGTATGTAGAGCCCTCAGAGATCCTTCTGTAGGGACTATAATTTCTATTTCAGTTTAACATGACTGGATGAGGTGACTTCTCAGGCTCCTTCCACTTTTGACCTTTATGATGACAACATGAAAGGAGTCACCTGCAGATTTCTGATTTGTGGTTGGCTAAGGTTTCTCCAAGATTTGTTCTGAAGCTTCTAAGAAGATCTCACTGGAATTATGCTCAAAAATTCTCAGGATTGGCCTTGTCAGCCTATTTGCCCATTAGCCCAGAAGCAGATATTTAAACCAGGTGAAGAGTAAAAAGTCTGGTTCCTTTTGTTTTTATCATGAGTTGTGTCTGGGCAGTGAATGGGTCACCTAAGGAACTCTGGGGGCTTTGTAAACACTTTGCAAGTATAGGAATGAAATTGTCCAGAATGAGAATGGAAGCCTGGGGTTAGAAGTGGTATTATTTGAGGGCAGGACTGATAAAAATGACCTTTGATAGTCCCTTTTAGCCTCTGGGTAAGCATCTGTGCTTATTCTACAATGCCTTATGTCCTATGTGACTTATTCCACTTGTGTGGCTCCAGAGGGCTCTTGTGTCAGGGAAATGGAATGTACACAATAGCTATGGATTTGCCTCTTTGGGGAGATTCTTATTATGGCTGAACCAGATGTATATGAGACTGAGATTAGAATGTACTCTACACTGAATTGAGATTAAGTATGAAAAACCCAGGACTAAGGGTTGCCACTATAACCTGATGACTCTAATTTTCATTTCACAGGTGGACACTGATCTTCAGAGGTATTAAGTGAAAATTGTCCATGATCATATAGGTAGTATTGGAGATCAGATTTGAACTTAGGTCTCCTGACTTTAGGAGTCAACTATCAAATTGATCTTTCTTAAACACAAGGTTGACCATGTCACTTACATGTTTATTCAACTCTAGAGGTTCCTTATTGCCTCCGTAATCAAATATAAAATCCTATGTTTGACTTTTAAACCCCTCCGTAATCTGGTCCCTTCCTACCTTTTCAGTCTTTTAACTCCTTTCAATGCTCCCCTTAATATCCTGGCAAAGTAACACTGGCCATGCTTCATCTCCCAACTCTGGGCACTGCTGTCCCCCTTTCCCAGAAAGCTTTTCTCCCTCATCTCTGCCTTCTGGCTTTCCTGGTGTCCTTCAAGTCTCAGCTAAAATCTCACCATATTATAAATATATCCAAACTTAATTGTAACCTGGAAGGGGAGAATGGAGGGAGGAAGGGAGAAAAGGGGTGAAAAGAGCAAAATTTAAAAGTATATAGCAGAGAACAAAAGAAAATCTACAAGGAAGCAAAGATGGATAGCCTTCAATATAACATGCAGTATTTAATATATAGACTTTCTTGAAATGGAAAGTTATTGCTATATATTGTGAATCCTCTCCTACATTCTGCGTGCACATGACATATTTTTTCTTTTCTTATTTTGTATTTGTTTAATATTTAAGTTTATAATTTTTCTTTTCTTGTTATGTATATGTTTTAGTATTTGTCTGAAATAAAAATATTAAAAAAGAAGCAAAAAAAAACCAACTCACCTTCTGCAAGAAGCCTTTCCTGTTCTCTCTTACTACCAGACCTTTCCTTCTGTTGATTATCACCAATTTATCTTGTATATGTCTTATTGGTATGTAGTTTTTGTGTGTGTTATCTTTCCTATTAGGTTGTGAACTCCTTGAGAATAAGGGCAAGCTTTTACCCTTCTCTCTATCCCTGGTGCTTAGCACAGTACCTGGCACATAGTAGCTACTTAATCAATGATTGTTGACTCGACTTGATCTCTAGTACACTGCATCGTTTCCTCATGGGCGGAGATAGTCTGTGGCAGCAGGTTACTTGGAGCATGTCTGAATGTAGCAGTTGGGAGTCATCCCCATTAGCTAGACACATCCCTGGACTTTCCATCACCCGGAGTATTGAGGGAGGTGGAGAAGTTGTGGTATGTTGGGGTCATGCTACACCTGTTGACAGGAGTTTCATGGGAATGCAAGCAGTGGAGGGTAGCTCCACTCACTAGCCTCCCTATATTGATTGGAATGCAATAGAAAGCAATGATTGGTGAGATTCTAGAGATAGTTTAAGGTGGATTTGTGTTTCACGTCATGCAGCCAGAAGGGCAATCTGATGAGTTTTTTCACGGTATTCCTCAGAATTAGCTATGCAAATTAGGGGCAAAATATCTATGAATCTGTTTATTTTGGGGGAAATTGCATTATTCTTGATCTAAATATACTATATATATCTCCACACACATATACGTATATATATACATATATACGTATATGTGACTGAAACCACATTACATTCCACTCTGAGGAGGAAGAGGCAAGCATATGCTTTGGCTAAAGCTTTATCCAGTCCCTTCATCTCCCATAAAGCAACTTCTTGATTTCCATTATGCTTAGAACCTAAATGAATACATTGTAGCACTAGATCTAACCCTCAGACCCTGCTTCCAGAGCTCCTCAGTGAAACATTTCTTGCTCTGGGAGGAGACTCCAGAGAGGAATATTCTGTCCCCTTCTTTCTGGTTGCCAGTGTAGGGGAAGTAAAACTGGTTGGGATTGAGGGGAAGATGAGGGTGGTATGTGCAGAAGTACTCTGATGTCCAGAGGTGTTTTTGAGGGGTCTTCCTAACATCAGGGGCCTCAGCACCAGTTCCGAGACTGAAAGGGAAGCTACGTCAGTGAGCTCAGATTGTGGGGTTCTTTCCTCCAGCTTTCTGGTGAATGGCATATTGGTACACCAACCCTATCCCTCACTTCTTGTAATGGCAGTGCTCAGAGTCAAGAGGGAATTTTATCAGTTAAGATATTTACAGAACAAAGTCCAGCCAAGGGCCTAAACTGAAGGATCTGGCAGGCTTAATACATAGCCACACTTCCTGGCCTTTGATGCAAAGCCTGGGTTACCCATATCTATAAATGATAGCAGGACCTTCCTGGAAAAACTCTGGGCTGATACATGGTGTGCTGAGCCATACTATGGCCTGCACTCCATGAAGTCCATAGAGTCAGCCTTCCTATTGTCAGTTTGTCTGCGTGGTCAAGACAGGTGGGAAACTACAAGGGTGGGAAACCGATACAGGGGTCAGGAACCTGTGACCTTGAGGTTTTTTTTAAGGGACTTTGTTCTGTGAAGTTTAGATTCGGTCAAAGGGCAGCACTTGAGGACCTAGAGGGCCATATGTGGTCTTGAGGCCATCTCTGGGAGAGTATTACTATTATTTGACAACGGCTGCCTCTTGAAGTCTTCAGCTTTGCTGTGGGATGGAATAGGCTAGAAAATGTCCTGGGTATGGGGCTCATGCTCAGGGACATCACTACTAGCTCCATTCCTCTAATGACTGAAGAAGTAACTGGCTTTCCTACCTAAAGACGTTTTGTCCAGTGACCACTCAAGCCCTGCCAGACTCATACCCTGGTTTATTGAGGCCATCCTTTCATCTTCTCTGCTCCTACTTTAGATAGTTCATTCATGTGCAGCCTGGAGCCACTCGGATGAGTGTTATCTAAGTGCCATCACCACTCTTTCATAATTGACTTCATTTTATACTACCCTTCCCTCACCCAGCAGCTGTTCTAATCCTTTTCATCTTGAGCTTCTTGTAGTGTCCCTTTCACCTCTCTCTCACCAGAGGGGTGCTTTATGATATCTCTGCTTTATCCAGAAAATAAAGGCCATCCGTCATAAGCCCCCTCTTCTCTTTGACGCATCAAAACCATTCAACATCATCTCCCATTCTGTTCTCCTTTGCTTCATTCTCTGACAAGGAGATTACTCCTTGTGAAGGGCAATTTTCCTCCATCGTGCCTGGATCCCATCCAGTCCCATCTCCTCCAGGAGCTTGCCCTCTCCAATTCTCTCTCCTAGTCTCTAATCTTTCTATTTCTACTGTCTTCTTCCCTGCTACCTACAAACAGACCCAGGCCTCTGCCTTCCACAAAAACCTTTACTTGACTCTGCCATCCACTTAGTCCTGTATCGGTCCTCCCTTTTTCATAAGCAAGCTCATAGAAATAGCAGTCTTACATTGTGAAGTCCAATGAACTACTTTCATTCTTTTTTTTCCTGGACACCTCAGAATTTGACACTATTGACTACCTCCTTTCTCTGCCCTGTGTTTCTCTAGCATTGTTTTGTCCTGGTTCTCCTCCTGTCTCTTTGACTTTCTCCTTTGCTGGTTTATCTTCCATGTTCTACCCTCTTACCATAATTGTCCACCAACACTTTATCCTGTACTCCTTTTTTTTCTTTCTCTACATAAGGGACTCTTAAATATTTAAAATACATGTTTCTATAGATAATTGGGTTTCAATAAAATTGATTTTCTTAGTAATCTTATATATTTTATTTTGTGCATTAAAAGCATTATTCTGAAAAGGGGTTCATAGGTTTCAAACTGACAGTGTAGTCCATGACAAAAAAAGAAAAGACTAACTCTAGCTTTTCCCCCTCTCTTTTGATGGTCATCACCCACTAGACTCTAGTAACTAGAGGCTTAATGAATTCTAGATTTATACAACTAGCTGTAGTCACTCTCCTGAGCTCTAGCTCTGATTGTCTGTTGGATATTTCAAATTGGATGTTGTATAGGCTTCTCAAACTCAACATGCCCCAAATGAAATTTTCATCTCTTTCTTTCTCCTCAAATTCATCCCTCCTCCAAACTTCCCTCTTTCTGCTGAGACCACTGCCATCCTTCTCAATTACTTAGGTTCACAACCTTGTAGTCTTCTTCCCTCACCCCCACATCCATAAAACTTGTGAATTCTGTATCTTCAACTTTTCTCATATCTATTTACTTTTCATCCATATGCTTCCACCATAATTCAAGCCTTCATCACCTTTTTACAATTATGAAAGCCTGGATATGGAATCAGGAAGACTTGAATTTAAATCTTGCCTCAGATGATCTTGGGCAAGTCACTTAACTTATGTCTACCTCAGTTTCTTCATTTGTAAAATGGGAATAATGATAGCATTCACCTCAGAGTTGCTATGGGGATCACATTAGTTAGCTATGTAAAGCACTTTGTAAGTCTCAGAGTGCTTTATAAATGCTAGCTATGTTGATAATAACAAGAAACGAGAATAGCCAAAAAAAACTAATGATGTGAAGCAGTTTGTGATAAGCTCCATATGAAGGCAATAAGTACCACAGGATTTGCTAGGATGCAAAATATCTTACCTCCAAGAAAAGTTAGAGTTTGGATGGTGTTAAAAGGGTAGGAAAGGCATTTCAGGAAAGAGAAATGGGATTGCCCAAGGAAAAGAGGAGAGGCCACACCGCCTATGTTCCAGGAGACGATTGGAAGCGCTTGGCTTGAAATGGAAGGAAACAAGGTTAGGAAGAGAGATCCAGGCCAGGTGTCTAAAGCCTTTGAATGTGAAATGAAGGTGTCTGAACTTGATCCTGGAGGCAATAAGAAGATATCTAAGGTTTAGTGTGGAATAGTGGTTGCGGTAGTTTAGGGAGAATCATCTGGACTTGTCCTCTTGGACCCAGAGTTTTGAATACTTGAGGTGAAAAGAAATAGCCTCTAAAGTAAGAGGGAACTTTACCTGGGACAAGAAATTGTAAGGGAATGGGCAATGAGCATGAAATGATGTTGTACTTTACAGCATCTGCTCCAGAGCAAGCACCGGCACCACCCCGGCCATACCAAGGTGTCCGTGTGAAGGAGCCAGTGAAGGAGCTGCTGAGGAGGAAGCGTGGTCTTGCCAGCAGTGGGCTCACAGTGGCAGCAACCACGGTAAGGAGACTGGTTGTTGCAAGGAATGGGATTAGAGGTGATGGAACCAACATCTAATGGGGACATTCCTCTGCAGGGTGGGATGTTACTTTGAGGATGACATCAGAAGAATGCATGAACCTGTGCCAAGGTGTTCATCATTCAGTGTGGGTCAGGAATGGGAGCTTATGTTTATTACTGACATACTCTTTGGGGGCTTCATTACATTTTCCCCATGAAAACAAGGACCACTTTGTCATTGTCTTTTTATCCCTATTGATCATTTGCAATATCCTACACTAAGTGGGTTTGAATTTAATTAAATGGAGGAGAAAACAATCAGGCATGCCCCATGGTCTTTGAGAAGACCAACTAAGATTGGGAGCCACTCAGACTCTGAAGGAATCTTCAATCTGGTCATCTCTTCTCTTTAGGTGGTGTTGCCTCATCAACCTCTTGCAACCTATGCCACAATGGGTAAGTCCTTTTTGTTGCTTCTGGCCTCTCAATAAGAAGATACGGTATAATAGAATGAATTTTGGCTCTAGAGTCTGAGGATCTAAGTTCAAATTTCATCTCTGTGACCTTTGATAAGTCTTGTGGGTGTTAGTTTTCTCATCTCTTAAACAAAGGAGTCAGGCTAGATCCCTTCTGAGGCCTCCTGCTCTGTGACCCTGCTTGACTCATCCCTGACACCTGACCTACTATTTACCCTTGGGTGAAAGTATAGTTAGAGACCTGAATGTTTTTGTCTTTGGTTCTATTGTCAGATATGTTACCTTGGGCAAATCACTTCATCCCTCTAGTGATCAGCTTACTCATCTGTAAAATAAGCTCTAAATGCAATGATTCTTTTCCTTCAGGGCCATCCTGCCTGGATATGGAGGTCCCTGCATCTACAGTGACAGAAGAAGGGGCCCTGTGCACAGGCTGGCTCTCCCAACCTGCTCCGGCCACCCTGCAGCCCCTGACACCGTGGACACCCTACCCTGAGTACATGCCACATGAAGGTGTCAGTTGTCCTTACTCTACTGATATGTATGTTCAACCCGTGTGCCCCAGCTACACAGTGGTTGGACCCTCATCGGTGCTGACATACGCCTCCCAGCCACTCATCACCAACTTCACGGTACCTTCCACCACAGTCTGTTCCCAACCTATTGTCCCCCAACTGAAAGATAATCAGTTGTCTTCCTTGGGAATTCCTGATGATGCCAAGTGATAAAAAGTTCTCTTCTTCTGTCTCTTTAGCCTAAATCTCCTGGGCTCCCTTTCTAAATTTAATTCAGGAATGCATACCAATCTTGATAATATAACATTTTAACTCAGTGTTGCTACAAATTGTCACTCTGCTTGGGTGAAATGCCAGGATCAATCTTTCTTTTCCAATCTATTGGCACTACACACTTCTAGAGGACCCAGGAGTCAGTAACTGTCCCTGCTTCTGTGTCTAACTCTAAATGATTTGGTAGCAGTGATCAGGGAATTCATTTATTCATTCAGAGCCAAATAGGTGGGCAGTGAACCTGAGTTCAGATCTGTCCTCAGACATTTACTAGTTGTCTGACCCCGGGCAAGTCACTTAATTTCTGTCTCCCTCAGTTTCTTCCTTTATAAAATGAGAATGATGCTAAAACCTACCTCGTAGGGTTGTTGTGAGGATCCAATAAGATATTTATCAAATGTTTTACAAACCTGAAAACTCTATAGGCATTCTAGCTAGTATTTATTTTTTCATTCAAGGAAGCAAAGTGGCATAGATAGATGGTAAAATATTGACCTAGAGTTCAAATCCTGCCTACCTTTCTGACCCTGGGCAAGTCACTTAACCTCTCTGTGCTTCAGTTATAAAATGAGGATATGATAGTACCTGCTCCTAGGATCATTGCGAGGATTAAATATTTGTCAAGTGCTTAGCATCGTGCCTGGCAGATAGCAGTTATCAAAGGAATGCTAACTCTTAGCATCAGCTTTATTAATTTCAGTACACTCAGAAGTAGCTCATGTCCTCGACCCAGAATATTCACTTGGAGAGGTTCATCATTACTGTATTGCTGATGTAGACAGAAGGGGAATATATCTGTATTTTCTATTAGATAAAGCTCAGGACATCTGGCTTCTGTGGTGATGGGACCAGTATCAACCCTGAGGAGAGGCAAAATAGGTAGCTATTTAGGTGATGGGATTTGAAAGCTACCACAAGATGCCAAAGTAGGGTCTCATACGCTTACCATCGTGCCTGTAATTCTTATTATTAGAGTCACTCCTTGGGGATACGGCATTGAAGCTTCAGAAAGTCCCAGTTATCTTGCACATATGACCAGAAAAGAGGCAGTATATTATTCATGAGTACTCATTATGCTGCATTCACGGGGGGCGAGATTAGCCGTCACCTAGCAGATATCAGGGACATGAAGGAATGGGACATGGAACAGGTGAGTTTTGATTGAAAATAGGAGCTAGAAAATATGCTTATGCCTAAGGGACTCTGATAATTGTGGACAATATGTGGGTGGATGAATGTGCATGCGTGTGCCTGTTCATGTAGGTGTATATGTGAAGAACAGAAGGGAGGATGACCAAAGATTATAATTTTGCCCTTGCATTCCTGGGGATGCCATAGGAGCCTACATGGAGCCCCAGGGGTAAGAGATCAGGAAAGGTCTGGGATGAAGAAGAGGTCTACTCAGAAAGTGAACCAGACAGGCAGAGATTTCCCTCACAATGTAACTGACCCTCTGTCCTATGTTTTCTCATTCTTCCTACAGACCAGGAATGCCACGCCAACAGGTGGGCCCCAGTTGGAGGGAACAGAGCACCAAACACCTCTGACTTACTTCTCATGGCCGCAGCCCATTTCAGCTCTGCCCACCTCTACCCTGCAGTACCAGCCCCCAGCCCCGACACTGCCTGGGCCGCAGTTTGTACCGCTCCCCATCTCCATCCCAGAGCCAGTCCCTCAGGACCTGGAAGATACAAGAAGGTCAATCAATACTCTGCCCATAGAGAAGCTACTCTTAGAAGAAGAAGAAAGTGGTACATATGTGATGAATCCCACTCTGTCTGTGGAAGGGTTTTAACATCTGGTGTTTGGTTTATTCCAATCTCATCCACTGAACATAGGTCTTGTTAATTCATGTGGGATTCAGTCTTACACATTCTGTCTAGTGCTAACATCATGGAATCTTAGAGCTAGAAAGAATTTTAGTCACTTTGTAGTATCTTCCTTCCCTCCCTCCCTTCTTTCCTTTCTTCCTTCCTTCCTCTTCTCCCCCCTTTCCTCTCTTTTCTTTTCATTTCCCTCTCTTCTTCCCTACCTGCCTGCTTGCTTTCATGCCTTCCAGGCTTCTTACCTCCATTCTTTATTTCTTCCCTCTTCCTTCCTTTCCTTTTTTCTCCAAAGAGCATTAAAGATTTTGCAGCCTTAGCAATTAATTTTACATTTATTCAGTTCAACCAACCAATCAACCAATCAACAAGTATTTATTGAACACCTATTATGTGCCAGGCACTGTGCTAGGCACCGAAGATACAAACACAAAAATGAAATCATCTGTCACTTCAAGGACATTGCATTTGATTAGGGAGCTTCTTGTATCTCATTTTCTCCCTTAGAAGAGGCCCCCTTTAGGGAGTCCTCTGTGTGTCAGGGTAGTTCTGCTTCCCCAGCATCTGAGCCCTGTCACGTTCATTCTCTGCCCATCTTTGTCATTGTGACATACACCAACTTTCCTCTCACATTCCCTCCTCTTCTCACTCCCTGCCTTGACCTTGCCAATATCTCCCCCAAAGGGAGCCAGGCAGCAACCTGGTGCCAGAGTCCCCGAGCTTACAATTTCACAGTTGCTTCTTTGTTTATGATGAGCTGTGTTGGACAGATTTATAGCTCACATGGCAAGACCGCAAACCACTGGGGTTAGGGGTAGGGAGGGAGAGACAGTAATGGGGATGGGGAGGAGATAGATATTGCCAAAGGAGGAAGCACAGTGTATGTAAATGAGTTCCGAGAGTGACAGAAGGGATAGTTGTGGTGGTGGGTAGGAAAGAGATAGAAGGAAAAAAATAGAAGAGAAAGATAGAAAGGGCTGGGTGAGAGAGGAAGTGACACAAGGGCATGGGCTGTATATATTTGTGAAGGACATAGTAGATGAAGAGGAAGGGAAAGAGGAGGAAGAGCCAAATTTAAAAAGGGAAAGGACAGTGGGAGGGAAGGGATCATAGGAGCACAGATTCAGAGCTGGAAAGGACATTGGAGGTCCAATCCAGATCCAATCCATTCGTTTTGCACATGAAGAAACTGAGGCCCAGGGAACTAAAGAGACCTACACCCTCTGGTGAATTCCAGTGACTTTTTCACACTGCATTTGTAAGGAGGGCTGGTGACCTGAAGGGAGAAAAAGGGCTAACCCAGCCCCAGAGAGAAAACTGATGATGAATTCTGGGGCAAGAGCCTTGCTTTAGGTTAAGAGGTGGGACATGAGAAAGAGACTGTGGTGTGAAAGACAAAAGGCACAAATAACACTTTTAAAAGAAAAGGAAAAAACATTGCTTCATATGCTGACTAGGGAGTTTGGCTACTGTCCCCAAAGGATGTTTATCAGAAGGTCCTGGCAAATCCCTTTTCAAATGGGATTAGTAATCTGACTGAAGAGTGAAAATCTAGCCCAACCCTGCCGAGGCAGCCACGTAGTACCGTAGTATGGTGGATAGAATGCGGGGCCTGGAGTCAGGAAGAGCAGTTCAAATCTGGCCTTAAACACTTACTAGCTAACTCTGGGCAAGTTGCTTAGCTTCTGTTTGTCTCAGTCTCCTCAATTGCAAAGTGGGGATAGTAATAGCAACTTGTACCTCCCAGGGTTGTTGTGAGTGCCTGGCAGATGGTAGGCACCGTATTAATTCCAGCTGTTCTTAGACCCTTGTCCTGTTCAGGTTCAAACTGATATGTCATAATCAGGACATACAAACTCAGGTATGATAGGTTTGCAAATGTACTTTAATCTTCATGAAGACATTGCCCAGAAAGACTGCTATTCTAGGGTCATCTAGAACCATGACATCCCTTCTTCAAGTCTTAGCCTTCCCAAGAGTTCTGTGAACCCCAACCAAAAAAATGGCATTTGGTTTTGTTTCCCATTTTTACTAAGAAAACATTCAATCAGTAGTGGGAGGAGATTCATCCAGCCTTATATCTGACTGGGGTGGGGAGTGGGATCCAGTAACCTGCTTTCTATTGTGGACAGGAGGCATAGGTATCAAGTCAGTGTGAATAGTTTCCTGGAGAATGTACAGATTTTCCGATTCGTTTTACTCAGTGTTTTCACTAATAACTTCTGGTTAAACTTCCTTTCCTGTTTTTGTTTTTTTCTGCTTTGCTACACTCGGGATCGATTTGGTTTTCAATTTGTTGAAATGTTGTTCAAAGAAGGCATGGCTCATGTGGTGGACCTACATGCTTGCGTGACCTGTTCCCCTGTGAACAACACTGGGCAATAGATATAAGGACTGTTTTTGAATTTGGAGAGGGGCAAATGCAAACGAAAGTGTTTGCAACCATCGGTTAATAGGCTTAAATAAACCAGAGAGTCCAGCCAAGAAATGAGATCCTTTATACATTTGCTCACCTTTACACATGTCATTTATTTTAGTTCTGCTTCCAAAGAGAGTGTCCTGGATGTAACCTCACACTGGAAATTCTCCCTGGGTTATTCTATTGAAAACAGAAACATTTTTCTATAAAGAATAAAAGTAACTTTCTGATGCCTAAAGTGCTTTATTTCCTATCACATTAATCCTACTTGGCTCTTGATGCAGTAAATGGTGTCATAATATAAGGATGCTTACTTACATGGTGTTGTGTTGGTTTTGCAACTTGATACACATCAGTGGGAGATAAAAATCAGCCTAGATATGTACTACAGTTATGTTTTCCAGCCTGTACATACTGGGCCTGTCGGCATGGTCTCCATTATAGCTTGACTCAAGGAAAGGAAGGAAATCTTTGTTTCCCAACTGTCTCATAATTACCTGTAAATGATGCTGAGGTAGTTTTGTCTACTAATAAGTTGATCCAATTCAACAAATATTTATTAAACATTATGTGCTGAGTTCTGAGAATGCATTGATCAAATAAAACATGGATCCTGTCCTCAAAAAGCTTTCAATCTATTGACCAGAGACAGGAATATAATATGTATACAAATAATTATGATACAAGGCAACATGCAATAAGCATAAAAGAAAAAACCAGGAAAAATGCTATAAGAATTTTTTTTTGGGGGGGAGGAATCTCATCTAGGGTAGATTGGAATCATGGAATGCTTTGTGGAAGAAATCACAGGATTGAAAGGTCTCAGAACTGGAAGAACTCTCAGAGACCATCTAATCCACCCTGTATTGACACAAGAATCCTCTGTACAACATATGCTACAGGTGGTGTGACAGGTAGCTACATAGCATGTGGATAGAATGGTAGCCTGGATTCAGGAAGAGGAGATCTGAGTTCAAAATTAGTCTTTAGATACTTAGGGCAGCCAGGTGGCATAGTATGCCCAGCCTGGAGTTAAGGAAGACTAATCTTCCTAAATTCAAATCTGATCTCAGACACTTTCTAGCTGTGTTACCCTGGCTAAGTCACTTAACCTTGTTTGCCTCGGTTTCCTCATCTGTAAAATGAGCTTGAGAAGGAAATGAGAAACCACTCCAGTATTTTTGCTGAGGAAATCCCAAATAGGGTCACAGAGTCAGAGATGACTGAAAATGACTCAAGAAAAACAACTTATTAGCTGTATGACTCCAAGGAAGTTACTTAATCTCTAGCCTCAGTTGCCTCACTTGTAAAATTAGGATAATATTTGAACCTGGGAGGTTGAACATCAATCTCCCAGGCCTGATGTGAGGATCAAATGAGATAAGCTTTATGGCATTTGGTACTTAATAAATGATTATTTCCTTCCTTCTCCTACTTCAAGACCTCCAGTGAGGGGGAAACTCCTACTTTGCCAGGCAAGCCACGTTGCATTTGGAGAATTCTCATTGTTTCTAAGAAAGTTTTAACTGGTGTCAAGTGCTTATTTACCTCACTCCAATTTTCACTGATTGCTTCTAGGTTCTTTCCTCAAAGTCAAACAGAGCAAAACTAATTATACTACAATGCCTACACAAGGAGAGGCCAAAACTACTTGTAACATGGAAGACATTCATCACTTGACTCACCATAAATAAATAATAGTTTATGTCTGTGTACCCACAAAACACCTGGGTCCTAGCGGCTCTCCTTTGATAATAAGTGACATTTTAAAAGCACTTTAAAGATTCTACTTTACATACATTATCTCATGAGAGTCTATGTGGTATATTGGATGAAGGATTAGCCTAAGAACTATAAAAACTTGAGTTCATATCCCACTTCTGATACAGACTGGTGAAGTGAGCTGAGTAACTCAAAAGACTTGAGGTTTCTCTTTGAGATGAAAACTTTCAGAGAAAGGTCCATTTGCTTTGGTAGAGGACTTTTCTCATCCAGGAATTCCTTATCTCAATGAGATCATAGATCCAATACCTGTCTTGTCTTGTATGAGCCACACAGCAGGATAGGCATTTATTATCTATCCCCTTTTTACAGATGAGGAAACAGGATCAGAGAGAGATGAAGTGACTTGCCCAGGGTCACCTAGTTAGCAAATGTCACAGGTGCGATTTCTTTCTAATCCCAAGACCTGCAATCTATCCTCTACATCATACTGTCTTCTCAAGAAGGATAAAATCTAGCCCTAGTAACTGTATCAAAGAGGATCCGATCTCTCACGACAGGAATAGCAGCATGTGTGATCTCTGGTATAATCCAGCCCTGCAAAACCCCGTTGTCCTTTTATTTAGACATGCTGCTAAAAAAGAGCAGTCTGACTTCTTGCCAGAGGTGGTTGAATTTTAGTGAAAGGAAGAATTGTTATAGGAATGATGACATCTCTCTTGAAACAGAGAGCCAGAATATGGAAATAGGTTTTGCATGACTTCACATGTATAATTGTCATCATGTTGTTTGCCTTATCAAGGGGTAGGGGAAAGATAGAAGGGAGGAAGGGAATTTAGAATTCAAAATTTTTAAAAATTATGTTAATAAGTTTTTGCATGAAATTAGAAAATATTTAATGAAATAGATAAAATATATTTTTAAAAGCAGCCAGGATCTCTGTTATAATTCTCCTTTCCCTGGGAGAGCAATGAACCAAAGGGTTTACACAGAAAAGTTCTCTGAGAGACCAGATGACACAAATGGATTTCTTCTTCCTAATCACTTTTATTAAGGAGCAGATCTGTGTGAGACAGAGAATACCTTTCATCATCATGATATGATGTAGCTTTGACTGAGCCCTGGGCTTGGGAGGGGAGAAGACGTAGGCTTGGCTGGAAAATGTACAGAACATAAAAGTGGGAAAAATCCTGTTTCCAGTGCAGGATTGTTCTACCTCAGTAAGACTCAGTTGAAAAGAAGAGAGTGAGGAAAAGATCGTCATGGATACCCCTGCCCCTCTGCGCTCAGGGCAGTGAAAGTGAGTGGAGATAATGGCATCGGCATTTCTGCCCTTTTCAACTAAATAAACATTTGTTGTTGTTACTTCCTGACCCCATTTGGGGTTTTCTTGGCAAAGATACTGGAGTGGTTTGCTATTTCCTTCTCCAGCTCATTTTGCAAATGAGGAAACTGAGGCAAACAGGGTGAAGTGATTTTTCCCAGGGTCACACAACTAGTAAGTGTCTCAAGCCATATTTGAACTTGTGAAGATGAGTTTTAAGACTTCAGGCCTAACACTTTTATCCACCTCGCTGCCCTAAATATTCATTAGGGGCTTACTGTAGTTAAGATGCCATGTCAGATGCCAGGAATTCAAAGGTAAAAACAAATGTAGTCTTTGCCTTTAAGAAACACATTCTTCAGACTAGGTGGTTGGATAGGACAGGCTTGGGAGGAGATGGGTATACACACAGGTCAGTATAATATATATTAATTAAATTTTCTTAAAATTATGAGATGACTCCCATCTATTCCTTCCCCTCCTCCCTATTAACATCAGTTTTAATTCAGAAAGGACAGTTTGTCACCAGACATTGAAAAGGAAGAAACATCAATTTTGGATGCTAATAATCAAGATTCTTTCTCCCGAACCGTCCATTTCAATTCCAAATTTCTACAACTCCCTTCCTCCGCCCCATCCCAACAATGCTAGTAAAGTCCTAGGGTTTGAATGAGTGAAAAGGTAAATATTTGTAAGATCATAGAATTAGAGCTGGAAGGGAATTCAGAGATCATTCAGTATAATCCCCTTCCTTTTACAGATGAGGAAACTGAGTCCTAGAGAAGGAAGTGACTTGACCACAGTCATACAATGTCAGAGATGATGTTTCCATTCTGTCTTCTGATGCCAAAGCCAGAGCTCTTTCATACTTGTGTCCAAACTAGGTTTTCCTTGTGGAGCAGGTTGTGCCCACTACAAACATCTGATGTTGCTACATTTAATGATAGCTATATTCCTATTGGGGGCAGCTAGGATAGAGCACCAAGGCAGGAGTCAGGAGGACCTGAGTTCAAATCTCACCTCAGACACTTGACACTCACTAGCTGTGTGACCTTGGGCAAGTCACTTAACCTCAATTGCCTCACCCTGGATCATCTCCAGCCATCCTGATGAATATCTGGTCATTAGATTCAGATGGCTCTGGAGGAGAAGTGAGGCTGATGACCTATACAGCCCTCCCTCACTCAAAACAAAGTCAAGTGCAAGTCATGTTGTTATTTCTCTGATGGCATGGTCTTCTTTGGCAATGAAGGACAAACATACATATTCCTACTGAACCTAGAGGCTAGGTAAAGCTTGTAAGATGAGACTGTCTTCTCTCTGAGAAATTGTGATCAGGAGGAAGTCCAGGAGGTCTCTGGAGCAGGAATTCTTCAGGTGGGATTCACAGACTTCCAAGGGGCTCCATGGGTAAACTTCAGGGGGTCCATAAAAATCTTCATTTCAACACAATTGGTTTCCTTGTTGTAATCTTTCCTTCCTTTATCCCCTTGTAATCTTACATAATTTATTCCATGCATTTAAAGGCTTCATTCTGAGGAAGGGTTCACCAAATTGGTAAAGGGATCCATGATGCAAAAAGATGAAGAAGACTCATTGTAGAGCCAAGACCAGTTTGGAGATTAGAGCTAATTATTTTAATTGGCAGCATTTTGACTCACAGCAGGAGGCCTCTTTCAGTGGGAGCTTTTGTTTGTAAGCAAAGAGAGAATTGAAACATGAAATCTAACGGCAGGATTTTGAGGTCTTTCCTGTCTGGCTTGTGTTTGTGAATACTGGATTGAAGTATTCAAATGTGGAGCAGGTTGGACCAGCTGAGAGAAAAGTGGAGAATGTAGTAGAGATAGAATTCCTCGTTAATTTTTGACTTTTCATACTTTCAGGGGTATTGCTGTGTCCAAAGCTTTGTGTTATTCAAGCCAAAAAGAAAGCTTGAGGAAGAGAAAATGAGTGTGGAAAAATGTGCCTAGTGTCTAGACAGGGCACGAATGAGCTCTGATGAATGGATTTATGTAGCTTCTTTGATAAAGACTATTTTATGGAGAACTCACACAGGGCCATACAGGGACACTCTCAAGGTCTCTCTTAACTTTGGAATTGATTGTGTGACATGGGAGATACTGACTCAGGACCGTTCAATATGGCGTACCCACATCAGAGAAGGTACAGTGCTCTACGAGCAATGCAGAATTGAGACAGCTCAAAGGAAATGCAGGATGTACAAATTTAGAGTATCCATCCCAAATGTTCACACAGACTATTTGTGCTTGACCTGTGGTAAAGCATTCTGAGCTCGTATTGGTCTGATCAGCCATAGTCAGACACATTGAAACTTGACTCTAGCATAGTGATGTCATTTTGGTCCTCTTTGAAAATGAACCAACCAACTAACAAATGATTTCTATACATTCTCTATAGCTAAAAGTTTGCCTGAGTACAAGCTTTAAGCACCTGAGACAACTGTCTTACTCAAGTCAAGGAATACTGAACCAAGGTAACAGAAGACATAGTCTGATGAAAAGGAAAATAAAGCACGGGAATGGATCATAAACCTTAGAGCTGGAATATATCATGGGCACCAACCAATCTTTCTTAGCTTCCTATATGGTAGCTA
Source organism: Potorous gilbertii (assembly GCA_028658325.1). Lineage (NCBI taxonomy): Eukaryota > Metazoa > Chordata > Mammalia > Diprotodontia > Potoroidae > Potorous > Potorous gilbertii. The sequence continues at coordinate 115,391,180 of CM053771.1, forward strand.
ATGCCCAGGAAGATTAAGAGCTTCATTCCAGACGGCGGGAATGTTAGTCCAAGTACCAAGATTCAAACTAATTCCTAGTTCCCTGACCATCCATGTTGTATAAGTCAGCATTGCTATGGTGTCTCTTGGGAGTTTGGATGAGTGTGTTTCTGCCAGTTGTTAAAATCTCATATTGAAAATGAAAAAAAAAATTGATCTGTGGTCCTGATGTTTCCAAACATCCAGAAATTTGGTGTGTTCTATAGGTGATCCATCTGGATCCTTGAGGGCATTGTTTAGTTTTACTCCAAATGTCTGCTTTGTGTAGCCTAGAAGAACCTGGTGCAACAAGGTGAACAAATCCCTCAATGTCTGTAGGAGCAGCACAGACCCCAGGGGCCAGGGCAATATTGCGTGATTGTCTCTCTGACTGTCTTCAGGATATTAAAGCAACGGATTGAGAAAAAAGTGGACAATTCCAACAGCTTTGTCCTTGGTGATGCTAGAAGGTCAAAATAAATGAAGGATGCATGGACTTGACTGATTTCATCGCATCCCTTATTTCTAAGTGAGGATGAGGAGTAAAACATGTCCCAGAGTTATCAAATTTATCTTTAGTGATGGAGAATAATTCGACAACATTGATTAAGTACCTACTATGTGACTGACGCTGCTAGATGTCAGATACATGAAGACAGAAATAAGACAGATCTTGTTCTCAGGGTGCTAACATTTTACTGGATAATACAATATGTACACCATAAATAAGTACAAATTGTATGTGCCTAAAACAGAGAGTCCATGAAGGAGAAGTGAAATGAAATAAGATGGAAAAGTAGATGAAAGCTAGATTGATGGAGAACTTTAAATGCCCTTCTAAGGATTTTGCATTGTATCCTAGAAGCAATAGGGAGTCATTGAAGATTTTTGAGGAGGAGGGTGACATCGGTAGATCTATGCCATTTCCTGTATTTGGCCTTCATAGCCTGGCATCAGGCTATACCTTTCTGGTCACATTACACTTATTGTCTTCCACACAATAGACAGTCCTGCCAAACTAAGCTTCTTGTTTGTTTTTACACGTAACATTCCTATCTCCCATCTCTGTGCCTTCAAACAATTTGATGGGTCAAGTCAGATCAACAAGCATTTATTAAGTGCCTAGTATATGCCAGACAATAAGCTAAGTGCTGGAGTTAAGAATAAAGGTGGAAATGCAGAGTGAAATGGGCAGAACCAAAAGAACGCTGTATACAGAAACAACAATATTGTTTGAAGAATTACTATGAATGATAAAACTATTCTGAGTAATGTGAATATTCAGATAAACTACAGAAGTCCTACATGCAAAGATGATATCTACTTCCTGAGAAAGACTGACATAGGGAAGTATGTATTGTGTAGTTCCACCTATCTATCTATGGCAAAGGCTGGCCTTCTCAAATGTGTCATTGGGAGGGAGGAGGGAGACAACTTGGAACTCAAAATGTAAAAACAATAACATCAAAAAGAAAATAAAGGCAAAAATCGTATGGTGGTGCAGTGGATAGAGTACTGGGCCTACAGTCAGGAAGATTTGAATTTAAAATCTGACCTCAATCACTAGCTGTATTAGCTTCAGTTTCCTTAAATGCAAAATGGGGTTAATAAGGGCACTGACCTCACAGGGTTATTCTGAGGCCCAAATGAGATAACATTTGTAAGAAGTACTTAGCACAATGCCTGGTACATAGTTGGTGCTATGGACATGTTTATTTCCTTTCCTCTCTTTCCTCCAATAACTCACATTTTAATGAGCACATTGTCCCTCCCCCCTAAAATATGACCTCCTTAAGAGCAGAGTCTGCTTTGATTTTGTATTCTCAGCATCTAGAACCATGTATGGCATATAGTAGGGGCTTAATAAGTGGTTGTTGATTGATAAGAAATGTCCGTCTGACAGCTTTGTGGAGGATAAATTGGAAAGAAAGGTAACTGGAAACAGGGAAGTCGATTTGGACCTCCAGGCAAGAGGCGATGTGGTATGTATCCTAGCTCAAAACTACCGAAGGTTGGCCAGTTAAAAACTATATTATGGGCTTCAGCTATGGAAAAAAAAAAAAACCCTAACATTTGGAATGCAATCAATTCCATTTTTAAAGGTACATTTTACTGATGGCTTGTGTCTTTACATCACAGTCGTTTTTAATCTACATCCTCTAGACTGAACACTCCTTTGTGTCAAAAATAAAAACAAAAACAACCTATTAAACAAAAACATTCAACAACAAAACCCTGTCTGATAATGTTTACCATATTTTTTACTAGTTATCTCCCACTTCTTACCCTGAAGGAGGAAGTTTATTTTATCATTTCTTCTGGATCTTTGTTGATTTAATTAATTCCATATTATTTCAAAGGTCTGGGATTTGTTATTGCAGATAGTCTCTTCCCAGTTGCAGATTGCAAACCCTTTCTGCCTTAGTAGACAGTCCTTTCTGCAACCCAGACATTTGGCACCCTGCAACCAACGTGGTGGTTAGTGTCTCTGAGCTTAGCTAGGCTAGTCCTTGGACAGCAATCCCTGAGGTCCATATTCAAAGTCTTTCTAGTTTGGTATGATCTATCAGAAATTACCCTTCCTCTTGGGAACCCAGGCTCACCTCCATATCAAAAGGAGTTATCAGAGGACTTGAGTGGGGGAATTCCATTTTGTAAGACATTTAAGAAATAAAAAATATATGGATCTTAATGAGGCCCTGTCTTAATCAATCAAACTCCAGCTCCAACTTGAAAGTATCATAGATCTAGAGCTAAAAGGAATCTCAGAGGTCACTTCAATCAACTACTTCATTTTATAGCTAAGGAATCTGAGAACCAGAGAGGTTTGGTGACTCACACAAGTGATAAACATGAGAGGTAGTATTTGAAGCCAGACCCTCTGATTCCAGAAGCCATAATTCTTTTTCCCATACTATGCTGCCTTCTGGTACAGTACAAAACTGGACTTTTGGGTTAACGTGGTGGTGGATGATAGCAGGTGTTTTTATGATGGATGGACAGTATCCAAAAGGAAGAACCTGAAAGGAAAAATCCTCATAAGAGCTCCAAGGAAATAAGGGGAAACTCTCTCCTAGCCAATCAGTGTTGGATCCAGAGAAGACAGGGGATAAGAAGGGAAATGTTCCAGGCTTGCTCCTTAATCTTTCCCCTTAAATCTATGTATTCTGTACCAAAGCCTTTGGGCTTTATGGAATTTTTTATAAAAATTTCTGACATGCAGCTCCCTTCCTTCCTTCCTTCCTTCCTTCCTTCCTTCCTTCCTTCCTTCCTTCCTTCCTTCCCTCCTTCCTTCCTTCCTTATTTGCTTTTTCTTCCTTCTTTCCTGCCTTTCTTTTTTTCTCTATGAGCATTTTTATTTCCAAACAACAATTTCCATTGATCATAGTTACCATAAAAACTTACAAACAAGAACTAAGAGTTCATCCAAACAAAATTAAGCAGCACTTAAGTATCTGTGTCACAAATCTGAAACCCAATGGATAAAAGAGTAAAATAGCACTTTAATATATAGTTTAAATTCATGTAATGTTAGCTCTACCAAGAAAAGTGGCCAGAGATGCTTTTCACATTAGTAAATGGCTATTCTTATAACAAAACAGTTTAATTCACCCCTTACTATATAGTTAGGACAACACCATCAAACCATTTTCAAACACCACTATTTTCAGTGTAATGGAGACCATAATTAAGTAGAAGCATAATCTTATTAGATCTGTAATTTTTGAACATTCATTTGAAATAAAGGCATTCTAATGTCCTCAGTGGTGAATAGCCTAATTTAAAATGTGCCCTGATATACAGTGAGGTGAGAAGAGCTCTAGATCTGGAGTTAAGATCAATCCAAAGGCCCAGCTTCCTATTAACTCTATGATATTGGGTGCATCACTCTAACTTTTCTGAAACTCAGTTTACTTATTTGTAAATGGAGACTATAGGACTATAGATTTAGAGCTATACGGGACCTTGTTGTTTTGTTGTTATCCATTCAGTCATGTCTGACTCTTCTTGACCCCATGGATTATAGCACACCTTTTTATCCTCCATTATGTCTTAAAGATTGTCCAAGTTCATGTTCATTGTTTCCATGACACTATCTATCTGTCTCATCCTTCACTGTTCCCTTTTCCTTTTGCCTTCAATCTTTCCCACCATCAGGATCTTTTCCAGGAAGTCCTTGCTTTTCATTATGTGGCCAAAGTATTTAAGTCTCAGGTCCAGTATTTGACCTTTCAGTGACTAGCCTAAATTAATTCCTTTAAGTATTAATTGATTCGATCTTGTTGTCCAAGGGACATTGCCTAAGTTTTCTCCAGCACCACAATTTAAAAACGTTGATTCTGTGGCATTTAGCTTTCTGATAGTACAACTCTCACAGATATACTTTGCTTCTGGAAAAACTATAGCTTTGACTATATGGACCTTTGTTGGCAAGATGATGTCTCTGCTTTTTAGCATTCTGTGCAGATTTGCCATAGCTTTCCTTCCAAGGAAAAGGTGTCTTTTCATTTCCTGGCTGTGGTTGCCCTCTGCAGTGATCTTTGAGCTCAAGATGATAAAATCTCACACTGCTTCCATTTCTTCATTTGCCAGAAGTGATGGGACCAGTGTCCAAGATCTTCATTTTTCTTTTGCACTCCACCCTCACCAAGAGACTTCTCAATTCTTTTTCATTTTCTTCCATCAGAGTGATATTATCTGCATATCTGAGACAGCTGATATTTCTCTCAGCAACCTTTATTCCAGCTTTTGATTCATCCAGCCTGACATTTTGCATGATGTGCTCTGCATTTAAGTTAAATAATTAAAGTGACAACACAGCCCTGTTGGACTCTTTTTTCAATCTTAAACCAGTCAGTTGCTCCATGTTCAGTTCTAACCACCTTGGATAATCTTCCATGGCATAGTTCATAGTTGCATTGAACTACTCAAGTCCCTCTGCCATGACAAGATTGAAGGCAAAAAGAAAAGAAAACAAGAGGTGAGAGAAGACCTTAAGTGTCATCGAATCCAACTTTTTTTATTTTATAGTTGGGGATGCTGAAGCCCATAGAGGGGTGCCCAAGGTCACACAGAGCTTGAAGCAAAGCTCAAACTAGTGGTTTTTTTTCAGAGGCTCACAGGCTCCTAGATTCTGAATTGGAAGAGATCTCAGAGGTCACTGAATGCAATCCTCACATTTTACAGAAGGGGAAACAGACTCAAGGAAGTCCAGTGACTTCAAGTAGTACCAGTAGCAAGCATCAGAAGTGATATTTGAACCTAATTACAGAGTCAGTACTTTTTTCAAAATAATACCTTTCTTGGCTGCTTGATAAGTGTCATGAGGATTAAATGTGAAATTGCTTTGTAAACTACAAACTGTCCTGTAAAATATCATTTATGATAACGATCATAAACAATATGAGTTGGACTAGATGACTGTTCAGACCTTCCAAATTCCCAATTGAATAATTCTATAATTACTGTCAGTATTTTAGAAAATGGCCTAAGGTGTTAGAAAGTTAAGCGACTTGCCTATGGTGGTATCAGAGAAGATGGACATCAGAGAAAGTGTCAATCTGCATCGGTGGAGGGAGTTTCACATTTGATGGTTTTCTACACTAAAGAAATCGTAAATCCAATCCCTATATAAATGTAGTTGTGTGTAAGGAAAAACCTATGTTATTTGGGGGAAAGAAATTGAATTTGTATTCCAAGATTGTTTGTAGACTTTTCTTGCCATGCCTACCACCTAGAACTGATTTTTCTTTATTTTTAGTGAGGCAATTGGGGTTAAGTGACTTGTCAAGGGTCACATAGGTAGTAACTGTCAAGTGTCTGAGGTCATATTTGAACGCATGTCCTCCTGACTGCAGAGCCAGTGGTCTATCCACTGTGCCACCTAGCTGCTCCTCTACCTAACTGCCCTTCTATTGAAATTTAAATAAGATATAGGGTACAGGGAAGGTCAGATTGAGAATCAAGAAGGCCTTGCTGTGACACCTTCTAAGACTTTAAATTGTAGGTTAGATGCCAACCTTTAGTATCAGATGAAATTTTTTTCTCTGGGAGGTTCTTACACCAGTGAAGTCATGGATCCTGTCTAAAGTCCCTTCAAGGGAGCTGGAATATGATAAGTATAACGTCTGCTAAAGCCTTTCACAGTCTAACTGTGAGCCATATATTTCCAGGCTGATTGCATGCCCTTCCCTCATAGAGTTAATATTCATTATATATATATATATATATATATATATATATATATATATATATTCATTATATATACATACATACATATATATATATATATGTCTCATCTTGCCTCCATGCCTTTGCATGGACTACCTACCATGTCTTGAGTTCTTGCCTTCCTCACTTTGGCCTCTAAGAACCCCTCTCTTCCTTCAAGACTGAGCTTGTGGATTGATTCCAAGAATTCTCTTGATTTTCCCAGGAGTTAGTACCACCTCCAGAGTTACTTATTTAGTATAGATTTTATATTCACTTATCTGTGTCCATGTTGTTGTTTTATACCTCAGAAGAATATAAACTCCTTGAGACCAGGCATTGTTTTTGGTTTTGTCATTATGTCCCTGACTTTTAGCATAGTGCCTGGAACATCATAGTGAGACACATCTTAACCTAAAAGCATAGTGATGCTCTGTAAACCTAAACCCTATAAAGACCAGCAAGGGGCATAAACCATTTCTGTCCAGTAGAATACATAGTGTATGGACTCCACCAGGGATGGGGATCCATATTTATAGATTAAATACTTTGGAAAATTAATTGGGACATATTAAAGAATTAAATTCTGAACAAGGAAAGACCCAGAGTAGCATCATCCAAGAGATAACTTCCACTTTCGTTACACATCTGTACCTTAAGGCATCCTTAAACTGATCTACTAATTTACTCTTAATAATTAACAATTAACCAGGGATGAATGTATGTTTAAGCACAAGGAGTAAATTTAATCTAAACATTTAAAATCCTCCAGATTGCTTTGAAATAGGTCTGTAAATGAGGAAATGAGATTTAAATTCTCAGTCTCTAAAGTGCTCCAAGGCACTTAGGGGAAAAGTCAAAACAGGATTTAATTGAAAAAAAGATTCAGTCAAGATTGTTTTCCTTGTTCTTCTAAAGTCCCTCAGCTCCAAGTCACTCAGAACACCTTTTAGATGCAGCCAAACAACCTCACATTCACTTTAGAATGTGACCAGATTTTGTTTTTTTTTATATAGAGAAAGGGGTAAAGTATCCAGGGTAGGTGTATCCCCTTCTTGTACTGTCTAGCTCTTTGTGGTCTCCAGGGGATTTTAATTACAACAACCTTTGTGAAATATTATTTCTCTTTTTAAAGAGGAGGACCCTGAAGCTTAAGGAGGTGACATGTTTGCCCAAGGTTATATGTGTAGTTAGTGGCAGAGTCTGAATTGAACCAGGTCTTCTGCCTTTGAGTCCAGTGCTCAATCTACTAAGCCACATTGCCCCCACACACCATTTAATCCATTGCAAACAGATTTGCCCTCACTACCTCACGTGTAGATTCATCCATGAACTTTAAGTGAACAAGAAGCAAAGTTTTACAGAGCGGATATAGCAGATAATTTTGCACTCAATTCAGTCTTAGATATGTTGTGGTTGATGTCCAAACTTTGGCCACCTCTTATTTTAGTCAGTTCTGATTGATGGTAAATCGTAAAAGAGCAGACAAAAATTTGTAATAGCATCACTATTTAGCACTACTGAAATGTTGTTACTTTTAGTATTAACCTTTCAAATATGACAGTGACATGTCTGGAGTCCAGTGTATTAGCAAATCCTAGCTAATTTAAATGAGAGTGTATGCATGTGTTTTCAGTTTTCCTTTGCTTAATATAAAAAGAATGTGGAGAATTTGGACAGAGTTTAGAGAAAAATTGTAGAGAGGTTAAAGAGTTAATAACAGATTTTGGGTGAAAAAGTAAGCAAAAGATGAAGAAGAAGACAATGTTGTAACAGTTTTCAAGGAAAAGATAGTGGCAAACTATTCTCTATTTCTACAGAAACCAAACTCCAACCCATAGGAACTGGGAGATAGAAATGCATACACACATATATGTACATATGCACATATATATATATATACATACACACATATATGTACATGTTTTTTTAAAAATAGGAATTGGGAATGGACTTCATTGATGTAGGGAACTTCTCAGAGGAGAAAATCCCCTCAGCCAATGCAATTCAACCTGTTCTTTGACTTTTATTTCCAGAAAGTTGTCTAGACACACTAACATACTATTGGAATTGTGAAGTGATCCAACTATTTGGAGAACAATTTGAAACTATGCCAAAAGGGCTATAAAACTGAGCATACCTTTTGACCAACCAGTAATACTATTAGGTCTGTATCACAAAGAGATCAAAGAAAAGGAAAAAACTATATGTAAAAAATATTTATAGTAGTTTTTTTGTGGAGGCACAGAATTAGAAATTGAGGTGATGCTTGTCAATTGGAGAATGGCTGAGCAAGCTGTGTATATGACTGTGCTGGGATACTATTGTGCTGTAAGGAATAATGAAGGGGATGGTTTCAGGTCTAGGAAGACCTATATGAACTGAAGCAAAGTGAAATGAACAAAACTAGGAGAACACTGTATACAGTGATAACAATATTGTAGCAATAATCAACCATGAAAGACTTTGCTACTCTGATCCATGACAATTCCAAAGCTCTCATGATGAAAAGTGCTATCCAGTTCTAGAGAGAGAACTGATAGATTCTGAGTGCAGACTGAAGCATATTTTTTCACTTTATTTTTTCTGACCTTTTTTCCAACATGGCTAATATGAAAATATGTTTTGCATGACTTCACATGTATAATGAGTATCGCATTACTTGCCTTGTGAAGTGGGTGGAGGGCTGGAGGGAAGGAGAAGATTTGGAACTCAAAATTTTTAAATGGGCATTAAAAAATATTCATTTTATAGATGAAGAAGCCTTGAAATCTGCCATACAGTTACTATGGATGAATGGATGGCAAAGGTTAAGTCTCACTTTATGTGACATGATGCAAATAAAGATAAAGGGACTGATCTGTGCATGGTCAGCTGAAAGAGCCATATAGCTGGGCATAGTCTTTTTATTAAGCATTGAGATCCTCATATGTTACAGAGGTAGTGAGTTTATTGTTTCTAGATGAATAGCTGTAGTCATGTGGATGAGGTTGTCCCAGAATCCTAATTCTCATCACTTTCTTGATTTGTTTCCCTTGGGTTCACATTCTAATGGGGGATTTTTTTTCTCACTTTTCTTAATTTCTTCCGGAGCTGGGACTTTTAACTTATTTTGGGTCAAGGATGCATTTGGGAGTCTGAAGTCTAAAGATCCCCTTCCCATAACAATACTTTTAAAATGTATAAATAAAACACAGGAGATTATAAAGGAAACCAATTATATTGAAATAGTTATCAATATATTAAAAAAAATTCATGGACTCCAGCTTGACTTCTCCTTGAAGCTTATGCTTATTTTACCACCAATTTTTGACTCTAAGTTGCCAAGAGAGGAATGTCCAGGTCCGGTGCCCCTAAACATCACATCTGGAGTCTTCAGGCTCAGACTATTGCTAGGCCTGAGACCCAGTGATTTTCAGTCCTAGCTTTAGCGATATCTCCAGCTTCAACCAGTTAATTTTAAAATTCATCTGAAGAAACAGGGATGCTGAAGTGGCAGAGTGTCACAAGATCAAACGAACAAGGAGAGAAATCTGCAGTGATCCCAAGACTGGAAACTATGATTTTGGCATGTCCCTACTGGATTCAGATGGCTCTGGAAGAGAAGTGAGGCTGGTGACCTGCACAGCCCTCCCTCCCTCAAAACAAAGTCAAGTGCAAATCATGTCATCATTTCTCTGATGTCATGGTCTTCTTTGGCAATGAAGGACGAACACAAACCATCATGAGAAGGAAGATGGAGAGAATGCTGAGGACCTGAGTTCAAATTTTGACTTTGCTACTTAATACTTATGTGACCTTGGGCAGGCTATTTTAGCTTCTTAAGTCTGTGTTTTTTCAATTCTAAAATGAAGAGTTTGGACTAGATGAACTCTAGGCTCTTTCATCCCTTAAGCCTGTAAATATATGAGATTGGCCGCATCTACATTATCAATTAACTGGTTTTTTTTTTTAATAAAATAAATGCTTGTTGATAAAAGACTGATTATACTCTAATAATCATTGCTCCAATATATCCTTAACATCATGGAATACAAGATGGGAAAAGTGGTAAGAAGGGCTATATGAAGTCTTGGAAACAGCCCCAGAATTAGTGTGATCCCTCAGTGGTGGGGTCCTATCCAGGATCACTCACATTTCCTAATCAGTCATTTATTGAGCACCTCTGATGCACCCTGAGCAGAGGAGAGCTGGGGAGACCAACACATGACTTTCCATGACAAAAAGAAAGTCCTTGGCCTTAAGTCTTGAATACTGATGTCTGGAGATGAGAACAGGACCACAGCACAAGTTGTATATCTGTCACACCAGTGATTTCCTGGTCACTTTATTGCTCACAAATTTCTTAGATCTCAGAATCTTCTTAAAACCAGTCAAAGGTTTTAGTATTTGGTATAGAGATGGTTTGCAAGGGTTAAGCATTAGGCAACTCCTGGCTTGGTAATTCCTGTAGAATCCTGGCAGAAGGAATTTTCAGAGCATAAACTTGTCTCGTTGAGGTGTCATAGCTTGTAATACAGAGGCAAAAGCGTTCTAAGCATGTTTAGTCCCTATGGTCCAGGAGCTGGTTGGAAGTCCTTCTTGGCCACCACTGAGAGACTGGGGAATAGACTACCCTCATTCCGGGGCTGGTTCTATTATTTCACTAATCTTATCACTTCTTATTACCTTCTTATCACTTTTCTTATCTTCTTTTTTCTTTCCCATGATGTTGAGGATACATAGAGCAATGATTCGTGGAGTACAGTCCATTAGCTATCAACAAACACTTATTTTATTAAAAAATACTTTTCTTTTCAGTTAGTTGATAAATACTTATTAAGCACTCACTATATGTCACAACTATGCTAAGCACTGGGAATAGAAATACAAGTAAAAGGAAAAACAATGCCTGTCCTCAAGGAGCTTATATTCTAATGGAGAAGCTGAAAAGGTGGTGGTGGTTGGGGGGGTGGGGGTGGGCAGAGAGAAGCAGAGAACAGGTGAGAAACAAGGTATTCAGCATAGGACTATGAGGAAGAGGTCCAGAATTCAGTCAGGTGAGAATGAATGGTCATATTCTGTTTTTCTATCACGTAAATTTCTCTCTGTTTCCCTTCTCCCACTTCCCAGAGAACCATCCCATGTAATAAAGCATTTTTTTTTTTTAAGAAAAAGAGGAATGGGGAGGGGGCTGGACAGCAGCAAAAAAGGATCTATAAATCCTTCAAATCTTAAAATATATGCAATCAGCCTCCCACCCTGATGTTTTCTTTGGGGTCAAGTTTTCCTTTGTGATTTTGCAAGGCATATTCGATTGTTTTGTAGTTATTTTTTCTATTTACATTGTTGTAGTGATTGGATATGGAGGCAGCTTCCTGGCTCAGTGAATGGAGATTTGGACCTGGAGTCAGGACGACCTTAGTTCAAGTCCAGGCTCAGACACTGACAAGCTGTGTGACCCTGAGCAAATCATTTAACCTCTGTTTACCTCAGTCCCCTGGAGAAAAAAAAAGGCAAACCATTCCAGTACCATCATCATACTTTATTATATTCTTCAGAAAACAGTCCTGTGCAGTATCCTAGGGGGCAGCTAGGTGGTATCAGGCCTGCAGTAAGGAAGTCTCATCTTCCTGAGTTCAAATCCGGCCCTCAGATACTTATTAGCTGCATGACTCGGGACAAGTCACTTCACCCTGTTTGCCTTAGTTTCCTCATCTGTAGAGTGAGCTAGAGAAAGAAATAGCTAAGCCACTTCAGTATCTTTGACAAGAAAACCCCAAATGGAGTCACAGAGGGTCATATACAACTGGACAACAACATTCATTGTGTAGTTTGTTTTCTTGTCTTTGCTTACTTCACTTTACATAATGAACAAGTATATGCCTAGGACTAGGTTAGGTTCTGGGGATGCAAGTGCAAAGGAACTTACACTCTCATGGTGGAAACAAAACATGCACGCACACACACACACACATATACAGCATCATATAAAGCGAATGAACACAAATGGGTAACAGTGTACCTATTTCTTTAAACAAATTTAAAAATTAACTTTTGAGCTAGAGGAAAGAGAGTAAACTACTCTCTTCAGTCTTCCTCTGCTTCTTAGCCTTGGTTAGAGGTGGGAAGTCCTGAAAGAGGTGTGGTGCTGCTTACCAGTTCCTGCCTCCCTTGACTCCATCCTTTAGCCATCCTCCTCATAGTGTCTAGTGATACTCCTGAAGCACAGATCTAACCATTTCAACTTCTTTCCTCTACCCCCATCCTATTAAACTCCAGTGGCTTCCTATTACCTCTAGGATCAAATATATACTCCTTTGTTCAGCATTGAAAACACTTCATGACCTGGCTTCAACACCCTTTCTAGTCTTATCACATATTACCCCTTTCATGCATTTTTAAAATTCAGTTGAAAGGCCTTATTGCTATTGCTAGCCCATCTCCACTGTTTCTCTTTTGACCAGTATCCCTGACAGTCTTCCTCTCCCGGTTTGATTTTTTTTTCCTTTTTTCTAATTGAAGGGGCCATTCCTTAATTCACTTCTCAAAGAGGCCTATTCACTGAGTAGTCTTTACCTCACTCAAAGTGAGAACCTGAAAAGGCCTTAGCCTACAAGGACCAGGGTCTCCCATTGCATCCTGGACTATTTCTAGTCATCTTGATAAATATCAGGTCATTGGACCCAGATGACTTTGCAGGAGAAAGTGAGGCTGGTGACCTTGCACAGCTCTCCCTCACTCAAATCAAATCACTGCGAGTCATGTCATCATTCCCTGATGTCATAGCATGGTCCTCTTCGTGAACGAAGGACAAGTACAACCTACATCCGTGCCTTTGTACAGGTTGTCTCCATCCTGGAAATGTGCTCCCTTCTTTCCTGTACAGCTCTGAGTCCCTCACCTCCTTTAAGCCTCAGTTCAAACAACTTCCCCTCTGTCAGATCTTCTCGACCCTCCCAGTTGCTAGGGCACTCCTCTATTTTGTAAACATGTGCTTATTTTTATGTACTTACAAAATATTCATGCTCTCTCCTTGAGGGCAGGAACTATTTCATTCATATCTTTGTAAATCTACCATGGCCTAGCACGAAGTCTGGAACATTAAAGGTGCCTAATAAATGCCGGTTGATCTCTAGATTGATTCTTCTTTGCCTTTAGCCCTGAAGTTAGGCATATTAATGTTGGACTGTAGTTGTTTCCTCTGTGTTGGTGGTGGTGGGGGTTGTTCTTTTCTCATGAAACTCTGTTGCTTCAATGGACCTCCCCACATGAGCAAATTTTGTCCATTTTAAGAATTGACTTTGATAATCACAGGGGACCTCATGAATTCTACCTAAAGTCCATAAGGATCCCTGTGATCTTGGTCTGCAAAGCTTCCTCTCTGGAGTAGGAAAATTCTCTTCTCTGTCCCAGTGAAGAACCATAAAACTCATCATCTGCAGGCCTTTATATCCTACATTATCTTATATTTATATCCTATATTATCCATCCCACTACACATAGTGCAGGAGCACTCTCCTTGTGAGGTTAAAAGTTCTCTCCCTGCTGAGCAGGCAGCATAAAGGTTGTCAGCCCTAGGATGGGATACCAAATTTAGAAATCCTACTGAGAAAGAGCTCTTTGGTTCTGAAAACCTGTCTGTGCTTTTCTCTTTCTCATCAAACTCATGGGCTCATAGACTCTTGGTATTAGAAAGGCTCTCAGGAGTCATCTTCTTCAATTACCACCTGATCAAGAATCCCCTCCCAGCAGCCCTTGGTAACTGGTCATCTGCCCTGTGCTGGAAGGCCTCTCCTTAGGGGCAGCCTGTTCTGCATCTGGACTCATGAAATTATTAGGGAATTTTTCATAGCCCCAATCTGCTCCTCTTTTCTTCTCCCCATGACTCCTGGTTCTTCCTCTCTTTTTCAATCTTCTACCCTTCCAAGAGAGCCATGGAATACACGATGCATTCAAGTGGAAGGGTCCACCCTTTTTGAAGTAAAGGGTCTCATCTTCCCCTCCTCCACCTTTCCAACTCTTGCATGGGGGTGGGGTGGGAAGGATGGTAATCAGAGGAGAGTACTCATGGACAGTACATTTCTTGGGCTAATTCTGTCTTAAGAAACAAATTCTCTTTAGCGAAGGCTTCGCATATTCTCTTCCAAGGTGTTCTTTTAATCTGTCCCTGTGTAGAGGCCCTTTCCATCAATCAAACAGCATTTATTAAATGCCTACTATGTACCAGATGGAGAGGCAGTGTGGCATAGTGAATGACAACTGGTCTGGGATTCAGAAAGATGGCTTCCAATCCAGTTTCTGATTCTTTCTGGCTGTGGGACACTTCACAAGTCTTTTATCTCAGAGCCAGTCTCTAAATTACAGAGAAGACCCTGAAGAACTGGGGAGAGAGAATTCCTTGGTTAGGCATTCACAATACCAATGAAATAACGCATCTTCTCTACCCCTTTTCCCCTATGGGCTTGGTAGACCGGATAGAAATGCAAAGAATGCAGCAATCTCTGTTCTCACTTTGGGAGTTACTTTGGGAGTTTTCAACCAGAATTCAGGCATCATTTCCCCACCTCTGGCTCTTAGTTCTGGCTTTGACTTTCTGGCAACCTTATTGACAATCCTTTAATCCTTACAACTGGCATTGTACTTGGACTACACCCACGCCTCTTTCTGAAGGCTCACCTATTAATCAGTGGCTAATCCCTGACACAAGATGGCCCCCTCCCTATCCCTATGGGGCATTCAGAGAACTCAGTTACCCACAGGTTATTAGAATCCTCCTCCAGTCAAGACACTCAAAGTTTGTATTAAAAAATGTATACAAACATACACACACATATATATATTTATACATATATATGTTTATACACACATATGTGTGGATATATAGGTGTATATATAAATAGATGTATATGTGTATGTGCATATGTGTATGTATGTATACATGTATGTATGTATATCTGAAAAATCAGGCATGCATTTTTGTTATTTTCTTTGGAGTTCTTCTTTATGTCTAATTTCTAGGTAGTACAGAAAAGGCCTTGGCTCACTGGTTTCCTGGTCAGATTTCTTCTGGGAGGACGATAGTTATAAAAAAGGCTATTTCAGTGCTGTCAACTTTAGACCCACAATTAGGAGAGACCTAGTGGATACCCCCGAGTCTGCACGATCTCATCTATAATGTGGGGTAAATAACACTTGCACTACTATCTCACAGAGTTGTTGTGGAGAAAGGGCTTTGTAAACCTTAAAGGTCTCTAGAAATGGGACCTATTATGAACGTAAGGATCACCAGCATTTTAATTATCTCTTGTGTGTACACAACTGCTTTAGAATTTAGAAAGAGCTTCCCAGACATCTTGTGTGATCTTCACAACCACTTTTCGGGTGCAGAGCTCCTTTCACTGATGGGGGCATCAGCCCAGATGAGAAGGATAGTGGGAGAACCTGGTTTTACTTCCACTGGATATGAGCACTCTCTCCAGCAGGGGATGCTTTATTATCCTGTGTGTCTGTTGTCTGCCTCATCCTTTAAATTCTACCTAGCCAGTCTATCCAGCATCCTGAGACCTTCTTCTAAATGTCTTGACATTGTGCGGGTGCCAGTGCATCATCCTCATCCATCAACCATTACAGTTGCTATGAGACCAACCCCTGTTCTTCTCCAGCCCTACATCTCTTCATGATTTCCCCCCTGCTTTTAGATAAAACTCTTCATTGCCAATATTCACATGCATTTCAGCCTCTTCATATCCACCAGGCATCTCTCTATTGACCAGTGAGCAATGCATGACTTGAATTCTTCAGACTGTGGTGTTTCTTAGCCACATCGCATCACTAGAAAAAGACTGGTGTTCAATAACAACAAACGACAACTGGTCTTTGTTTTGAAGAGGAGCTTGGGGTGATGAAAAGCGTTCTGCCATCTCCCAAAGACAATCTAACATTCTTCTTTGGTTCAACTCTGGACCTAATTTTTCATTCGTCTTCATGGTTCATTGAACATATACATTTGCATCTACATATACAAGTACATATACACATACGTGTGTATGTTCAGACGGGAAGGTGTTTGAGTCAAATTTTGCTCATTTTTTAAGGTTGCCTCAAGGTGGCCCTGCTCCTCTTGACCCAAAAGTTTCTCCCGCAAGACCCAAGGAACACACACACACACACACGCACACACACACATACATATATACATACACACAATACTATTTCTGTATCTGCATACACATATACATATGTACATGTATACTACAATATATTTTTCTATGCATACATACACAAACATGTGTAGGTGGATCCTTCTATGGACCAATGATGTAGATGGGCCATCTTATGGGCTGTCCATTCAACTACATATTCAAGTCTGGACAATATGTATTCATTGTCCACTTGGGCATGCATTATCCCCACTTTTAGATTGGAAAACAAGTCCTGGAAAGGATAAATGACTTTATCAAGCTCACATATGAGGTTAGGTGGTAGAGCCAAGAAGTCTTCTAGATATGGGAGCCATTAACAGGCTTCTATACATTAGCATGAAATAGTTTATCAAATGAGGTCACTATTCTCTTAGGAAGGCTAGACTCCGAGGAATGGCACACAAGAAGACTGTTTTGATGGGAAGAGGTGGGGGAAAGGAAAGGTCTAAGTCATAGGACTTTGCCATGGGAAGGCAAGCCTAGGGAGAATATTTCAGTGGGTAAGGGTGCAGATGAAGATCACTGAATGGGTACTTGGGTATGTGAGTGTAAGTGTGTGAAGGATGTAGAGTATGAAAAGAAGAATAGCAACTTTGAGGAACATTGAAAGGGAAGAGTAGGTGGTACCAGAGACAAATCTTGCTCATTTCCCAGAGTTGTCTCAAGATGAGCCAGCTCCCCTTGCCCTAGAAGGGTCTCCTTCTAGACCCTAGGAAAGCTTTCCTGCAGGCTGGGCTGGACCAGGCCTGGACCAGGCTCCCTTAGGTAACAGGAAGTGTTTGTAAATCCCCTTGCCTGGGGCCACCACTCCCTAACTCTCTCCTCCCCCCCCCCCCCCCACCAAACTCGCCTGCAGGTTCAAAGTTAATGTGTGATTTATTAAGTTCTCCAGTTGGCATTCCTTCCAGTTACTCCAGGACAGCCTTGTCACCAGAGGCAACTAGGCTATGGAGTTCAAAAAATTCACAATCTTCCTAGGAGAAGTTGAGTTTGGGATTGGTTTGTTTTTAAATGTAACTGCTTTAGCTCAGATGGCAAGCTGGAGCGAGGTCTCTACACATGTGTAAGGACAGATTCAGCCAGCACTAGAGTTCCGTCCAGGAGACCAAGTTTTCCTCTTGAATGAAGATAAGGCAGGCAGAGCTATTGTCAATATTTAATCTGGGTAAATGGGAGCCAACTCTGTAAAGGCAGCACTCAGGGCTGCTGTTTGCAGAGTCTGGCAAAACTCCAAGGAAAGCATTAATATCCTGGGCCTGCCATTTTAAGAATGAGATTGGATTATTATTCCTTCAGATGAAAAACAATCACAGAAAGTGAGGTAAATGTGCCCTGGTAAGGGAATTCCAGGGAATTTCTTTCTTCAGCTGAGAGGCCTCCATTTCTGTCCTTGGCCTGTGGACAGGGCTGTCAGGCAGGTTTCTTGCTACCCAGACCTCTCCTTCCTGTCAACTGAGGATCTGAGGATGTGGTGGGTGTGGAAGGCCATGAGCAACTTGCCTGAAGAGCAGAAATCTTCTTGGAAGTCCCCATGTTTACTCTGGATCACAATTTCTACAGCCCCAGGATTCTCCAGTATCCAGATGGGTTTTTCAAGGGGCTCTAATTATCAGAACATGATCTCTTAAATTTCAGATCTAAGATGCTTCATGAGGTCTTAGCAAGGTGGGCTGGTGACAGAGGAGGAGGTGTGGGCAAAGTTAGACTCTATGAAATTCAGTCTAGGCTCCATAGTGACATAGTTTGTAAGATTGTTGATTAAGACTGGGAAGGGCCTTAGCAGTCACTTAGACTAAACACTTGGTTTTACAGATGAGGAAACTGAACTCCCTAGAGGTGAAGTGACAGATTGACACATCAGGCTGGTACTTTTCTTTCCATCTAACTTGCTCAGCCTATAGACTCACAGGATGCTGGAGTTGAAATGTTCAGTCGTTTTTCATTTGGGACCCATTTGGGGTTTTCTTGGCAAAGATCCAGGAATGGTTTGCCAATTCCTTCTCCAGCTCATTTTACAGAGGAGGAAACAGAGGCAAATAGGGTTTATTGAATTGCCCAGGGATAACACAGCTAGTAAGGGTCACATTTGAACTCAGGATTTTCTTACTCCAGGACTGATCAGGACTGATGCTCTATCCACTGTGGCACCTAGCTGTCCAGATAACACAGTTAGTGTCAAAGCCTAGACATCAAGATCATCAAACCACAACTCTAGAAGTGGATGGAACCTCGGAAGTCATCTATTTGGAATCCTTTCATTTTACAAATAAGGAAATTGAGGCCCAAGGAGGTTAAATGACTTGTCTGAGTCTCTGAGCTCAGGACCATAGTTCTCCGATTGTGTCTCTCCACCATGTTTCTCTCTCAAATGCCTTTCCTCTGCCCTCTATTGGCCAACATGTGAAGTGTACTGGGATGTGTCAATATTCGTTTTGTATAATTTTTTAGATGATAATTATAGATTCAAACTTTTGGGGAGAAGTTGCAGCAAAACTGCTATCCCAGGAGCTGTATTAGCTATTTACAGGTTTCTGCTAGGCTTATTTGATCCAGGGAAATGAAGACTAACCCATAATAATATTTTAATTGTTCACTGTTATTTTCAATGGCACCACCATTCACCCCTTGATATTGTCATGGACTCTTCTTTCCCCCAACCTTTCATATCGATTCAGTTGTCAAGTTTTGTTGATTCCACAGCTGCAAAATCCACAGTTTCTCAAATCAGTCTGTCACTTCTCTGTTCCCCTTCACCCCGACCAGGCACAATCTTAGTGTAGGTCCTCATCACTAGCTAGCTTCACTATTCCAGTGATCTTCTCAAGACTGTTCTCTTCCCTCCATTTCTGGTGCAACTGTCCAACATTTTCTGTGTCTTCTATATATCCCAAATGAGACTCATTATATTTTACTTCCAAATTCTTCTCTTCTCTAATGTGCTCCATTTCTGTTGATGGCACCGTCATTCTTCTAGTTATCCAGGATCAGAACCTAGGAGTCATCCCTAACTCATTCTCTCCCTCAATCCCCACATACAATAGGTTACTAAGTCTTATTGATCCTGCCTCCACAATATCTCAAGTCCATTTCCTCTCCATTCACATAGCCTCTGATCAGGTTCAGAACCACAACACCTCTCATGTGAACTATAGTAGTAGGTTCCCAATTGATCTCCTTGCCACTAGTGTCTCTTTTTTTTCCCCAATATTTTTTCCAATATGTCCTTCACAGAGCTGCTAAGCTGACCATGGCAGAAATCTTTAACGGTTTCCTAATGTTTTAGGTCTAATATAAAATACAAAATCATTGGCTTGACATTTGGAGTCAATTTGGCCTTCTTATTTTTTCCTAACTTTTCCAATCTTCTTTCAGATTACTTCTCTTTACACACTCTCCATTCCAATCAAACTGGTCTATGGATTTGTCACTGGATAAGATAGTCTGTCTTTTACTTCTGTGCCTTTCCACAATTTGTCCCCCATGGTCTGGAATGCCCCACTGGTTAACCTTAGACACAATTCAGGCTCCATCTCTTGCTGAGGCCCTGTCTATCCCCACCCCCAATTATCAGCATTTTCTCTACTGAACTTCCTTTATTTTACTTTGTATATACTTGGTGTTTACTTCTTGAGGGAAGGTCTTGTTTCATTTTTTCTGTTTATATACTCACTGATTGGGGCAGCTAGATGGTACAGTGGATAGAGTACTGGGCTTGGAGTCACGAAGACTGACTTTCCTGAGTTCAAATCTGGCCTCAGATGCTTACAAATTGTGTGACCCTGGGCAAGTCACTTAACCCTGTTTGCCTCAATTTCCTCATTTATGAAATGAGCTGGAGAAGGAAATGGCAAAACATTCCAATATCTTAGCCAAGAAAACCCCAAATGGGAGGCCACAAAGAGTTGGTTACTATTGAAAACACAACTAACTGAAATCCCTGCTACCTGATTCATGTCTTACACATAGTATGTGCTTGATAAATATTTGTTGAATTGACACATAGAGCCAGTGATGTCACTCCCCTGTCCTAGACTCTTCATTGGCTCCCTATTGTCTACTAAGTAAAGTTCAGCCATCTAACCTGCCCATCAGAAAGCCATCTAACAATTTGGCATGATTCTACCTTTCCCATCTTATCTCCTACTCCCATCTAGAGTCTTTATACTTTACCCAAACCATTGTTCCCCCTACACATTCCACACTTTCCTGCCTCCATGTCTTTTCCTATGTTGTTGCCTATGCCTAGAATACTGTTGTTAAATTCTGCCACTCTTTTAAAGACTAGTTCCAATTTTTTCCCCAGTTTGTCATAGTTTCCCCTCACCCCCCCCAAACCTCAAAGCAATTTGTTTGCACTTTTCTAATACATTTATTATACATGGTTTTGTATTATTGCCATTTTCTATTTGCTTTGTCCCTTTCCTAGCTCATTGAAGACAGAGACTATGTCCTCCTGGTCTGAAGGAAAGCGGATACCATATCTTATTAAACTGTGGAAATACCTCCAGCCTAGCACAGCCTGTAGCCATGGTAGGTGTTCAGCAATTGGTTCTTGAATTGCATTGTCACATGCAGTTTGGTGAGCATCCATTTCCAGTGTGGCTAGATCAAGAGAAAACAGGTTTCAACAATAGCAGCAAGATGTGGGAGAGTGCAACCAAAGGAAGAGAGAAATTCCTTTCATAGAAGTCTTTAGGAATAAGTTAGCTTCTGCCTGCGCCAAGCTCAGGTTGAATAAAATTCCCCTTATGAGCTTGCATTTCTAAAATTGCCCAACTAACCTTGGGGCAGCTGCTTTAAGAATTAATCAATTAAATTAGATTTACTAATTTACTTATGTATATATTTAAATTAATTAAATTTAAGTATTAATCAGTTAATTAAACAATTAAGCAAGAATATTCCCCTTGTTGAAGGGCTGGGACAGATTTGAAAATAAAGAAAGTGAACAAGTACCAACTTTCTTGTAAAGTCCTGAATCCAGAGGAGATACTTCGTAAGTTTTTGCCTTGGACAAACTTTCACTGGTTTTTTTCCACCCCAGGCCATCATGTCCCAAAATTTCTTTGTGGATTTGAAAACAATGGAAAGTAAGTCAGTTTTAGTGAAGTGCTATTATAACATTTGATTGGGACCTGGAGGTGGGATAAATGGATTTCTGCTTCTCTCCTGGTATTTTTTGGGAATGCAATGCTAACTTGAGGTGTGGGATCAGTGGATGCTGAAAGAGGGTCCCAGTTAACTCTGACACAGATTTCCACATTGCCTACCACCTTTCACTGGCAGGAGTGGCATGGAAGCAGGACTCATGGACAAAGAGAAATGTGAGAGGAAATGTGAGAAGCACAAACCAAACCAAACTCAGTGCTGAGCCCCAGCCAAGAGCCAGAATTTCTCACAAAGTGTTCACACTTTTGGACATGGCAGAGTGATGTGGGGGGAGGCATGGGTATTTCTTAGAATTAGCCAAATCAATTAATAATACCATCAGGCCTTTATTTGGTTGTTGTAGTTAAGAAAAGACAAACAGACTCATACTTTTCTGTACTCCTTAGAAATGTTATATTTTCTGTAACACTGTTAACTACTTCTGAACTCAGTTTCCATTCTGTAAATGAGAGATGGAAAGGACTTTGTTGTTCAGTTGTTTCAGTCATGGCTGACTTTGCTCCATTTGAGGTTTTCTTGGCAAAGATATTGGACAGGTTTGCCATTTCCTCCTCCAGCTCATTTCACAGATGAGGAAACTGAGGCAAACAGGGCTAAATGATTTGCCCAGGGTCACACAAATGTCTGAGGTCAGATTTAAACTCACTAAATTGAGTCTTCCTGACCGCAGGCTGGGCACTCTATCCACGATGGCACCTAACTGCCCTGGAAAGGAACTTTAGATCTTATCTAATTCCCTCATTTTAAAGACTATAAAGGTTAAGTGACTTGCCCCGGGTCACATAGTCATATAGTAGCTGAGCCAGCTATTTCACTGACTATCAAGTTTATTAAAATAGGGATTCCCAACCTGGAGTATGACTTATCTAGAAGATGAGGGGAGTATTTGGAAAAATAGTTATATATTCCTGAAGTAGGGAAGTAGTAGGAATAGGAATAGAAGTAGAAAACTGACAACTTATCCTTGTAGAGGTTTATTCTTAATCAAATCTAAAGCAAGAAACACTCTGGAAAACCAAACATGATATTCAGACATCTCTTTCAAAAACTAAAGGGATACGAACCAGGGTTGTGATTTCATTAATGCAGGGAAATCCTGGAATGAAGAAATGTTTTCTCTACCATTGTTGGTCAGCACCTGCTCGGCAACTTAAAGAGTCTTACAGAGTGGCCTTGAGCACTGAGGTTAAAGGACTTGACCAAGGTCACCCAGCCAGCATGGACAAGAGACAGGACTTAAAAATCCAGGTATTTCTGGCACTGAGACTGACTCTCTATACTATTAAATTGTGTACTGACCAGAAAAAGAATAAAAGGTTCCACTGATTGATGTGACTGTGTTCTGATAAATATTTAATTTAAAATGTTTTTATATGCTGAAGAAAGATTTTTTCAGTGAAAAATGTGTTAATGTAATTTTATTTCTTACGTGAATATGCATGGTAAACTCTAGATCTATTTTCTTTCATATTGAATAGGGAGTGTGGGAATGATTTAACAAAAGTCAAGGGATTTGGGAACCAAAAATAGATGGGGACCCCTGGTCTAAGGTCTCTTCCAGTTTTAATATTTTGTGATTCACTATGATTTGTGGTTTTCATCATTTAATTTTTGAAACAATGAGTGCTTAAAAGTGTGCTGATGTATTTGTTCTTCAAGTCTTTAGGATGCAAGTAAAGACAGTAGAAAATTTGGTACCTCGAATCAGAAGACTCGATTGGGCTCAGACACCAAATCTGCCATTTGCTACCTGTTAGTCAATAAATATTTATTAAGCTCCTACTATGTGCCAGACATGGTTCTAAGCATTAAGAATACCAATATGAAAAAGAAAGACAGTTCTTGTCCTCAAAAAGCTTAAAATTTAATGAGGGACAAGATAAAAGGAAGTTACAAAGCAGATGTTAGGGGTAGACAGTAGAAGGAGAAGAGAAGGTACCTGGTATGATGGAGAGGTTAAAAGGAAGATAGCCAAGTGGGAATGAAGAGATAGCTGGCCTATGTGACTTTGGGCAGGCTTACTTTCTGGTCCTTTTTACTGGGTTAAATGATGAGTTGATTCCCAGCATAGCATGTACATACTCACCAAAGGCTTCCCAACTGCAGGGCATGGATGAGGCTTTCCTTGGACTCCTTGCAATGTATGAGATGCTTGGGACAGACATTGAATAGACAGGGGGAGGAAGTTTCTTCAGAGCCCACCCAACAAGTGTACAGATGTTATATAAAGGACACTTTGCCCCCTCCCCTACATGAGATTCTCATCATTGTGGTTGCTCCTTGGATCAATGTTTTGTTTCTAGAGGTTCCTATTAAAATGTTCTTATGCCTAAGGAGAGGTACTTCTAAAATCACAGAGTTTATTGACTCTGATTAATTTATTAGATGAGCATATTTGAAAAAGCATCTACACTGATGAGCTGATTACTGACTGATTCCTATATTAGTTTAGAAGATCTGGGTTCTGAAAGAGGGGGACATAAGGCAAGCAGTTCTGATAGAGGGAGAGGATTTGGGGAGCTTATCCTGGAAGACAAGACCCATGTGGGATGCCAAAGTTGGTAGTTAGAGAGCCCTCAGGGGTTTGGTGGGGGGAGGCTTGTAGAGGGGGGAAGAGAAGCAGTGGTTTGAAGACAGCTTTCTGTGCCTCCCACTTTTGCTGGAGGCCAACTCTGTATTTATGACATTTATGACTGCTCAGTTCCCTCCACCTCCACCCTAGGATTGTGAGACTTTGTTTTCCTTGTACAGGATGTTGAAAACAGGGAGACTGAGCGGCACTGCAGGCCAGGATAGAAATACTCTCTTTCTCAAATACTTCTTGGAAATACACTGGAGCAGAGGAGCTTGTTGTTCTGCAGATGGGTCTGGGCATCAGGGGCTCCTCATGTGCATGAACTTGCAGGCACACAAGGCCCACATTGATGATGGGAGGCAATAGAACTTGGCATTTGATAGTTCTCACAGGAGACCATTTCCTGACGGAGCATTTACATGAACTGTGCCACCCTCTCCAAAATAAACACTTGCAGTCAGCTTGATCATGGCATGGTGGAGAGAGCTCAGGACTAGGAATCAGGAGACATGGATTTCAGTGCCAACTGTCACTGATTTGCTGTGCGTTTTGGGCAACTGTTATTGTTCAGCCGTTTTTCGGTGGTATTTGACTCTTTGTGACCCCATTTGGGGTTTTCTTGGCAGAGATACTGGAATGCTTTGCCATTTTCTTCTCCAGCTCATCTTACAGATGAAGAAACTGAGGCAAATAGAGTTAAGTGACTTGCTCAAGGTCATACAGTTAGTAAGTGTCTGAAGCCAGATTTGACCTCAAAAGGAGGAGTCTTTCTGATTCCAGACTGGACAGTACTGTGCCATTTAGCTGCCCTTGAACAACTTAGTTCACCTCTATGAGACTCGGTTTCCTGATACGTAAAAGAAAGGGGTCAGACTAAATTATTTTTTGAGGTTCCTCCCACTTATATAAGTCTAAGCTAAAGCTGTGGGCAACAGTATGTTAATTGGTGACTTCTTCGAATGGTGAATGCTTATCAGCTTGGGGACTGAAGACTCATGGAGGGGAGCCCCAAAGAGTTTTTTCAAGTGGTCTCTGATTCCACATGCACATCAGATGGTGTCATTTTGTCATCGTGTACTTTTTTAATGAAGGGATACTAATAGTTTCACTACTAACATGAGGACCCACAACATTTTTGATGATAAGAAGTAAAAAAAAAAATAAGTTGGGAATAACTAGTCTGGAATGTATTCCTCAAAGATTGTAAAGTAAAAAGGTAGCACTAACAAGTCAAGAGGAGAAGAAATATGGAAAGCCGGAATATCTAAACTCCGATCTGTTCCTTTTCCCCAACATTCTTTTCTCCTTCTTACTTCTTGGCCCCTTTGGAAGTCAGATCTTTGAGTCTTGCCCTGGCATTCCCCGAGGCATCTAGATGAGCTTTAGTGAACCCCTCTGACGGTCTGCTACTCAGATCCCAGTTGGGAGGTGCCTTAACTAGAGAGATATTAATGCCTTCTAGACCCTGACCCTTCCTCTAATGCTTGCCTCAGAACTTTCTGAGCATTTTAGGTTATGCTCCTTTTTTTTGTACAGGTTGCTGACAGATCCCTTTCACTCTGGCTAATATCCTAGTATATCGTTAAACAGCAAAACCAGATCAAGTCTTGTATTCACAAACAATTGTGTGCCTAGTTCATATTCAATAGGTATTCCAATCAACAAGCATTTACTAAATGCCTACCATGGTCAAGAACAAAGGAAACAGAGACAGAGAGTGGGCCAGGATGGAGAAATAGCTTGGGCAAAGACACAGAGTCAAGTCACCAAGCCATTAATAAGCATGTGCCAACTATAGAGAGAGGTGACATACAGGGAAGAGTCAGAAAGCCTAGCTTTGGCTGGATGCGAAATCAAGCTAGAAAGATAGGTTAACACTACAATGAGAAAGGTTTTAAATGATGAACACGAGACTTGTAATATTGTCTTAGAATACCTATGACAGATTCCTCACCCTTTTTGAATGTGTTACAGACCCCTTGGCAATCTGGGACCCCATTTGGGGTTTTCCTGGCAGAGATACTGGAGTGGTTTGCCATTTTCTTCTCCAGCTTCTGCTTTGGCAATCTGGTGAAGCCCTTCCCAAAATAAAGTTTTAAAATACATAAAACAAAATAGGGTTTACATAGAAAGGAAATCAATTATATTGAAATACAGTTATCCAAATATTAAAAATTCTAAGTTTAAAGACTCTTTGATACTTATCTATGGATCTTTTGGGAGTTAGGAATCCCTATCCTAGGGAAACTCTGAAGTTTTTTGAGCAGAGGCATGACATGGTCAGACTTGTGGTTAAGGAATGTTAAGAAGAGAGTCTTGCATACTTACATTCACTCATTATGCATTTATTAAGCACCTATTATGTACAATGCACTATACTAGGTGTGAGGATAAAGGAGATAGGACTAAAGACTGGACATGTGATTTCATTGGTATAGGGAACTTACGGATGAGAAGACTTCCTCTAGCAATGTAGGTCAGCACCTTCTTTGTACCTGGAGTCTTAGAAGAGGTATATAGAGCACTTGTCACCACTAACTTAGAGGTTATGTGACTTGTTCAAGGGCACACAGCTAGCATGTGTCAGAAGCAGGACGAACCCAGGTTGGCCCTACTCCAAAGTGCTTCCTTTCAGGGGTAGATACGAAGATACATAAGCCATAGTCTGTGCCCTTGGGGAACTTCCGATCTAATCTCAAGAAGGACTTCTGGCAGGACTTTGACTTTTATTCAGTTTGTGGTTTGAAGCAAGCAGGGAGGGGAGAACTGACCCTATATTCTCTTGTATGTCTCAAATCTAGTCTGGGAAGAAGCCCTAACTCTTCCTGGAGCCTGGAGAATGATAGGGAGGCACCTAGCTCTCTTGGTAAAAGACCTTGCCTGAGGCACTAAATAAGGCAAAATGCTAGAGGGATAGGTGGTTCCTGTAGTATTTACAGGGCAGACTTTTGTCCCAGGACAGTGGTCTAGGCATGCCTCCAGCCTCCCCTTCTAGGCTCAACCTCTCCCACTCTCCCTCACTGCGCGCTAGCCCCGCCAACCAGGGCTGCTGACCCAGATGCAGCACACATTTTAGAGTGATTTCTTTTAAAAAGCCGGCTACTGATCCCTGAGCCTGCCTTCCCATCTCACCCTCCATCAGTCATCCTCCCAGGTGGCCTGAGACCTGGGATGAAATGATCAGAGTATCTTTCTGCAGAATCTCTCATTCCTGGCTAGATGCACCACTCAGCTCATGATCTGGAGAAACACAAGAGATTATGGTTTCCAATACTGAGTCCCTTACCAGGTCCCACTATCGGCCCCAGCACTCCTTGGTCTGGCCACTTTATCTTAGAAGTTTCCCTGACATTTAGGGTTAAAGAGGGCAGCATGAAGATAAGCCTTAGAAATCCCACCACCTTATTCTCTGAGCAAAGGTGTAATAGTGAATGACAACTGAAAGACCCCAAGCTGGGGTTGCAAACAGCATTGATAATTAGAGCTAGACAGAGGCACAGCAGCCTCCTGTGTGAGTGAGGGAAGAGGGAAGAGCCTTCACCATTGGCGGGCATTCTTGTAAAGTTCAGTTAGATCTTCTGAGAACTAGTCTGATCTTGCTTCGGTTTATTTTTTGGCTTTCAGGTTCTAGTACTTGAATATGTGAATTTTAAAACCCTCTAGCAAATATGCAAATGGTTTTAATTTGAAATGTAACTGACAAGTGGAATTAAAACTTTGCAGCCAGTCCTTTCCTGCTAGTTCCTGCTATGGAGAGGACACAGAAAGATTGTGATTCCTCTCCTACTTTCCCTACCTCCTTATAGGAAATGTTCTTTTGTGAGATAACCAGGTAGTGCTTCTCCTATGTTTTGGTTGAGAGATACATGGCCTGAGAAAAAGTCAAGTACAAATGTTTTGTACTCTTACATTATTTCAGAATCTGATTTTTTCCCCCAATGGGGAGCATTGTATATAAATGCAGCCCCAAACTTGTTGACATATTGGTCAAAGAGGGAGTGAGCAGTTCCTGAATGTCACTGCACCCTCCACTCCTTCTTGACCATCTTTCCAGCATCTCAGGTCGTTGGAGCTACCCCAGATACCATTTGTTCTAACCTGAGACTGAAATGTGAAAATATGATTTTGCAATATCAGGTTCAGGGAACTGGCTAATCAATGTCTCTTCCACTAGACTGGGAGCACCTGCAGGGGACTATCTTTTTGCCTTTCTTTGTATCCCTAGCACTTAGCACAGCACTTTATCTAGCACATAGGAGAAAATGAATGCTTCTTGATGACTGACTGGCAAGTTCCAAGAGAGGGATACAGGAAAAGCATTAGGCAAGGTGTTTTGTTTTGTTTTTGTCTTCAAGAGCTTAAGAGTTTGAGGGGAGAAGATTTACAAGACAATATTTTCTAATCTATTGTTAAGTGGGAAGAATCCTGCCAGAAAAAAATGATATTCAGAGAAGGGAGAGGACAAGGGAATCCTCCTCAAATTTTCCTAGAACTCTTTGCACCTTTCCTTTCACACTTCTATCATATTGTATTTTATGAGTTCATCACAAGCTCCTTATAATTGATTCTAAACTTCCTGAAGATAGGCTCTGTAGATAAGAGAAAGGGATTAGAAATGTAGAGACCTGGGTTCCAATCTTCTTTCTGCTATCTGCATAACATTGGGCAAATCGTTAACCTCTTGGAGTCTCATCTGTAAAATCAGATTTGACTAGACAGATACTCTTCGAATTCCCTTCTAGCTGTAGTTTTTGATATTCTATGATCGTTGGTGCTTTGAACAGTGCCTGATACTTAATAGCTGTATGAAAGGCACTTTGGCAGAGTGGATTGGAGAGCTGGCCTTCCAACCAACACCACCTAGTTTCAACTTCTGCCTTGGACACACAGTGGCAGTGTGGCCCTGGGGAAGTCACTTAATTTCTTAGTACTCTAGGCAACTCTGTAAGACAAGAAGGTGCCGATTTGAATTTGTAGGGGGAGCTTCTTTCCCTACTCAAGAGTTCTCTATATCTATCAGTCAGTCAACAAGCATTTATTAAAGACGTATGGTATGCTAGACCCTGTTCTAAATGCTAGGGATACAAAGAAAGGTAAAAGACAGTTTCTGATCTCCAGGAACTTAAAGATCAATGGGGAAGGTGGTTGTAAACAACTATATACAAACAAGATATATAGAAGATAAAGTGGAGATGGTCAACAGAAGAGAAAGGAAAGAGAATGTACTAAACACTTATTAAGTGCTTATTGTACCAAGTGTTTTACAAATATCACCTCCTTTGAGTCTCACACCAATCCTGTAAGGTAGGTGCTATTACTGCCGCATTTTACAGTTGAGGAAATGAGGCAGACAGAGATTAAGTGATCACACAGCTAATAAGTATCTGAGTCTGAAGATCTAGCAACTTAAAACAATTATTGTTTTTATTGTATACAATATTCTCTTGGTTCTTCTCATTTTGCTTTTCATGATTTTGTGCAAGTCTTTCCATGTTTTTCTAAAGTCATTGAGCTCATCATTTCTTATAGCACAGTAGTATTCCATCACAGCCATTTACCATAACTTGTTTAGCCATTCCCCAATTGGTGTGCAGTCCTACAAATTTCAGTTCTTTGCCACCACAAAAAGAGTTGCTATAAATATCTTAGAACAGATAGGTTCTTCAGTTGGAAAAGGCTTCTCACTGATTGTTGGATTTCAGCTGACACTTGAAAGAAGCCAGGAAAATAAGGAGGTAGAGATGAGGAGGGAGAGTTCTAGTTCCTATTAATTGTATGTTGCTATTTGTTGAGGGTGGTTTAGTCTGGGAAGGCTTCATGTAGGAGGCAAAACTTGAGTAGAGCCTTGAAAGGCTGGTAGGCTTTGGCAAGGTGAAGGGAGGAGATGAACCATTGTTTGACTTTACCTGCTCACAAGGTTGTACATGTAGCATTCACTCAATTTCTCAGTGTATGGTTTCTTGGGTCTCTGTGCCCCAGCTGATCTCCAGAATAATGTGGGTGCTTAGCTTGCTCCATAAAGACTTGGAAGACTGAGGGGCTCCAGATCTGGGGGCTTATCTTGTCATCAAAGCAGGCAGGCTCAGCGCCCTCCAGTTCTGACAGGTAGAGGCCCCAGGGAGGGAGAGAGACTCCTGCTGTGCTACTTACTGGCATGGTAACCGGACACCCCTGCTCTACCCCATAAGGTGCCAGTTTGCCTCCTTATCTGGCTTGGCACATTCCATGGTGAAGCAGCGACCCCGAGCTGCCTCTATCAGGGCAGATCCACTTTAGGCTGTGTGTTGATTTGCATCTCTGCCCTCTCCTGAGCATTTTACATTTCTGAGAGCATAGTAACCCATCCATCCATCCACAGTCTCTTGCCTGGATGCATTGGAAGGCTCATGTATTTGACAGAATTCCAGAGTAGCTCTTTTGTGGCATTATAGCCTTTTCAAAATAATCGGTGTGGGGAATAGAATTGAGGCCCATTCCAGCCATTCCCAGAATTCCAGTACCCATAGAAGCACCTAGATAGCATCATCAAGGCATCCAGACAGCACAGTGGATAGGAAGTCAGGGAGACCTGAGTTCAAGTCCAGCCTTAGACACGAGCTGCATGACCCTGTGCTAGTCACTTATCCTGTGTTTACCTCAGTTTCCTCAATTGTAAAATGAGTAGAATAATAGCACCTACCTCCTAGAATTGTTACGAGGACACAGTGCATGATGCACAGTAGGCACAATATAAATTCCCTGCTTATTCCCTATTTGTACAGTAGAAAGAATATTAGACTTGACTTAGAGGAGATGGGTCCAAATTCCAACTCTCTTCCTCTTAATACCTAGGAGATTTGGGGATTTTCATCTATTAAATGAAAGGCTTGGACCACATGATCTCTTAGAAAACATCCTGCTCTAAATTGATGACCTTATAAGTACAATTAAGGGAATAAAAGTATGGGAGTCCAGAGATGGGGATTGAGGGGAGGAGAATATCACACAAGAAATTGGTCATTAAAGTTAGTACTGCCTGTTTGTATTTAAAGGAATACCTATCTCACATCCAAGGTCAGAGGATTTAGAGCAAGAAGGAATCTTTAAAATGATTTACTCCAGGGATGCTTAACCTAGTGTCCATGGACTCCAAGAATTCTGTGGATAGATTTCAGGGGTTCTGCAAACTTGGACGGTTAAAGAATATTTTGAGCAGCCAGGGGAGGCCGGTAGTCAGCAAAACTCATCTTCCTGAGTTCAAATCTGTCCTCAGACACTTACTAGCTATGTGACCCTAGGCAAGTCACTTAACTCTGTTTGCCTCAGTTTCCTTTTCTGCAAAACGGGCTAGAGAAGGAAACGACAAACCACATTAGTATCTTTGCCAAGAAAACCCTAAATGGGGTCAGAGTCAAACTGAACACCACCACCACCAATTACACCTTCATTTCATTATAATTTGTTTCCTTTTATGCATTTAAAAACCATTATTCTGGGAAAGGATCCATAGGCTTTACCACAGGACAATGGGGTCCATGACACAAATAAGATTAAGAACCCTTGCTGTGGTCCAACGTTCTCATTTTATAAAAGAGAAAACTGAGGCCCAGGGAAGGGAAGTGTTACCAAAGATGCGCAGGTTGTATGCCTCAGACCCAAAATCTGAATGCTGGTCCTCTAACTCTCTACAGGGCTTAAGATATAGGATAAAAAATCCAAATGCTTAAATTGACCAGATGAAAGTGCTGGGCTTTGTGTGCAAATTGCTGTAAATATTAATGAAAACTGATGGCCATTATTCCACTAAAACACCCTCATCCAGGTTGGAACTGGGCAGCATTCCATAGTCACTAATCTGGTCTAGGAATTTGTAGCCACTGCAACAGATAAGGAAAGAAAGTCCAGGGTAAGGGTAACACATACCAGTTGGGGTCGAGGCCCACTCTTCATTCATAGATGCCTCCCTCACCAAGCTCCCTCCCAATCTTCTCCTCCCTGAAGGAAGTTTTGGAAGCTTGGCCTCCTTCTCTGATTGCACAGGCAGTGTTCTTTTCCTACCTAAATTCCTGTTCTGTAGTGATATGGCATGGACATTTGCATATTGTATCTGAGGACAATCTCAGGACAGAAACATTTAAGTTTTATGGGGCACTGGCTAGATCTGGGGGGCCCTGCTGGTAGTGGCCACAGAAAGGTCAAATTGATGGAACAGATTGGCTGACTCAGAGGTTGTAAAAATTCTGGAGAAAGGCTGCCACCATGTTTTGGAATGCTTTGTAGAAAGCTGCCTGTGGATGCCCCCTCAGCTAAGTTTATCTTGTCCCGTGCAACTGGATGAAGAAGGGATATGAAGTGGCATGTCTGACAAGGCAGTGTGATGTTGAATTTAGGTCTTCATGACTCCAAGCCCACCACTCTGTCTACTGCTCTACCCAGCTGCCAGACTGGGGGACAGCAGGGGGAGGAACAGGGAAAGGAACATTTGAGTGATTTGCAGCTCTTGACCTCCATGGAACAGAGATGTAAATACAGCCTATTAGTCTGTCTTTCTCGGTGACAGGCACAGTAATCTGGGTGCAGGCCCAGGGTTAGACAAAGGGTAAAGTAGGGTTCTGTGATGAGTAATGGAATTATAGTTCAGCTCAGGGGCGCCTGGCCAAGAAAACCTCAAATGGGGTCACGACTGAAATGACTCAACTACAACAACAGCATGCCACCCGGGAGGCAAAAACAAAACTAACAAAGGATGGTAGGCTCTCAGAGAACACGCAACCCCAAAGCAAAGGCAGCATGGAGAGAGCAACTGTTCCCACGTCAGTGATCAATGCGGCAACACCATCTCAACTAGGGATGAAAACACTGTCAGCAACCACATCTCCAAAACAAGATTCTCTAAACAAAGTATTTATTTAGCAATTCATGTGCTTCATGGAGTGAGCTGAGATTCAGCAGGGGACCTGGGGGGCAGGAAGGGGAGGAGAGTTAACCAGAGGAGTTATGGACAGAGCCCTGGCCTTCACAAAGACTGGTTCAAGCTCCAGCTCTACCATTTACAAGACAAATCCCTTGTTTGAACAGAAGATTTTGTCAGGTATGTGGAAGTGGAGATTCTTGCTCAGGTTCAGGTTGGGCTAGACAGCTTCCAACTCCATTTCTTGAAGATATGCAATAAAAGTCTGTATTCAAGTCAAGAATGGTGTGTTTTAATGGTTCCAAACATACCCTGGTAACATTTCCCATGCAACCTGATCTAGATTAAAATATAATTGAAAAATAGTTAACAATTGATGAAAATAAAATAAAACACCTTACATTTTAAAACTAAGTCAATATAAGGTTCACAGGGATCCTTATGTACAGAGTAGTGGACACCTTTCTATTTGAGTTTGACATCACTGGTGTATTTCCTTGTGTGCCGGAGATACAGGCCTCAAAACGGAGGTATCCCCAGAATTTATAAATATCGCCTTCTGAAATGTAACATGGAAGTCAACCGTGATGTTATTCAGTCATTTTTTCAGTGACGTCTGACTCTTTGGAACCCCATTTGGAGTTTTCATGGCAACGATGCATGGAGTGGTTTGCCATTTTCTTCTCCAACTCATTTTATAGATAAGGAAACTGAGGCAAACAGGGTTAAGTGACTTGCCCTGAGTCATACAACTTGTGGGTGTCTGAGGCCAGATTTGAACTCAGGAAGGTCAGTCTTTCAAGCGTCCTCCCTGGAACTCTATTCACTCTACCATCTAGCTGCCCTCAACAATGATGATGATATTGTTAATAATATGATAGCTGTATATAACGCTTTAGGGTTTGTAAAGTGCATCATTACATACATGATCCCCTTTGGTCCTCCTAACTACCTTGGCCATCTTGGCCACCACCTCTAGGAATGAGAGATGGCAGTCCAACTGTAGACCTCTTCACTATGGCCAGACAACATCTGGAGCACTGGGTTCTCTTCTGGAAGCCATATTTTGGGAAGGACTTTGATAAGCTGAAGAATATCCAGAGAAAGGAAATGTTGATGGTGAAGCACCTTATTCTCTCCTGTGAGAAACATTTGAAGGTATTGAGAATATTTAACCTGTGAAAAGATTTAAAGGGCACATTGTTGCTTTCTTTCCAGAACCTGAAAGGACTATCATGTAGAAGACTTGTTCCACATGACCCCAGAAAGCAGAACCCAGAAGAATGGATGGACATTACAAAGAGTTTGAAGAGATAGAAGAGGCAAAAATTTAGGTGTTATTCTGGATGAACTCCTCTCTTACTGCTCCCAGACATGGTATGGGCTATCTTGGGAGGCAGTGGGTTAAAGCAAAGGGTTTAAGGACCACTTGCAAGGCATGTTGGAAAGATTACTATTGTTCAGGTACATATTGCCTCTGAGAGTTGATGATTTTGCAATACAGTTTCCAGCTGTCTCTCTACCATGTGGTTTATGATATAGCCATCATCCTCATTCTCCCTCTCATCAGAACTTTGGAACCTGAGCCTGGGGTGCTGGACTATGACAGGTGGAGCCTGCACCTGGAGGTATCTGGAGGTACCTGGAATCAGGCCTCCTCATCGCGTCCAAGCCTCTCCACACCATGATTCCTCATGTGTGCTGCATTCTTTCTCTGCTTCCCTTTAATGTGTTGTCTTGTGTTAGCACGTGAGTTCTTGAAGGCAGCGACTGTGCTGCTTTACTCCAATCTCTAGCACTTAGAACGAGGCTGGCACATGGCAAATGTTTAATAAATGCTGTTGTTGTTTTTAGGTAGCTATAATAGCTAACATTTATATAGCATTTTAAAGTTTGCAAAAAGCTTTACATGTCACATCTCATTGGATCCTCACAACAGCCTGGGAAGGAGGGGCTGTTATCCTCATTTTCTAGTTGGGAAAACGGATGCAGAAGGAGGTTAAGTGATTTGTCCAATGTCACTTAGTGTTTGAAGCAGAATTTGATCTCAGACCTTCCCAACTAGGTTTAGTGCCGTATCCCTTGGCCACCTGCCTGCCTGCCTGCCTCCATCCATCCATCCATCCATCCATTCATCCATCTGTTCATCTATCTGTCTAAGAGCTTACAGTTTTGTAGAGGAGAAGAAACATGTACACGCAAAATTAAAATATGAAAAGTACCCAAGAAGTACAAGTAAGACATTACAAGTTCAGAAACAAGAGTTTTTACTGCTAGCTTGTGAGATCATTGATGGCTTCATGGAAAAGATGGTATTAGATCTGGGCCACAAAGGAGTGGTGGAATCTCAAAAGTCAGAAATGGGAGGAAAGTCATTCCAGGTATAAGGGAACAGTGTGAGCAAATGTGTACAAGTGGGAACATATGAGTCATATCCACAGTATTTAATAAGCACTTTTTCATAGAAAAGATTTCTAGTAGCGTTGGACCAGTGGTGGACAACATGGTCATGTGAACTCATAGGAGCCATAGCACGATGTCTCTAAAGAAATGGTATCTGGTTCTATGCAGAACCTGTAACTGATCTGAATCTTTGTGCTATAAATATACCCGTGAGTTTTTCCCTACTGTTCCCCAAAGTGTGATGGAAACATCCTCTACCCCTCTTTTTCATCCTCTGCTTCAGGGGCTCCTTTTTTAGATGACCTTCTAGGGTAGTATTATATGTTCCTAGAAGAGGCCTGATAGAGTGTCAGGCCTGGAGTACAGCCTTCCTGTAGGAAGACTCCTTTTCCTGAGTTCAAATCTGACCTCAGACACCTACCACCTGAGTGACCCTGGGCAAGTCACTTAACCTTGTTTGTCTCAGTTTCTTCTTCTGTCAAATAAGTTGGAGAAGGAAATGGTAAACCACTCCAGTATTTTTACCAAGAAAACCTAAAGTCATGCAGAGTTGGATGTGACTGAACACGCCTGAATAACCTCAGAATTTTCATCAGTACATATGGAAATGGGGTTAGAGCTGTTTGGCTTCACCCTGAAAGTCAGAACTAGGGTCAATGAGTAGAAGTTACGGAGAGGCATATTTCAAATGGAGGTCAGCAAAAAATTTCCTAGCAATTAAGGTTGTCCAAAAATGAAATGGGCTGCTTTGAAGGTAGTGGGTTGAACAGATCTTGGAAGGGATGTCTTTGAGCAGACCTTGCATGACAATTTGTTAGGGATACCAAGAAGGAAGATATCTTTTTTTTAAAGCTCTTAGTATGGTGCCTGGCACAGAATTGGTGCCTAATAAATGCTTATTCCTTCCCCCACTTCTTTAAGTATGGTTTGGATTAGAGATCTTTGGTGGTGATGCCAACTCTGAGGCAGCTAGGTGACGCAGTGGATAGACTACTGTACCTAGATTCAGGAAGATTTGAGTTCAGATCTGACCCCAGGCACTTAAGTAGCTGTGCAGTGATAGGCAAGTCACTCCACTGCTGTATGCCCCAATTTCCTTCTCTGTAAAAGCAGGGATAATTAATAGCATTTACTTCCCAGGGCTACTAGGATAAAATTGAGATAATATTTGTAAAGTGCTTTGCAAATCTTAAAGCACTATATAAATGCTTGCAATTACTGTTAATAATAATTTTGATAATGAGGATACCACATAGTTATGTACATTAAATGAAGTTCTGCTTATGTAAAGTTATTTAACTTTAACTCGATAGAAAAGGAAGATTCTAATGGTCAAAGTTTGCTCTATAATACTTCACTGTAGGAGGAAATATTCTCCATTTCTCAGTCCTTGGAAGAAAAATAGAGGGTCTATAGGAACTGAACTTGTTCTGCGAACCTCCAAAAAAAAAGAATGTGGAATGATTGGTGGAAGTTCAAGGGAGGCAGATTTTGGCTTAATATGGTAAAGAATAGGAGGTGGGAGAACCGCTTGTTGGAGGATAGCGTAAGACTCATGAATCAGGTAGAGGGTTGACTGGACTAGATGGTGTAGCATGATAGAACTAGAAATCAAAGTGATGTCAGGTTATCCAGTCAGCTCCAACATTTTCCAGGTGAGGAAACTGAGACTCAGGGAGGTCAAGCAACTTGCCCAGTTAATAGATGACAAAGTCAGCACCTGAACCCTGGTCCTTTGACTCTGACTTTAGCACTTTTATTATTGTACCATGCTGGTGATCTCTCAGGTTTTATTCAATGCTGGAATTCTAGGAAATATTCACTTTTTCTCCTTCTTTATGAATTACTGTGGCCAATAAAACATGGGGATGTATACTCTGTACTGAGTTTCTCCAATGTTAGCTAGACTGGCTCTAGAATAACACAGATGCCCAGTTCATGATGGCACCTGTACTGGAAGCCTTTCTAGCTTGGTGAAACTTGCTGGAGATTGTGCTCTTTCAGCAATGTCTCTAATAGAGCAAAGTCACTTTCTCAACATTATTAACCATTGGAATTGACCACTGGTAAATGGAGAATTAGATCATAAGCTAGAAACTCATACCTAAAATTGAATGTAAGAAATTAATGTTAGATCTTTTATTTAAGAGTATTGTTGTTCAGTTATATGTGACTCTTTGTGACCCCATTTGGGGTTTTCTTGGCAAAGGTGCTGTAGTAGTTTACCATTTCCTTCTTCAGCTTATTTTACAGATGTGGAAACTGGGCAAATGGGACTGAGTGACTTGCTTAGGGTCAGACAGCTAATAAGTGTCTGAGGCCACATTTGAACTCAGGAAGAGGAATCTAAGCCTGACGTTGTATCCATTACACCACCTTGCTGCCCATTTAAGAGTTTTAAGAAACTTAAAAGGCTCTAGAGGCAGCATGGTCTAAGGGCTAGAGAAATGTCCTTAGCATCAAGAAGATCTGCATTCAGGTCCTACTTCTGACTATCTCACCCTAAGCAAGTCACTTTAGTTTGGTTGTTAGGGCCCCAGGTAACCACCTAAAACTTTCCTTGCAAAGCAATTCCTCACTTACACTGACAGTATCACAGATCTGATCCAAAAAGAAAGAAAAGACAAGAAAAAAGGAAACTAATGGGAATCATAGTCTGGAGTGAGACAGATCATTGCAGAATTAACTAAGATATATAAATCCTTCTAAAGAGCCTATGATGTTTGCCTTTATTTTGTAGGTTTGCGTTTTCAAGGCTAGATCCAAATTATTCCCACTTTTATTGTATAGTAGAGAACAAGTGAGCTGGCATTTATTTATTTGTTTACATATTTATTTTAAATCCTATGTTCTCCTTCCAACCTCTACTTACCCTCCCTCACTCCACTGAGAAAGCAAGAAAAACAAAACCTGATATAAACATGTATAATTAAGCAAAACAAATTCCTTTGTTGTCCCTGTGGGGGATAGCCAGCTAAAATATCTGGAGCTGAGAGACAGAATGTTTGCTGCAAGGAACAGGAGGCTGAAGTCACTAGATCATGGAGTATACAGAGGGGAGTAAATATAAGAAGACCAGGAAGGTAGGAGGGCCTCAGGTTATGAAGAGCTTTAAAGCCAAATAGAAGATTTTATATTTGATCCTGGAGGTAATAGGGAGCCTCTAGGGGTTCTTAAAGGTGGGGGAGAGGGGTGACATGGTTAGATCTGTATTTAAAGAAGAATTTAAGTGCAGAATAGAGAATGTGAAGAGACTTGAAGCAGGCACATTAGCTAGCTATTACAATAGTCTCAGGGTGAGGTGATGAGGGCCTGCTCCAAAGTGGTGGCAGCGTCAGAGGAGAGAAGTGGCATATACAGGAGAGGTTGCAATGGTAGAAACAACAGAACTTGGCAACAGATTACATATGGCGGGGTGATAAAGAGGTGTTGAGAATGACACCTACTTTGCAAGCCTTTTTGACTAGTATCTTTGTCATAAATAGGGAAATCAAGAAGGGGAGAGAGTCTGAGGTAAAAGTTGAATTCGGTTTTGGATGTGCTTGATTCAAGATGTTTATGAGAAATCCAAATTGAGATTTCCAATAAGCAGTTAGAGATGTGAGACTGGAGGTGAGGAGAGAGGTTAGGGATGGACAGATCATTGAATCCATGGGACTTGAGATCACCAAATGATGTAGTATAGAGAGAGAAGTAAAGAGGGCTCAGGACAGAGTCTTGGAGGACACTTATTGTTACTGGCCACCACATGAATGAAAATCTAGCCACACTGACTGAGGAGGAGTCGGAGGCAGGAGAGTACACAACAGTACAAAAAGCTAGAAAGAAGAAAGGAGAGAGGAGACAAGGGAGATCAATAGTATCCAAGTCTTCAGAGAATCTAAGAAGGATGAAGATTGGGAAGAAGTCATTTGATTTGGCAATGAAAAGATCATTGGCAACTTTGGGGGGAGCTACTTTGGTTGAATGATGGTATTGCAAGCCAGACTATAGAGAGTTAAGAAGAGACTGAGAGAAAAAGAAGTAGAGGCACCTTTGTAGACAAACTTCTTAAGGAGTTTAGCCACAAAAGGAGGAGATACATAGGATGACAGTGGGGTTGGGTGGATCAAATGAAGTTGAGGGATAGATACCTGGGTATATTTGTAGGCAGTGGTGAACCCGCCAGAAGACAGGGAGAGATTAAAGATGAGTGAGAGAGTGGGATGATTGAGGGGGCAATCTGCTGGAGGAGACAGTATAGAATGGGATCACTTGTATACATGGAGGGAGTTACCTTGTCAAGGAGAAGGGCCACCTCTCTATGTGAGACAGAATAAAGCAGAGAGTGGTGAAAGGCATCTAACTGATGTAAGGTGAGGAGGAGTGGGGAGAGAGAGCTCTTGGCAAATGTCCTCAACTTTTCCAGTGAAATTTGAGGCAAAGTTCTCAGCTAAGAGGGGAAACAGAGAGCCATGGGAGATTTGAAGAGGAATAAAAAGCAGTTTTGTTGAGTGGCATCAATTAATGAGGTGGAAAAGGATATGCTTTCTGCAGTTGAGTTGCCCCCGTTGAGATTATGTAATAAATTTTGTTGTGGAAAAAGTCATGGTGGTTTTAAAACTTTTCTCCAGCTGCATACAGCAGCAGCTAAGTAGGAGTGAAGGTAGCAAATGATGTGAGTAATACAAGCCTGAGGCAAGATTTTTGATAAAATAAGAGACCGAAGAGAGGAAACAAGTAATTAAGCACCTACTCTGTGCCAGGTACTGTGCTAAGCATTTTACAAGCATTATCTTATTTAAGACTCAATAAACCTGGGAGGTAGGCATTATTATTGCCCCTATTTTATAGCTGAGGAAACTGAGGCAGACAGAGGTTAAGTGACTTGCCCAGGGTCACAGAAACAATAAGTATCTAAGGTCAGATTTGGATTCAGGTCTTCCTGACTCTAGGCCCAGTGCTTGATCTGGCACCTAGCTATCTCTAAAGGGACAAGAGACTCAAAAGAAGGGGGCAAGAAGGAATTGATTCACCAAAGGGTTAAGATGGGGAAAGGTGGAAAATGTAGCTAGTACAGGGGCAATAGCCTGGGAAAGAACTGAAAGATGGAGGAATTGGTGGGGTCACAGTGAAAATTAAGATCAGAGTTGAGGGTTGCAAGGCTAAGGGAGAGGTGGCATGACAATAGGCTGTGATCAGATAAGAGAATTTTAGAGTTTATAAACATAGTAGTGGGTAATGGCAAGGTCAAGAGTGACCATCTCTGGGTATATATTGAATTCTCCTAGAAGGAGGGCAGGAGTTGGGGAGGAAATCAAGACTGAGCCAAATATTGAATTCATTGAGAAGGAAGGAGAAAACGTCCTAGAGGTTGGGAAAATAGCTCCCAGAGTCTTGATTAGGTGATAAATATGGAACAAATAAACTTCAAAGGAAGAAAGTTCACTGAGTGACAGTTGTAGAAGTAGAGTGATGGGAAACAAGGAGTATTCTTTCAATTCACCCCTATGAACAGTTGGTTGAAAGTAAAAATACAAACAATCTTGGAAAAGGTGGCTAGGGAAGCTGTGTCTTCAGCTAGGTATCAGTGAATACACAAAGATGGAGAGTGAGAAAGGAAAAAGTTTATGATGAAGGCTCTTTTACTACCTATGGAGCAGTCATCTAAGAGGGTACAATGGAAGCAGTGGGACGCTCTAGAGTGAGATGTAGGAGTTGGGTACAGGAGAATGGGAATAAAGGTGTGGTAAATGGTGGACAGACGGTAAGGTTTGAAATAAAGAAAAAAAATAGAAGCCAGGGGTTCAGAGTCAATGAAATGGAGAAGGGTCCGAGTTTGTCTTTTGTTTTTGATGAAGACCACGACCTCAGAGAAATGATGACATGACTTGCACTTAACTTTGTTTTGAGTGAGGGAGGGTTGTGCAAGGTCACCAGCCTCGTAGTGTATGTATGTTAATCCTTGTGAAATGCGTTCAGGTAGATTATAATTTTTCATTGGGGTTTGGATGCTTATAGTTGGAAAGTGGACAGGGCAACTGTTGTGGAGTTGTAGGGGTCTGGAGAGGGTGCCTGGAGTGATGGAATGGCTTCTCAGGGAGCATGGGAGGCTTCCCTCCTTCTGGGACAGGTGAAGAGGCAAAGGCTGCAGAGAGAAGAGAAGGTACTGTGGTTGGAGTCAGGAGGTCTGAGTTTGAATATTGGCTCTGACACGAGCTATGTGACTAAGAGAGAGCTCTTGAGCCTTCATTTAGAATGATAGTCCTCATACCACCTACACCACAGAGTGTTTGCAGAGAAAATGCTTTATGACTCTTAAAGCACTATGGACACATGAGTTATTAGTACAGTGCCAAAGATCTGGATAACATTGGAGGACACAATAACATTGATCACTTAACTAGACCTTTCTCCGGCTCCTATAACCAATGGATTGAGATTAGTACACAAACCATTCTTCCTTTTTAACATGAGGCAATTCTTAATTATCACCAGTCAACTGAAATTGCTCCTAATTTTCCAAATAGAATAGCCTGTTCTTACTTCTCATCCTTCTTGACTTTTCTGTAACATTCGACACCGTTGACCAGGTTCCTTTCTTCAATACTCTCTCACCTTCGGGTTTTTGTTAAATTGCTCTCTCCGTTCTCTTCCAAATGATCTGACCACTCCTTTGGTCTCCTTGGCTGGAACATTATCTACATGATACCCTATAATTGTTCTACCTTGGGCTCTCTGCTTTTTCCCCCTATATTGTCTCTCTTTGTGTGATCTTGTCAGATTCCATTTGCACAACTATCGTATCTCCTGAGATAACTCCCAGATATGTGTGTGTGTGTGTGTGTGTGTGTGTGTGTGTGTGTGTGTGTGTGTGTGTGTAGCTCTGAAATCCCAACATCACATTACTAACTGCCTATTGAACATTTCGAGTTGGATGCCTCTCAAGGGTAGATCAAAATTCAATGGATCCAAAGCAGAACTTAGCATCTTTTCCCCTATATCCAATTTTCTCATCAGTTTTGTAAATTTGGGGTTATCCTTGACATCCTACTTTTCCTTTTCTTCCTCCCAAATATCAAATCAGTTTGTCATATCTTGGGAACTGATTCTACCTTCATAACATATCTTACCTCCATGCCCCTCATTTGGGTCCCCAACACAGTCCAGGCCTTTATTACATCTCTCCTGAGTTATTACAATAGCTTTCTAATTTTCCTGCTTCTTCAGTTCATCTTTCACCCAGCTTCCAAAGTGAAGTCCTTCTCTGACTGTGTTATAACCCCACTTGCCTTTTGAATCAAATACAAATTTGCTGTTAGATATTAAAAACCCTTTACAACCTGGCTCCCACTTACCTTTCCAGCCTTCTTATACAAGATTCCACAAGATTCACATGCTACATCTTATAGAAGATCTTTCTTGATTAACTCAACTGTTCATTCTCCCTTCCTTTATTACCTTGTATTTATTTTATATAAATTTTGTATATACTTATGTGTACACATATTGTACCTGTTACATCTGATGTCTCCACCTAGAGAGTGTAAGTTCCTTGAGGTCAGGGACTATTTCATTTTTGTCTTTGTTTTTACAG
This sequence comes from Potorous gilbertii, assembly GCA_028658325.1. Lineage (NCBI taxonomy): Eukaryota > Metazoa > Chordata > Mammalia > Diprotodontia > Potoroidae > Potorous > Potorous gilbertii. Next base: position 115,434,205 of record CM053771.1, read on the forward strand.
CACCTAATGCAGTGCCTGACACATAGTAGACATCTAATAAATAGTTGTTTACTTGAATTATGGCAGTATAGAAAATTAACTGGTCCTTATATCACTAGTATTTGTGTAATAACTCTAAAAAGGATATTTTATACAATGAGATACAATTAAATCTAAACACCTAGGTATACATTAAGAGCTTTCTCACACTAAATTACTACTCATTGGTTAATCTAACCCTTTAAATTGTCAAGCCTAAATTGAAAAAAAACCAACAGAACTCTCAGCCCTTTCCAGGGTCAGAGGTCTTCTGGCTATACAGGCTCCGATGGTGCTTCAGGGCTTAAAACAAATAAATCCCCTGCAGGTGGCTCAACTTCTACTTGGACTTATCAGAAAAAAATTACATTATTTTGTTTCCTTAACTCTACTAATTAACAGAACCAGCCCCTTCAAATAGAAGTGTTGCTTTATTGTGTGAATTTCTTTGATCTCCATATCTTTACTTTAAGATGTCCCTTTGACCTTTCAGGCTTCTTAAAGGTGAACAGGAAAGGAAGTGTTCCACAGACTCCTAGAACCTATAATAAGAAAGCTGTGAAGGTCTCCTTCAGATGTGTGGCAACCATCTTAGAAACTCAATATTTGTGCAAAAGATACACCAAATTACTTAAGACTGCATATTAAACATGTAACTCCAAGTCTTTTTGGATAAACGGGTTTCATCACAGAGACCACATTCTTGAATAAACCTGTTCCATTATTTGATAAGATCATAGGACTTAAAGATATCATGTAATCTGACCCTTTTACTTTACAGCAAAAGAAACATTGCTAGAGCGATTAGGTGACTTGTCCAAGGCCACACAGATAGGAAAGTAGCCAGAGCTGTTCCTTCGACTCCAGATTCAGGTCATTTTCCTCCATATCACAGAGCTCTATTTTACTTACACAGCTTTTCAGAATGTTATATTTCGTTCGGCCTTTTGTTCAGAGTGTTAGTGGTGTCTTCCTTCCTCTGACTGATGGTTCTGGATTTGAGCAAGGGCATGTTAATTGTATGACTTTAAAACATTCCTTTTTAAAAACAGAATCCAACACCACTCCTTACTGAAAGGCCGTACTTGCCAATGGAGGGTCTACTTACATTGGGAAAAACAGGATGGACCATGAACGGGAATAACCAGAGTTTTAAACTGTCACAATTTTATTTGGCACTAAAAGCACTGTTCTAAAGGGAAAAGTAGGCTGGACTTAGATTTCCATGTTATTAACACTTTCATAGACCCTTTCCCTCACTCTAACTTCCAACTATAACACACATTGACGGAGGGAGCCCTATTTTTCACTGTTGGAGAAAATAGAAATCTCTTGTTTAAATGCCAAATCAGATAGTTTTATTTCCAATTCATTCATTCCACAAATATTTAAGCTCTGGGCCCAGAATTCCTACAATCTGTTGGACCACGTCTTTCTAGGGCCCAGCAAACCCTAGGACCTGGCTCACTGTTGCCCCCTACTGGCTTTCTTTTCACAAATATTAGTTATGTACCATGC
>CM053771.1:115435840-115649731 GCA_028658325.1 Potorous gilbertii
AGAAAGGGAAGGAAGAAAGAAAGAAAGGAAGAAAGAAAGAAAGGAAGAAAGAAAGAAAGGAAGAAAGAAAGGAAGGAAGAAAGGAAGAAAGAAAGAAAGGAAGAAAGGAAGGAAGGAAGGAAGGAAGGAAGAAAGGAAGAAAGGAAGGAAGGAAGGAAGAAAGGGAAGGAAGGAAGAAAGAAAGAAAGGAAGAAAGAAAGGAAGAAAGAAAGAAAGGAAGAAAGAAAGGAAGGAAGAAAGGAAGAAAGAAAGAAAGGAAGAAAGGAAGGAAGGGAGAGAGAAATAAAGAAAGAAAGAAGGAAAGAAAGAAGGAAGGAACAAAAGAAAGAAGGAAGGAAAGAAAGAAAGAAGGAAGGAAGAAAAGAAAGAAAGGAAGGAAGGAAGGAAGGAAAAGAGAGAGAGAAAGAAAGAAAAGAAAGAAGGAAGAGAAAGAGAAATAGCCTATGTGACATGGGTAGACATCTATAGCTATACTTGTCTGCATGTGGATACATATATATTTAAAGCTATGTAGAAATATTTGCATGTGTGTGTATGTACACACACACAGACATACACACACTTTTTGTTGTTTAGTCATTTTTCAGTTGTGTTGAATTCTTCCTGACTTCATTTGAAGTTTTCTTTGCAGAGATACTGGAGTGGCTGACCATTTCCTTCTCCAGCTCATTTTTACAGATGAGGAAATGGAGGTAAGCAAAGTTAAGTGACTTGCCCAGGGTCACACAGTGAGTGTCAGAGTCCAGATTTGAACTCAAGAAGACGAGTCATTCTGACTTCAGACCCGGTGCTTTATGCACTACACTATCTAATTGCCCTTATAAACACATTCATATATTTATACACACATATGTATATGCTATATATACACACACATACACACGTATATATACACATATGTGTATATATACGTGTGTTTGAGCACTTGTATGCACAAGCAAAAATCAAATATACATGCATAGATAAGCATATATAGATAAATACATCATATATGTGTAGACACATAAATATGAACATATGTTTATATATGCGGTGTCTAGATGCACATAAATGTGAAGGGAAATACAATAATAATTCAAAGGCAAAATGTTTAAGAATTGTAAAAGTCTTGTGGTTCTGTTTGGTAACTACTGGGAACTGAGCCTTTGTCCTTCTTTCTTCTGATTTCTTTGACTCTTTTGGCCCCCACTCACCTCCCTCTGAGGACACTGGAGTACAACTCAGGGCTCTAAGCACTCGGGGTAACAGTGGATATCTTGTACCAGATTATTTCATTTCAAAGAGAGCATGTGAAACATAAAGATTCACAGTAGTCAATAAATGATTGATAGAATCATTCTTCCTTCTTTTGTTGAGTCCTTTTCCCTCTGCAGAGACCTATCTAGTTCTCTAGGCTCATAGTACCAGACTTTGATTTTGACCCTATCAGAGAGGAAATGAATTTTGAGTAAATAAAGAGGCAGTCCCTGGGGTGATTTACTCCTTTCCCCAGGAGCACATGTAGGCCCCTTAGTCTTATGGAGCTACACAAAGGGCTTGGCGCTCCTCCCAGAAGGAAACAAACTTGGAATTGTTTAAGAGGCAAATACTCTTCTCATAAGACTTTCACTGCTTGAGAACTCAAGATGGTAGCAGAAGGCAAAGTTCATATTTTTTGCTTTCCTATATCATGCTTTAGTTCCTTCATCCTCCTTCAGCTTTGAAGTCATGTATGTGATCTTTTTGTCCTTAAAAAGATGGAGCATTAAAAAAATGCTCTCTCATATTCTATCCAGGAAATTTGATTGCTGACCTTTAATGACATAGTGGTATGGCCTCCTTCTCCTGGATAATTTGGTTGAACCTATGTGCATCTACCATGTGCCTCTATTACTACTTCTCCATAGCTTGGTCCAGGAACTATAGGTTAAGGAATTATGACTATTTCACTATTGATCTGACTTCTGAGAAGCTGCAATATATGGGTCTGGGATAGAGGATGGTTGAGCAGTCCTTGAGGAGAGGATTAGATGCTATGCATATGAGGAGAACCCACACAAGACAAGTGTTCACATGATGGTCGGAAGAAGCATTACAAAGATACTCTCAAGCTCTCTCTGAAGACCTCTGGAATTGATTGTGTGACATTGGCTGGCAAAAGACCACCCAGGACAATATACCCACATGCAAGAAGGTACTGTGCTCTGTGAGCAAAGTAGAATTGAAATAGCTCAAAAGAAACACAAGATTCACAAATTTGGAGAATTTACCCCAAATAGTCATACTATTTGTACGTGACCTGTGGTGAAGCATTCTGAGCTCATATTGGTCTGATCAGTCATAGTTGGACACACTGTAACTTGACTCTAACATAGTGATGCCATTTTAATCTTCTTTGAGAATGTAGGATAACAACCAACTAAGCAGAAGCTAAGCCAGTGTTCAGGCATTCCTTCCCCAGTGTGTTTCCTCCCTATGACCAGTCAGAACCAACACCTGTTCTCAGATTTCTCCTATCAGCATTCTCTAGATCTCTTGGAAAAAGAAGAAAATGACAGTCTGTTGGGCCCTTATTTTGGCCTAGAATGAAGTCATAGCTCTGATCTTCAACAGCTTAAGTCAATCATTTCACTCCAAATTGCTGAGCCTTTAAAACCATATATTTTCAGTCCTATCAAACAGGCATCAATGGGCAGCATGGTAGGGTGCTAAGAATATTGCATTTAAAGTCAGAAGACATGAGTTTGAATCTCAGCTCTTCCACTAATTATCTGTTATGAACCTGGGCAAATCACTAAAGTTCTTTGAGTCTCATTTTCTTCATCTATAAAATGAATATATTGAATTGAATGACCATTAAATTCCCTTTCAATTCTAAATGCCCACGTCCTCTGCAAGAAGATACAAAGCCCAAAACAAAGACTCATTGCTCTGCAAACAGATCAAGCTGATCATGAAACTGCTCTGGTCAGCAAGATAACTTGAAGGACAACTGGAAGGTTTAAAGAGGGTCTCACAAAAGAGGTGACACTTAATCTGAACATTGCAGAAAGACAGAGACTCTGAGAAATTAAATTGAAGAAAGAGGACATTCCAGGCATGGGGTGGTTGGTTGTTGTCCTTAATCTTTGAAGAAGACCAAAATGACATCACCATGATAAAGTGAAATTTCATTGTGTCCGACTGTGGCTGATCAGACCAATATGATCTTGGAATGCTCTACCACAGGTTGGGCACAGATAGTCTGTGTGAATATTTGGGGTGGATATCCTAGATTTGCACATTTGCATTTACTTTGTGCTGTCCCAATTCTGCTTTGCTCAAAGAACACAGCACCCTTTCTGATGTGGGCACGCCATGCTGAGCAGTTCTGTGCCAGTGTCTCCCATGTTGCACAGGCAAATCCAAAGTTCTTGAGAGTGTCCTTGTATCATTTCTTCTGGCCACCATGTGGTCACCTGCCCCATGGGAGTTCTCCATAAAATAGTCTTTTTGGCAAGCATACATTTTGTATTCGAACAATGTGGACAGCCCATCGGAGCAGCAAATGCAGTGTTGTACACCAAATCTCTGAAGCTGCTCACTCCTTTTCTGCTCCACTGTTGCCGACTGTGTATTGGCTTAACTTTCCCTCCAAGTTAGCAACAAACTGTTCACACTCAGAGAAGAGCTCTAATTTGTTGACATTAATTCTTCTGGTCGTCATTTTCCTTGGGGGCTGTCCTTTTGATGGATGTGAATATTTAGCTTGGAAAGGATAAGTCCATGTTCAGTCCAGCACTCTGAACCACATGTTGCTTTTGTTACTCTCACATCTTGTCTGTCTCTTCTTCTTAAAATCATATAGTCTATTAGATGCCAAAGTTTGCTGCGAGAGCGCATCCATGAAGTTTTATTGCATTTAGGTAAATGGAAGACAGTGTTGGTGATAAGGTCATGCAATGCACAAATCTTCGGCAGTAAATGACCATTGCTGTTACTGTTTCCAACTCCATTCCTCCCTAGGACTCCCTGCCAAGTCTGGTAGTCTGAGCCTACTCTAGCATTAAAGTTGCCTAGAATTATAAGCTTGTCCTTTTCTGGCACATTGACGATAAGGGTCTCTAGGTCTTCATAAAATTTTTCTTTGATTTCATCAGGGTTTGTCGTTGTGGGAACATAGGCACCGATGGTGGCATGGCATTTTCTTGTGAGTGGCAGTTGCATTGTCAAGAGTCTGTCATTCATTCCTTTTGGCAGGCATATCAGCTTGCTAATTAGATTAGTTTTGATTGCAAACCCATGCCAGCTTCAGGGCGCTCTCCTTCATTATGCCTACTCCAGAAAAAGATGTATCCAGCTCCATCTTCAGTAAGCTGGCATTCATTTGCCAACCTTGTTTCACCCAGAGCTGCTATTTGGATGTGATACCTGTTGAGTTCTCTTGCAATAAGAACAGTTCTTCATTCAGGTCTACTGAATTTTTTGTTGTCTATTAGTGTGCATGTGTTTCATGTGCTGAGGATGAGTGGAATCATCTTTGCAGATGTTTTCATATATTTTATACATTTTTTTGTGTGTTTCAACCACATAGTGGGATTTCCCACCTTCTATGGTAATCAGGCCAGGATTGGGTAAGCAGCAGTGTTTAGGGCATCTTTTCTAGGCCCCTTCCTCACACCAGGAGGTGAGCAGTGCTATCCTTAAAAGGCTGCTCAGATACACAGGGGGCTGCTGAGTCCCACTGCTGCTCCCAGTGAGAAATGACCCTATGGCCTGGGCCACCTGTGTGCAGGGTTGTGACTACAGCTCCCAGAGTATCCGCACCTGCTGCTTCATCACTTGCCTGTTGCTACAGCACTTTGAGACATAATAGTGAAATGGTATGGGTGATATCTTTTGATTCGTGCATAAACTAGATTTAAGTGAAGCAGAGTTGTACGAAGTCATCAGCCTCACTCTCTCCTCCAGAGTCATCATGGTTTAGTGACAGGACAGAGTCAAGATGACTGACAATGGCTCAGGATGCAGTGGATGACCTTGGCATCTTTGGTGTCTAATCAAGCCCTAAACACTCCACATTGCCTGCTTCATCTGCCTTCATGGCCATTGGAACAAATTGTTCTCATCCACCCATTTCACCAGAGGAAGTCTTCACGTGCTTGAGGTAGACCCCCCCACCCCAACTCACCAATGGGTTTGAGAATCCTTGGTTACTCTCAACCTGGTTTGACCTATCTGCCAAAATGTTTTACTGGGTTGTGGCCACTGCTCATGCTGCAGCTTCTTGGAGCCACAGGTGAGAGTTGGGTGGAATAGGTGGACACCAAATGAGGAAAGAGTCTCCAAAAGGGCTTGGCAGCCATCACATCAAAGGTACTGGTCCTCCCTGAATACACCCTAGACCCCAGGCAAGGGGTACAGACTGTGTTAAGACATGGAAATAGAATATACTTGACTTTGGTATATCCATGTCTTAACACAGCCTGTGGTAGAGCAAGTTATCTGGAAAGTAGAAGGCACAGAGGAATATGAAATATATTGGAAAAGCTACATTTAAAAAGAGCAGGTAGGTGCCGCAGTGGATAGAAGTACAAGGTCTTTAATCAGAAAGACTTGCTTTATTGAGTTCAAATTGGGAGCCAGACATTTAACTAGCTGTATGACTCTGGACAAGTCATTTGACTCTCTTTTCCTCAGTTTTTTCACTTGTAAAATGAGCTGGAGAAGGAAATGGTAAATCACTTCAGTGTTTTTGCCAAGAAAACCCTAAATGGGGTCACAAAGAGTCAGGCAAGACTGAAATGACTCAACAATAACATTTTTAAAAGAGTTAGATCTCAAAGAGTCTTATATGCTCAGTTTGCATTTTATCCTATAGGCAATAGAGAACCATTGAAAGTTTTGGATCAGAGTCATATAGTCCGACCTGGTCCTTGGGAAAATTTTTCTGGCAGCTTGTAGGAGGTTAAATTGGAGAAGGGCAAGAATAGAAGCTGAGAATTCACTTAGGAGGCAGGGTGATGGATATGATTGAAGAGAAAGGGATGGATTTCAGAGATGTTGTGGCTACAAAATCAATAAACTTTGTCAACTGATTGGTTATGGAGAGTCATGGAAAGGAAGATTTGCAGTCAGCTCTTAGTCTGTGAACCACATATCTAAGCTCTACTTCTATCTGAAAAATGGGGATAAAAATACTTGTGGTATATATTTCATAGAGCTACTATAAGTATCAAATGAGAAAATCTAGCAGGAGTGTGATACCATATGTAAAGCACTTTGCAAATCTTAAATTGGTATAAGCATGTTAACTGATGATCATGATATCTTTTCCAGATAGATCTTTTGTTCGTAGTTCTGGTTCTGATGCAGAACTTCTCCATCCTCATGATTTCAGTCTCACTCTGTTAATGTTGGCTGAGTTGGGCTGACAATTGCCTTCCAAGGCTGATGGCTTCCGGCACCTGTCCTTGCTCTCAGCTGTGGGTGCCAGCCACTTCTCTGTCTTGGTATGCTGAAGTTTGTTCAATTGTTTTTCAGTCATGTCCAACTTTTCATGATCTCATTTTGGGTTTTCTCGGCAAAGATACTGAAGTGGTTTTCCATTTCCTTTTCCAGCTCATTTGATGGAGGAGAGAACTGAGGCAAACAGGGTTAAGTGACTTACTCAGGGTCACACAGCTAGGAAGTGTCTGAGGTCAGATTTGAATTCAGGAAGATGAGTCTTCTTGACTCTAAGCTCAGTGCTTTATTCACTGTGTCACCTAGCTGTTCCCTGATATGTGTACCCAACTATTTCTCTTCCCTCCTTTACAGTTGAATATAATAAAGTATGATGATGGTTTTTGTTGTTCAGTCATGTCCAACTCTTCATGACCCCATTTGCAGGTTTCTTAGCCAAGATCCTGGAATGGTTTGCCATTTCTTTTTTCAGCTCATTTTACAGATGAGAAACCAAGGCAAATAGGGTTAAATGACTTGCCCAGAGTCACATAACTAGTAAGAGTCTGAGGCTGTATTTGAACTCAGGTCTTTTTGACTCTAGGTCTTGCACTCTATCTACTGTGCCACCCATGTTCCCATGTTGACAACAACTAACATATAGTGCTTTAAAGTTTGCAAAATGCAATACAAATATTATCTCATTTGATTCTCACAACAGCTCCGAGAAGCAGGTGTTATTCTCATTTTACAGATGAGGAAATTGAGGCAGAGATAGTTTGAGTGATTTGTCCAGAGTCTAATAGCTAGCAAGTGTCTGAGGCAAGATTTGAACTCAGATCTTCTTGACTTCAGGTGCAGGGCTCAATGATTGCGGCAAATCACTAATTAAGTGATCCCCCTGGAATTATCCTGGGGGGCAGATCCCTTCCATCTCCTGAGCTATGACATTACAATAGGACATATGTCTACAGAACCACTCCTTGCCCAAATAGGAATTGAGCTTGGCCTGTGGTAAATCAGATCATATTAGAAATCTAGAGAGATGCTCAGCTAAATGAAATATAATCCTACATTCCAAAGCAGGAGAAACAGATGTGTATATAAATGTATGCAATTCATTTATTTCAGGACCTATGATTTCTTCACTGAAGGAAGCTTCTCTACCAATGCAGATTGGTAGCTTCCCTCCAACTCTAAGTTACAGGGAATTACCTGGGACAGTGAGAAGTTCAGTGACTTTCCAAGGGTGATGGAAGGAAATGGCAAACCACTGTAGAATCTTTGCCAAGAAAATCTCACATGGGGTCACAAGAGTCAGACATGGCTGAACAACAATAAATTGAAGGATAAGTAAAATTTTAACAAACTGAAACAGAAGAATGGTGTTTTTCAATAAATAGGGAGCTTGTGTGAACCAAAGCGTATTTGTGAGATAACCCAGTGGTTCTAGTTTTCATGATTAAATGGATCAAGAAGTTCACCTGTTTATATTCTCCTGAATTAGATTCTGGGAGTTAATCACTGATCCTTTGCTTCATTAGCTTGAGAAGGTGAATGAATGAGCCAGGAATAGAGGGCATTGAGGAGAGTCTTGTCTTTGGGCAGCCAGGCTTCCTTAAGGACTTGACACTGAACTCTGGAAGCCTGAACAGGATGGAACAGATCTTTGGAGAGCAGTCAGACTGTTTGAGAAAAGGGCCTGGCTTATTGTGTCTTTGATTCATTCTTAATCCCCAGAGAAATGCAGAGGGCAGAAATAAGGCTTCAGTCTTTTCATTTTGTTATTTACAAAGCTTAGCTAAGGATGCTTAATGCTTTGCATTAAACTCTTAGAAGAAGAGAAGTTTGAATCAGTTGTGGGGGTTGGTATAGACTCTCTCCCTTTCTTGGGTAGGGCAGCTAGGGTAAGGAGACTTATTCTTTATGCCCAAGGAGCCTGGCAGCAGCTTAGTTTGCAGAAGGACTGAGTTTTGAGTGAGAAGACCTAGGTTAGAAACACAGTGCAACCATTTACTATCTGTGAGACCCTGGGTAAATCATTTCACCTCTCTGGATCACAGCTTCTTCATCTGTAAAACTAATCAATCAAGAAGCATTTATTAAATGCCCACTATATGGCAAGTGCTATGCTGGCAATATGAAGACAAAAAAAAAATCTACTTCTGCTTTCAAAATTTTTCTAAGGTTCTTGCTTGAAATCTGTGATCTCGTAACTGATGGTTGGTGATTTGAGAGGGGATTGTGAATGTGGGGTCCTTTTACTGAATTTGTGAAGTTTGGATTCAGTTAAAGGTTCACACTTGAGGACCTAGAGTGTGCCATATGTGTCATTGAGGTTGAAGGTTCCCCACCCCAGCCAGCTCTCCAAGACCTGGAATCAGGTCCTTACTCTATCATTTTTCATACAGCCTTGAAGTATGAATCTGAGAACCCTTAATTGTAAAGTAGGGATGACACTCTCTGACCTCCCAACCTACTTGCGTCATTTAACAGAGTTGTTAAGAGACTGTAAAGTGCTTTACTGACATTGAAATTGTCTAAAAGTAATGGTTTATATTCCATAAATTTAGTCCCTTTGTTACCTACTGCTACCAATTAAATGTGGGAATAATGCTCTCCCAGCTTTTATGTTAAAGAGGGATGGTTGCCATTTCCTATTTCTAGCAGCATATCCAATCAAGGGTAACATATCACAAGCCCTGGAGATATTTTCTGACCTCCATGTTCCACATAAGATATTTTTTTTTAAAATAATTTGTTTTTTCCACTCTACATAAAAACAATTATTAGTATTCTTTTAAAATTTTTTTAGTTCCAAATTTTCTTCCTACCTTCCTCCCCTCCCCTGATTGATAATTGAGACAGCAATTTGATATATGTTATACATGTGCAGTCATGCAAAATATATTTCCATATTAGTCATGTTGTGAAAGAAAAGACAGACCAAAAAAAATAAACCCACGAAAAAATACACACAAAAAAAGCATGCTTCTATCTGCATTCAGACTCCATCAGTTCTTTTTCTGGAGATGAACAGCATCTTTCATGATGAGTCCTTCAGAACTGTTTTTGATCTTTATATTGCTGAGAATAGCTAAGTCATTCACAGTTGGTCATTTTACAATATTGCTATTACTGTGGACAATGTTCTCCTAGTTCCTCTCACTTCACTTTGCATCAGTTCCTCTAAGGTTTCCCAGATTTTTCTTAAATTATCTTGCCCATCATTTTTTATAGCATAGTAGTATTCCATCACAATGATATACTACAACTTGTTCAACTACTCCCCAGTTGATGGGCATCCCCTCAACTTCTAATTCTTTGCCACCACAAAAAGCTACTATAAATATTTTTGTACATATAAGTCCTTTTCCTTTTCCTTTGATCTCTTTGGAATGCAGACCTAGTAGTGGAATTGTCAAAGGGTCAAAGAGTAAGCACAGTTTTATAGCCCTTTGGGCATAGTCATAAGACATTCTTATATATCACTTTGAAGGAGCTGGAGATGCTTAGAATGGAGAAAAGCAGACTTAGAAAAAACACCTTTTAAAAGTATTTGAAGGGCTGCTATGCAAAAGAGAAATAGACTTGTTCTACTTGGTCCCATAAAGCAGAATTAGCAGCAATGGGTAGAACTTGCAATGTAGGCTTTAATGTCATGACAAATTTTCTATCAGTACTATCCAAAAATTTAATGGATTACCTTGGGAGGTAGTGTATTTCCCTTTATTGGAAGTCTTCAAGCAAAGGCTGGTTGTATATAGTATAAAGGAAATTCTTTTTCAGAAACGAATTGAACTAGATGGTCACCAAGGTCCCTTTCAATTCTGAAATTCTGTGATCTATAATAAAAATTGTTCTACCAAATCATATCTATGATTCAACTCTTCTACAAGTCATCTCTTGCTGACAAAGGTGCCATGGATATTTGTGACAGAATATATTTGTGTTTCTCAACAGCATCCTCAACGACTAGGAATATCACATTGAAAATGTATCTGAAATTTTTGAAGATCCCATTGACATTTCTAGCACACAGGGATAGGAATTAAACCTGAAATTTCATTGCTTCAGGCTTCTACCTTCTCCACAACTTACAGTCTTGAGAGTGTTGCCTAGAGCACTGTGAAGTTAAGTTACTTACTCGGTTACATAAACAGTATGTGTCAGAAAAAGGGAACATATACCAGGACTGATTTAAAAGAGTTAGTGAGTTCCATAGGCTTTCTATTCATTGAATGATGGAATAATTCCTTTTATTTGTCTTACATTTATATTTCTCAAGTTTTTAGGGGTACCTCCTTCTTCTAGTGTTTTGGGGTTTGGGAACATATTCACTCCATTTCATGTTTCCCCTATTTTATGCATCTGATGATTTTATAGACTTTGATACAGGATAAGAAGGTAAAATATATAGCACCTTGGAACTGACCATTTGTATAACTCAACCTGTCACCCCAACACTTTAGCCTCTTACTGGGGCTACATTTGTTTCCTACTTTAAACTTTTTTTTTTACTTTTTTTATTTTGAACTTCGCAAACACACATACAAATGAATATCTCCATATACAAATTTTAATAAAGGTCTACCTGTGAAACTATGAATATCTATTATACACAGCTTGATTTTTTTAAAAGCTTAAAACCAATTCAATATGTAACTTTCAAAGTTATTCTGTTTATCTGTTTCCTTCTGGACATCCTGCAGGTTCTCTTCTGTGCATTAAAACTAAGCTTCAATGATGTCCTTTTCTTTCTTTTTGGCAACATTATGCTAGCTCCCCTCTTCTCATCAAATTAAAAAGAACAAGAAAAACACACTCCTTGTAATACATATGCATATTCAAACAAAACAAATCTACACATTTGAGAAATCCATATCTGAAAATGCATCTTGAGGTCCATCAATCATGCCTCTGTCAGGAGATGGGTAACATGTTTCACCACTGGTCCTCAGGAGTCAGCATTGGTCAGAGTTCTTATATCTTTTAAAGTGGTCCATCTTTATAATGTTGTTACTGCATAAATGGCTCCTCTAGTTCTGCTCACTTAATCTTTATCAGTTCATGTAAGTCTTCCCAGGTTTCTCTGAAGACATCTCTTTTGCCATTTCTTATGTCTCAGTAATATGCCATTACGTTAATTTACTATAGTTCATTCAGTCATTTTCCAATATTCCTGCCATTGTTGGTTGTGTTAGCATGATTCCAAGTCAGATTTATTTTCCCTCTCCTTGACCTGAGTAAGGGGTGGGAAGGAGGGAGACTCAGGCTGACCTTCCACAGCCAACGTTTATTTTCAAACTGAAATGGTCCCATTTTATTGTTGTCATTGCTAAGACTGGAATTTTCTGAGCTTCAAACTTTTACTTATACTTTTAGTGTCCCTATGTTCTATATATAGTCTCTTCCATTTATATGTCAAAATTAGGCTGAATACCATGAAAGATGTAGCAATAGAAATACAACTGTTATAGTGATAATTTTTTAAAATGACCCCTTGATTATTAAAACTAAGTGAGACACAAAATAGGTAGATAATTGCTAACCAATGGTCTTTACCACTGTCATGGAAGCAGTACAGCCAGAATTGCAGAGGCCTTTTCTATAAATGGTGATGTCATCCAGATACTCCTATTTGTGGATGACATTGCACTGACTGTATCACATGTGGACACATTACAAAGTCTCTTAAATGGGATCCATGATCTCCCACAACTCTTCATATAACAATAACAAAAAGAGATGGATGAAAAATGACTATTGATGAGTTCATAATATGCAGTTGGATGGAGAGCTTATCATCAGCACAGTATCTTAGACAGATGCCACAAATGGACAATAAATTGGGCCCAAAATGGAAGAACAGGAAGACAGGGAGGATTTCCTTTGTGAAATTATAGAGTTCTTTTAATAACCAGAAGCAAAGGTACTCCTTTTTAACACTGACATTCTTCTGATGATGTTATCCTGGGGATGACTGCAAGTCGTGGAACACTACAGTTTCCTAAGAAATGAAATTGAAGGTCAACCACTCAATCAATAAACATTTATCAAGCATTTATATGTATCAGGTACTGTGCTGCCCAAAAGGCAAAGGAGAAGCTCAGAGTGGATGTGAGCAGGCTGTGACATATTAGGAATGAAGACTTACACAGAAAAAGTGTTATGAAGGATATTATCAGAAAAATATATGACCAGAAGAAAAGAAAGATGAATAAATCATGTAGTGAGAGGGAGTAATAACTGATAATCCATGTAGTCCACTGGTATCCTTGTAATTATAGGAACAACATCCCACCCTCAGCCCCAAAGGGTTGGTTGCCCCCCCACCCCATCTGGATATATGGGATGTGGGAGAATATACATGAGAATTGCATGAGATGGGCAGGTGCAAATGGGGAATGTTGAAAGGAGTTACCATATCAATGAAATCACAGTCCTACTGAAATATTGGAGTTGGCCTTCACATGGGTATTGGATTTTTTTCTTGTGATCTGAGGTACTGAGGATACATATATGAATCATTAGGTAAAGGACTAAATCAAAATAGAAAATATTTCTCCAGCTATCATAGAATTATCTTTGGCATAAGGGAAAGAACCCAGAATTTGGTTTCAGAAGACCAAGGTTTGAATTTTAATCCATCTATGTTCTATGTGCCTTAAGGTAAGTCAGTTAAACTCTTTGAGTTTTAGTTTTCTTACTTGTAAAATGAAGAAGTTAATTTAGACCTCAGGTTCTCAACCTTTCTTGTGTTACTCCACTGAAGTCTATGGACCCCCTCTCAGAATTATGTTCTTAATCACATAAAGTTAGGTAGCTATAGTGGTGCCGACTTGTAATCCTTGTTACTGGGAAAGACTAGGGCTGGTGGATCTCTTGAGTTTGGGAGTTCTGACTTGAAGTAGGGCTAAAGTCAATCAAAGGTCCACACTAAGTTTAGTACCAATATGGTGAACCCCCAGGAGCCAGGGGGCCACCATACTGCCTAAAGAGAGGTGAATTAGCCCAAGTTAGAAAAACAGAGGTTAAAGTTTCCTCACTGATCAGCATTGGGATCAGGATGTGAAGGGCTGCTGTACTTCCAGCCTATGTGAGATAGAAAGACCAGGCCCCTTTCGCCCAAATCCTTAAAATGACATTACACAGGGCACAGTTATCAAAAACTTAGAAACAACAATGAGTTCATAAAACTCAGGTTGAGAAGCCCTTGTCTAGAAGACCTCTAAGATGCTTTCCAACTTGAAATCCATGACCCATGTGCATGACATTCTATAGCAATTACTTGTGTATGTGTCATATCTCACTACTAGTTTGGCAGCTCCATCCATCAACCCATCAATGGCAGGAACCAATATATACATATGTGTGTATGTATATGTATACATGTATGTATGCTTGTATTTCCCTTTGCAACTAGCACAGCCTACACAGACCAGGAATTTGGTAAAGTTTGCTAATGTCTAGGAGTATGGTTGAGTCAGGGGAGGGCAAGGTGGCCTAGGACAATTTCAGCATGCCAGTACAGGCAAAGGTTAGGAACAAAATCAGTCACCATGAAAGATTGGAGTTTGGGAAATGGTTTGAGGAAATTCTTCCCACAGAACTTGTATTTTGCTTCTTTATCCTATACCAATCTCCCTGCTGTAACAACTCTTTTTCCTACTCATCTCAGCCCTTGAGATTTCAGTCCTACAAAGGAATCCTAGTACCAGCCTTTCCTGGCCTTTCCTTCCGTGTTCCTCAGGAACCTCGATTTGGATGTCACCTCTCTCCTCAGGAGGAGATGGACCTCCCATACCCCCGTGTATGCCCAATCACCAGAAATATTGAACAAGCATGCTAAAAATCCTACAAGATTTCTTACAAGATATAACAACAAAGATAATACTTTCCTACGATCCTCAAATGACTTAGTGTCAAGTGAGACATGAAATATGGAGATATATTATCACTAAATGTATTCATTACTCTCATTACCTAAGATTGAAAAGAGTCCAAGTTAAAGAGGAATTTCCCATAGATGGAGAAGTCCTTCTGAGCTCTCTATGTGTGGCAATGTGCGGTTTTAAATCAAGCCCCAGAACATGGCAAGCTAAATGAGACCCATAATCTCTCTAAAGAGTTTGCCCTAACTATCCACACAGGAAAAACCAAATGGCTGAAGAATACCAATGGTCCAGACTGTAATATGCAAGTAGATGGATACCTTAGAGAACTTGTCTTGTGACATATAATAATGCTAGTATTATTAATGATAATAGCTAGCGTTTGTATAATACTTTAAGTTTTGCAAATACTTTACCTATGTTATCTTTATTTTATTTTTGTAACCTATGGAAATAGGGGCTACTATTATTCCATTTTACAGATGAGAAACTGAGGCAGACAGAGGTAAAATCCAGGGTCATACACTGATAAGTGACTGAGCCAGTATTTAAACTCAGGTTTTCCAGACTCCAAATTTAGCATTATATTTCCTGTGCTATGTGTGTGGCTGTCTCTCTCTATATAACAAGAAAAAAAAATATGGATTGCTTTATGTAGTAAGAGGCTTAACCAATGGGTAGCCCAGAATGCTTTACTGGTATCTACATAATATTGAGAAACTCTAGAAAGGTTCCCAGCACACTGGGCAGACCATTGTCTTCTCACCCATCCATCCCACTACCCAGAACTCTCATGGCAAATTTTTGGAAGGACAGGAATGAGTCACATTGGATAAGCAGGCATTGTGATTTGCATCTTTGGAGGAAATACCCATGTTGATAAGCTTGCAGGTCCATTAGAGTATTAAAATATTGAAGTTCTACCCATTTAACCTATTAACAGATGTCATAGGAAAATCGGTTAGTTAATGAAGAGATCCCAAGGATAGAGGTTTTTCTTCTCATGTTAATGTACACCCATTTCCACTGGGGCAGTCTCCTCTGAGGTGATGGTTGTTACTTTATAACGGGAAAACTGAGCCAGGTCCCTCCCCTACCTCAGTGGGTGAATGACCTCAAAAGGTCAGCTTTTAATAGTGGACTATTATCCTCCTTTAGGGTAGAAATCTTATCCTAATGGAGCCTCAGGGATCTCTTGGAGCTAATGACAGCTCTCCTCTTTCTGCACATGACAAATCTCTTTCCCTCCCAGATTTAGAAAAAGATGAAGGCAAATGTTGAGAAGGAAACATTCATTGTTATCCTTCCAAGGCAAAGGACTCAGGCTTTGGGGAAGAATTCATGGTAAAAACCACAGAGAAGTCAAAAGTGTGGGCTAAAAGCAGGCAGGGAAGCTCCCTGGGTGTCTGCAACCTTGCTAGGGCTGCCTTCCTGGGCTGTTCTACTGGACGGTGCTCTGGGATAGGGGAACCTGGGGCTGTGAATGGTGCTTTGTTGATCGTCAATTTCAGTTTGGTTTGAAGGAGTTTTTTCAATTTTCCTGGGGCTCAGAAAGTCAAGGATTGTTTCATTTCTGTGGCAGGGCTCTCGGGATGAGGCAGGCAGAGGCTTGCCTTGGTCTATTCAAAAGTCTGCCAAGAACCCAGGAAGCCAGGGAGATGTGTTATTTAGAACGTGCCTCCCTGCTGCCAGAAAGGGAAAACCTGTAATTGAATGAGTCAGCCTTGGTCTGAAGCACCTTTCGATCCCCTCAAGGACAAGCTGTGGGAAACTCAACATTTGGCCCTAGGTGTGTCCTACAGACAGTCTGGTCCTTCTGGGAATATTTGCTTTATTTACAGAACAATTTGCATTTTTATAGCCTTTTACTCTTTCAAAACACTTTCACATATATTACTTGAGCACTGAAAGGAGAGGCAAAAGACTTGGGTTTGAATCTTGGCTTATGCTACTTGTGTGAAGATTTGGGGCAGATGGTTTCACCTTTCTGAATACCAGACTCCTTATTTGTGAAATGTGGCAAGATTAGATGGTGTCTGTGGTTCTTCTTTCCTTATCTTAATCCTGCAATCTCATTTGATCTTGAGCTGTTGTGCTGATCTCACTGCAACACTGTGAGGTGAGTGGTACAAATAATATCAACACTTTACAGATGGGGACAAAAAACAACTTGCTCTAAGGTTATATGACTAGAAAGTACAGCCATTAGGACCCAAATTCAGATTTTCTGCCTCCAAAGTCAATGTCTCTCCCATAACTCCATCATCCCTCTACAATAAAAGCCCTGGATTTGGGTTCAAATTCCAGTTCTACCACTTATGATCAGGATGACCTTGGGCGGATCACTCGCCTCTCAGAACTTCATCTGTGTGGATGAGGGGATTCACCTAGATGATTTCTAAGCCCCCTTCCCAATTGAACTCTATTTTACAATAATGAAGACAGACTGGTTATATTTCATGAGGAAAACTGGAAAATGTAGAGATTCCAAAAGTCGCTTAAACAACCTTCCTTGGGACACTCTAGATTTATTCAGCATCCAGAAACTCAAGACTCTTTACCTACTAGATCTCTGGTCACAGATATATATCTTGGTAGCATGGTGGATCGAGTGTTGGACTCAGAATCAGAACTGATTTCCAATCTTGCATTAGTTAACTAGCTGTGTGACCCTGGGTAAGTCACTTAATATCCTGAAGACTCAGTTTCCTCATCTGTAAAATGGGGATAATGCCTTTCTTGTAGGGTTGTGGTGAGGACCACATAAGATAAGACATGTAAAGCAGGTCATATACCACAAAGCACTATACAATGTTATTGTTTTTGTAATCATCACCAAAGAAGTCATCGTCAGCATTCTTATGTGTTTGAACTGGGGTAGGAAAGTAGCCTGGTTAATCCTTTTCAAGGATAGGACTCTCCTGCCTTCTAACCCCTAGTAAATAACAATAATTATTTTAATAGCTAGCATTTATATAGTGCATTATGATTGGAAAGCACTTTACAAATATCTTATTTACTCCTCACAACAACCATGGGAGATAAATACTATTATATCCTCTGTTTTATAGATGGGGAAACCGATAAGGTTCAATGGCTTGCCCAGGGTTGCAAAGATAGAAGGCGCCTGAGGTCAGATCTGAACTAGGGTCTTCTTGACTCCGAGGGCACTGAGGTGGCACAGTGGCTAAAGTGCCAATTGTGGAGTCAGGAAAACTCATCTTCCTAAATTCAAATCTGGCCTCAGACACTTACTTGTTGTGTGACCCTGGGCAATTCACTTAACCTTGTCAGCTTCCTCATGTGTAAAGTGAGTTGGAGAAGGAGATGGCAATCCACTCTAGTATCTTTGCCAAGAAAACTCCAAATGGGGTCACGAAGAATCAGACATGACTGAAAATGACTGAACAGCAACAACTTCTTGACATGAGGCTCAGTCTTCTATCTGTACTGCCTAAGGACAGCTCTATAGAGCTTGGGGAAATGGGTATCCTGGGGTAGCTCAAGCAACTTGTCTTTACTTTAAGACACAACTGGGCTTTCTCATAGATTCATTACTTGAGGAAGCAAGCCATGAAGTTCACTTGTAAATGAAATGACTATGAATCAGTCAAGGAGTTCCAGTGATGTATGTTTAAATGGCACATTAATGACCAAAAAAGTACCCAGAATATAAAAGCCCAGGGAACAAAGGCAAACTGTCAATGACCTCTTAGTCTAGATATAGGGAGGTATCAGTCACGTGGCCACCCACATAGAAAGAAAAAGTCAAACAGTTCTAAACAGGAAAAAATATTAGGAAAGGGTATAAGTACCTGTGATGGCCATGGTTATTCACTGCCCCCTAAATTCCACCCTACACATGTGCTACCTGTGTGACTTTCGACAAGTAATTTATCCTCTCCAGGCCTTAGATTCCTCAATCTGAAAAATGATAGGTCTGGGCTAGATGGTCTTTCCAGTACTAGATATCCATCTATCCATCTATCCATCTCTCTCTCTTATCTATCTATCTATCTAATCTATCTCCCTACCTATTTAGTTTTCTGTAACAGCAAGGAGCCTGCCATACAGGCTGTACAGGTTGTTAGATTTGTTTTTCTAAAAGGAATTCAACTTTTGAGGGCTCAAGCACATATATTATTCACTTAGTTCAGGGAAAAAAGCCTGCACCTTGAACTTCAGGAAAAATACAAACAGAAATTACAAGCAGAAATTACAAATACAAAGACCAACAGACAGCGCTTCCAACTCTCTAACCATAAGCAATTTATATATATATACACATATATGTATATATGTATGAAATCAACAGACAGAGCCACCTGTTTGACCATTATATACATACATAGTTACTAGAGAGAGAAGCACCAACATCTGGGTGTTCAAAGCCAGGATGCTCCTTAGAGGCTGCCCAGAGTCTCATCTGGCCAAACAAACGCTTCCAAAGAGTAAGCCCCAAAACAAAACCTCACCTCAGAGTATGTAAACACTTTTCAGAGCCAGAGGACATCAAAACCCTTGAGAACCAATACCTCATTAGAAATTTAAAAAGATGTAGGCCTTCCTACAAAACAAATCTCCCCTAATCAAACTTCCCTTAATGGGCAGGCCCATTAATGGGTGGGAAAGATCTTTAACTCTCATTAACATAATTAACATTACACTTTCTATCTAGATATAGATACATCTATATAGGTAGATAGATATAGATCTATATCTATCTACAGACCTCTCTCTACCTCTCTGTCTCTCTCTTTATATATCTAGAGAAAATACTCGTACCTTCCAGTACTGGATCTATGATTCCCTTATGACCTTTTTGGTGATCAGCCTTTTCCCTTTTTTGTGCTTCAGTTAATAAGGATGATCACAACACAGTTGAATGAAGCTGGTTCTATAGTTCCATCTATCAAGGAAACTTGCATTGTCTTTATATATTCACAGGAGATGTCTCATAACCCAAGGCTGCATTTTTGCCTTACTTAGTCAAGTATTGTTGTTGTTTTAAATAATCAACCAATGAAAAATGGAATCAAAATCCTAGGTGACCAAGGGGCAATGGAGAAATGTCTGGGAAGGCTGACAAGGCTGAAGTATATAGTAAATGAGGATTCTTATGCAAAAAAGTACTATAAATGGTATTATCTGAGAAGTGAATGCTCTGAAAAGGAGGCAGTCCACTCACATAAGAAGAAGAGGGTTAAGAGATACAATATGCCAGTACCTACAGAATACCAAAAGAACCAGAAGAAGGCATCCACAATGTTGGGTCAGTTCTCTAAGGAGTTTTTAGGAACAGAGCAAGTCTCATTGGGTTGCTATATGATCTGCTAGCTTAAATTACAGACTCATTGAAGCCAAATTTGGCTTCTACTAACATTGTAACCTGAACAAAAAGAGGTGAACAATCACATGGGTTGCCTGTTTAGGTTTCATCAGTGACCTAAATGTATGCTACCGCTCTATTCATTTTATTATTTTTAAGGTATTTTTTTTGCTTTTTAAAATTTTTTCCCCCATTCTATTTATTTTAGCATGATTGTAGTGGTCTGAGTCACCCTTTCATCAATATGAATTGCTACCCTTCACTTCTTAGAACTGTAGTTTTCAAATATTTTGTTCTTAGGACTCTTTACATTCTTAAAAACTATTAAGGACTCCTCCAGAGAGCTTTTATTTAGGTGGATATTATCTATCAATATTAACTTATTAGAAATGAAAGCATCTTAGTATTTTTTTGAAAATAGTGATCTTATAGACTCTCTGAAAGGGTCTTCAGGACCCTCAGGGATCTCTAGATTATATTTTAAGAACCTCTCACACAGAGGGTCTTCAAGAGTTGCAATAAACTCTTTTTAGAATTTAAAGACTTTGAAACCTGGTCCAATCTACCTTTCCAGATTTGTTGTATATCAGTTCCCTCTAAGCACACTGTAATTCAGCCAGATTGACCTTCTCGTTGTTCTTCATGAGCAGCACTCCTTCTCTTGTCCCCATCACTTTATAGTGGAGGTCCCCAGTGCCTAGAATGTGCTCTCTTGTCTTAGAATCAGTTTTCTTTAAGAGCCAACTCAAGTTCCACCTCCTTCTACACGAAGCCTTTCCTTATTTCCTCAGCTGCTAATTCCTTCCTCTCAAAATTACCTTATATCTACTTTTCATATTCAGAAGAAGAGATACAAAAATACTCTCCAGGTCTCTTGCAACTGATTGTGTGACATGGAGGACACTGGTCCAGGATCACCCTGCATGGAGTACCCACATCAAAGAAGGTACTGCACTCTATGAGCAAAGCAGAGTTACAGTAGCTTAAAAGAAGTGTGAGATGCACGAATTTAGAGATAATCTCCACGGCAAATTTTCATGTGGACAATTTGAGCCTTACCTGTGGTAGAGTTTTCTGAGCTCATATTTGTCTGATCAGTTACAGTCAGACACATTGTATCTTGACCTCAACATAGTGAAGTCATTTTGGTCGTTTTCTAGCATGAAGGACCACAACCAACCACATGTGGTACATGTTGTCTTCCCTAGATGGGTGGTAAGCTACTTGAGAGTAGGGCTGTTCCCTGCCCTCCTTTGTATTTTCAATGCCTAGCATAGTGCCTGGCACATAGTAGCTTCTTAATACATGCGTACTTATATGATTGGCTGAAAAATTCACCATCCTGAAGTTGAACTTCACTGTTTGCCTTGGTTAGTCCTAGAAAGGGTGGTGCAGAGCTCAGAGTGAGGGATATGGGAATTCACATCAGGCTTCAGATACTAGCCATATGTCCCTTGGCATATCACTTAACCTCTGTCTGCCTCTGTTTCCCTAACTACAAAATGGGGATAATGTTGACACTGTCTCCCAGGATTGTTGTAAGGTTCAAAGGAGATAATATTTGTAAAGTGATTAGAATCATTCCTGGCACATAGTAGGCACTAAAACACCTGTTTCCTTCAACAGACAACAACACATAGGCCATCCCTGGGAAGTGAATGCATAATTTTCTATTCTTCACTTCAGTGAAGTTCTAACTACATTTAAATGATACTAATGGAGATGGGATTATTTTGGAGTACTGTTTGTATAGACCTTGAATTCATCCAAGACTTTCCACCTTGGGGGATCTACCATAGCTTGTATTGTTCTGACACAGGCTTCAAAAAATCAGGGTGTTTTCCACACCATAAGGAGGCACCAGAGCAGGACCTTTAAATTCCCATATCCCTCCCTCACACTGCTTTATTTTCTCCTCAGAATGAACACACACTCACACAGTCATATAGATTGAGAGGCTTTAAGGCTAGATTCCATTGCCTTTCTGCTCTATGACCTTGAGCATCTTTTGACTTTCCTAAGCCTCAGTTCACTCATCTGTAAAATTGATGAGATGAACTGTTCTACCTACTCTTCCCAGGGTTGTTGTAAGGGTCTAAATGAGTACATATATGTGAAAGATTTTCTAAACTGCAAAACCCTTTTTGAATGTAAGGGATCACTATTAGTTAAGAATTAGGGCTCAACTTCACTAATTCTCTATCTACTGCCATGTTATCTTTCTCGCTGGGGTCCACGAAGGTATTTCAGTTTTTTTTTTTAAGGAATATAATTGAGTACTGTGCTTTTGGTTTAGTATTCAATCCATGCTGAAAAGTATTACTTGACTATGTCAAAGAACTATGTTTTTCATTGATGTGGGTGTTCCTTCCATTAAGACCTTTGCGAGAATTAGCATGGCTGTTGTTATAGTAGTTCCTCCTTTGTTTTTGAAGAGGACCGATGATATCTTGAGGGTGATGCCTGAACTTTTGCATGAACTGGGTTTGAGTGTGGAGAGAGAAGCAATCTTGGAATGAGAAGAGGTGTTCCAATGGGCCTCTTACAGATCCAAGGTGTGTGACCCTGAGCAAGTCTATTAATGCACATGGTGCCTCTTGACTTTTCTAAGGCTCTTGGTCATAGATCAATTGCCTGAGTTGGTGGGTAAACTTTACTTGGAGAGTTGCCCAAGAAGATGAAATTATGGATTGATCCTTGTAAAGTCACCCAACCCTTCATCATCTTGTATGCAATTTCATGAATTGTGGTCACCAACAGAACCATTGCCCAATGGTGAACCTTTTGATGACAAGTCTCTCCAAAATTAGTGGGATCCTAAAAGGGTAGTTTGTTCCTGGCTTCATATATAAAATTTTTCCAAACATGAGCATAGCCTTTAGGGACCAGAGTCAATCCTATGCCACAAGAAGGCCCCATAGGAGGTCTCCAGGAGATGGGAGATGGGACCCACTAATTCTGATACCAACAAACATGTACTATCTAATAATAAAAAATTATTTATTAGTAAAAAAAATGAAAATGTGTTAACAGGAGATGAAAACAAATAAGTGAAAGTTTTCTTTAAGGAATCTTAACTGCAGGTGTACAAGGCAGGAGTGTGGCTATGGCAGGATTAAGAGGATTTATTATCAATGACTAAGTTAATATCAGCATATTAAAAAATTAAAAAAAATGTAGTGAAGGTGTAAACTGTGCTCTGTGACATTCATTTCTAGACGGCATTTTCTGAGGTGTTACTAACTTGAATAGCAAAATATACAGATACAATATTTCAAAGAAATTGCATTCCAACTAACTGTAGCAGATGTCACAATCTGCTTCCCTTCTATAGAAATCATCAGCCATGGCTGTTGGCAGGGAATGGGAATAGTCTATACAGTCAGTATCAGGGTATGAGAAGTACTCTGATACTTTGATGGTATCCAGGTGCTGTGTCTCACATGATGTACAGTAACAGACAGAGGAAGAGGAGGAAGAAGCACAACAGCTGTATTGGGAGTGAGAGTGGAAATGATGGTAGGAGTACTCTTCTGGGGGATACCCACAGTTCCTGGTGTCCAGGGAGGAGGGGGAGCTGTAAGTCACGGGAGCCAATGATGGCAGCTGAGGTGGGGAGTAACTGTATTCCAGAGGGCTGGACTGAGTTGATGAATCTGAAGGTGATCCTGGTGCCTGGAGAAAGATAAGAGCCCAGGGAACAAAACACTTGTTAACTCAGCCAGTATGAAAGAGATTGACCACAATGGGCTTTATATAGCCCAGGAAACAAACAAATAAAAAAATCAGGGAAGGGGAGGGAAGGGATAAAAATCACAAAAATAATTTTCCTTGTTAACTATATACTTTTATTACATCATACTCTAAATTTATTTGTTCCAGTCTTGAGAAGGAATTGGTTCCAGATAATTTTTGCTTCACTGACTTCCTTTGTTATAACTGTGTTTCATGTGACACTTTGTTCTTTAACCACAAACCCCCATCATGTTTCACTACACCTGCAGAATGAAGTCTCTATTCTGCCAGGCAGTGAATTGCATATACTGCTGATGGCTTCCTGGATATCACAGAATACTTGATGCACAGACAGTGCTATTTCTCTGACCAGTCATCTTTCAAACTCCTGGGGGATTAGATGGCACACACAATGGCCCCTTGGGGAGGCAGTATTTTGCTCCCCCTCAGCAAATGTTCAGAGAAAACCCAAAATTTCCAAGCACATCCTAGCTCACCCAAAAGCATGGCCCTTAGTGGCTTTAAAAAATGGATCTTCAGAAGACTAACAGATTATCTGCAGTTTGTTATCAATAACTTTCCAAAATGGAAAGTGACAGATAACATGTTTTTCCAGTTCCTGGAGAGAACACAGAAACTCAATACAATTCAGTGACCATTTCCCCTATAATTCAATATGAGTTTCAGGATTACACAGAGCTTCAAGTTCCCGTGGCCCTGAAATAGTAACTGCTTTTTTTCTTAACTGAAGATCCAAAACGCATCTAAAAGCCTGAGATATGGATTTCTCACCCTATTTTGAGGCTGATTATTTTACTACCTCTGTGGCTTCAGTTTCTTCATCTGTATAAGGATGGTTTGGATTAGATGACTTTTAATGTACTTTTCAGCTCTAAACCTGTGATCCTATAACCCTACACCCCAGGTTACATACGACAAATCTTAAAATATCAGATACCCTGTAAGTCAAAGAAGTTCCACTAAAATCTCATTATTCGCACTAGTCTTTCCAGAATTAAATCAGCTCCCATGAGAGTTGCTGAGCATTGTGTATGTCTACACAGTGCTGGAATGAGGAGTAAAAATTGAGTACGTAAATATAAAACCAGTGGATTTAATAATGAAAATATTGGGGAAAATAGCCTAGACATAGGTTAAACATAGCTTAGAGCTTAATTTCTAGGAAGTGTGAGGAAAGCATGAGCTCATCAGCTTGTGCTGAGTTTCCTAGGAACCAGTGTGCATAACACTAGTCTTCATTTAGTCAACATGTTATGGTTTACAGTTTAGAAAAAAAACAAAACAAAAGATTACCTTAAATACTCATTTTAATGCCACCTCTCAGCTTAGATACTAACTACACTACACTGGGATGCAACCAGTTGGATTAGGTTTGAAAACTCAATGATTATTTATGCATTCAGGATTCTAAAACCCAGTGTGTGTGTGGCTGTTTCTACCTCCATTGGTTTTTAGATGGTTCTTCGCTCATTTCCTCTACTGATTTCCTTGTTGATAGTGTTAGCATGATTTCTCACGAGATGATGCCAACTATTTCATTACTATTGAACAGACAGCATCAATCAAGTGAAGGAAAGAATGGAGATAAATTACCAGGCTTTGGTTAAAGCAGAAAGGGGTGGCCTGAAAGCTGTCTGGGAAACATGGTGGGATGCCTTGTGTGGAGCTGAGTGAGTGATCCAGGAGCGTCTCTGTTGGAAGGTAGGACTCGAAGACCTGGTCAAGGCAGCTGGGGTTTTCTTCACAGGACACACAACTGGAAAACTGTCGGGGCTGAAAATAGTTGGGAGCAGGAGAAATAGGCTCTGGCTCAAAATAGGGGGCTAAAAGAAAAGAAGAGACAGAGACTTAATATTTCAAGGCAGCATATGCAGATTCTAGTGGGGTTAAGTTGTGTGTTTGTAGCATTTACAGGTTGGGCCATCTGGGACTGAAAAACAGCAGACTGAGGAACCATTTGACTGCTGTTTTTAGTTGTTTTAATTGTCAGTGAAGGCCCCAGAAATCTGTCAATATAGAGAGGCAGCATTGTATAGTGGAAAGAGTACTGTATACTAAGTCAACAGATCTGGATTCGAATCTCAGCTCTTCCTCTTAGCACCAATATCAAAAGAGACAATGGCAAACAAGACAAGTGAAAAACACTTAATATAGTTCCTGAAGCACTATAAATGCTTATTCCCTTCCCTCCTTTTCCCTCAATTTCCTCTGTCTGTAAAATCAAGGTGTTGGACAAGATGATCTCTAAGATCTAGCTCTAAATCTTTTATCCTATCATGAATTTGACTGGAAACAGGAATGGACACACCCAATCTGGTTGTGTTTCACAGGAATAGCTTGAATTTCCCCTCCATTGTGCCACTGTAGAAACAACCTCATAGACCCAGTTACAGTATATGTAGTTTTAGAACTGAGGCAGATTTCTGAAAAATACTTTACAGAATTGTCTTTCAAACAATAGAAAACAATGGGCAATGTTGAAGTTATCACCTTAGTATTTTTTTCGTACCTATTCACGACATGAAATACCAAGTGAATTTCTATACTTACTCAAATGTGAACCTTTAAATCTAAAATGGTATTAATTATATGAAGTCACTAAACATGAAAATGGAAATATTTTCTCAGGGAACATAGCATTCCTACAGTTGTGTAATTAGAATGAGAACTGCTAACTTGACAAAATGCCAAGGACAAAATAACATTGTAAAGCTGTAAAACTGCAGCATTTTCAACCCCAAATGGATTACTCAAATTATAATTATAAATCTTAAAAATTCTCTGAAGACAAAGCATTAGGCTATCAATCAAACTGATCTCAAAACACAAGGTTTTTTATTTTTTTATTTTGAGATTTGTGAACATTATTTCATATGACATTCAGACCCAGAAAATTATGAGCAAAGGTTTCTGCACATATGACCTACTTCAAGTCTTGGATGTGGAGTGGAATAAGAAGGAGTGTTTATGTAATAGAGGTATTCCGATTGGGCTAAGAAGACTTATAGTTCTTTGAACTCCCTCCTGGGGAAGAGAGAGGGAGGGGGGAAGGGAGAAAGAGGGAGAGAAAGGGAGGGAGGGAAAGAGAGAGAGAGAGAGAGAGAGAGAGAGAGAGAGAGAGAGAGAGAGAGAGAGAGAGAGAGAGACTGTTGGCTAGAAACAGAAAAAGCATTATCTAAGAGCCTCAGGATGTCCTGTATTCCCCTTACTGCACTGAAAAAGATAAGCTTTCGAATACCAACTATACCTTAGCTAGCTTTAGTTACTCCTAGCAAAGGATCTGGAATAAATGGGGGAGAACAAACTGTTTTTGACGCAAAGCCTGAACTGTCCCCAAATGGGGACAAAAATATGTACTTGTTTGCTTGATACATGTTCACATGGATTCATTGTGCCCTTTTCTAGTTCTGATTGGTTGAAATCCATTTAAATGGCAGTGCCTACCTTAACTTCGAATCCAGCATTAAAAGACCTGTGAGGTGGACTCTGGAAATAGGCTGGGGAAAATGGGATGCTGTCTGTACTGACCTGCAGAAGAAGGCGAAACTGCTTCTGGAAACTGGACACTGCTGCTCCGGGACAACTGCCAAATCAAGAACAGTCATTAAGTAAAATGAAATAAATGTTTTAATAAGGGGAAAGGTAAGACATTAAAAAGTGACAGTTTTTTCCCCTGCAATAAGGTAAGTCGTTTTTTTTTAATCTCTCCAATTTTATAAGAGTTAAGGACAATGATTGTTATTTGATTTTGTTTTCACTTTTACTGTTTGTAAGTTCTATTAGCCCATAACACTTCTGTCTGGGATATAGCTGATCACTAACAATTTTTTTAAGTGGAATGAAACAATTTAGGTTTTGAAGACACAATAACTGGGGAAAATGCAGAACAGAGCCTCTTACATTCAAGTGTTTAACTTAAAATGTTTCATTAACAGGATTCATTTATTTCAGAAAGTTGATGACTTATGAAATATTGATTTATTTCTTTTAGTGAATTATCTTAAACTTAATGTATTATTTGAATGCTTGTGAGCTTTTACTGGGGGTCCGGGGAGAAATCCTCTTTTAATTCTGTTATCTCTAACAGTTAAAGAAAATCACATTTTCCTCTATTGATCCATTTGTTTTTCCATTCACTCAAAGAGCATTTATTAAGTGCTTACTGCTTATAGGTCATGGTGCTAGGTCCTGGGGGAGATATCTATGAAATGTCACAAAATTGATGATTTTTATTGAACTTAAGCAAAACTCAACTAAGGGGGCTGTTTAGAAGGTATGTAAATGTTAATTAATTAGAGGGAAATATGACAAGTCTTGGTAGTAGTACTATTTTCTGTGAAAGCTGTGGCACCATCAAAATATTCTGTAGTCATTAAAATGTTGTTTCTAAGCCAATTAAGGACAAATAAATTCAGAATTTTCCAGCTGGATTAGTAATTTAGTACTAATTCTTTTCTGGTTTCAGGTGATAACTTTAAATTTTAAAGGGACCAGCACAGTTTTGAGTTTCAGGAAGGGATTCCAGGAGGCACTGTACATTCTCAGCTCCTAGGAAGGTTGTGCAATCAGCCGATGCTGAGAACAGGAGGTGGTACAGACTTTGAAAGTGATCCATGTCTAATGTCATGAACCAGGAAGCTGGAAAGATTTATCAGCTCTTTATGCAAATATTTGGCTGCTGCTAGAGGTCTCACAAGGAGTGGGTTTTTTAAAAATTTCCTTCATTGTAGAGTTATTAACCCCTTCCCTGCCCCTCTGATCATTCAGTTTGTCCGTTTCCCTGCATTTTTATCTCACTGAGGTCAGTTTACAGTATTCTATTTGATGTTATTTTTCTCTTCTTGGGTTTACCTTCCTCCTTTCCTCGATTAAAAAAGAAAAAGACAAAGAAAGGCAACCTCTCTTTTTGCTTCCAAAAAGACACCTGTGCCAAAGAAATCTACAACTTAGCTTTTGTAGCATGATAAGGTTGTAGATTTAGAGCTGGAAGAGACCTTAGGGAACTAGTTCAACTCCCTTATTTTACAGAGAAGGAAACTGAGGCCTAAGGGTGAAAAAACATGCTTATTGTTTATAAAACAAACAGAAACTGTCCCAAAAATTGAGCAGGAAGAAAATAGAAAGATAAAAGTACATCTTTGGATAGATAACAACTAAAGGTTCCATTTCCCCTGTGGGTACCTGGAAAATCCTCAGGTCTGTGTGTGTGTGTGTGTGTGTGTGTGTGTGTGTCTAAGAGGCAATGTACTTTGCTGAAGATGTTTACTAAATTCACAATCCTGATATTTACATGGGATTCTCCTGGAATTATCTGGTTCTATTGTGTCTGTCTCAAGCTTGTTCTTCCATTCGTAGCAGGCTTCCTAAGATTTTGAAATATAGATATGACTAAAACTATCTTAAAAATTAAGATTTTTTTCTATTGGTTAGTTTTCCCTTAATACAACAAAATAAGATCGGGGCATTCTATGTTGTTGTTCAGTTGTTTCCGTCCTGTCCAAATCCTGATCCAATTTGGTGTTTTCTTTGTAAAGATGCTGGAGAGCTTTGCCATCTCCTTCTCTAGCTCATTTTACAGATGAGGAAACTGAGGCAAACAGGGTTAAGTGACTTGCCCAGTGTCATACAGCCAGTAAATATTTGAACTCAGGAAGATTTCTTTTCCTGACTTCAGGTCTGGTGCTCTAGTCACTGTGCCACCTAGCTGCCCACAGGGTATTACTGTCATATTTGATAAATCCAGCTTTAATTAGCTCCAAGTTTGGAGGAGACATTCTGAAACAATTCAATGAAAATTGTTTCTATGAAACCACAGAGCCCTATCCTGATGGATCAAGTACTACTATAATCTGATTTCTGCCACCTGTACCACCCAACAAGTACTTCTGTGGTACTCTCCACTCTTCCCCCACCTTCATGCCTCAGGTGATGGATTTTTTTCTTTCTAGATTGTAGATGGAAGAAGTGTTTCTGCCCCATAGGTGCAGGGGCATGTGCTGATGTCATGCACCAGCAAGTAACCGGACAGGAGTGTCTCCTTTCCACATACCTACAAGCACTTTCTTGGAAGCACATCTATACCCAGGCATTGTAGAAGACTAATAATAAATAGGTAGATAAGCTAATCAGGTGGGGAGATGGGAGGATAAATGATACATGTGCAACAGTGAACTGACTTCATGTACAGGTAAGACTTTTCATCTTCCTTCAAATGGTAGCGATTGGACAAATCATTTCACCTCTCAGCCTCAGTTTCCATATCTGTAAAATGGGGAAAATAATACTGACAAAAATTCTCCCTCAGAGGGCTTCTCTGGAACAAGGGCTTGGTAAACTCTAAAGTGGGCAGCTAGCTGGTGCATCAGTTACAGTGCTGGACCTGAATTCAGAAAGACTCATCTTTCTGCGTTCAAATCAACACTTATTATTATGTGATCCTGGTCAAGTCACTTAGCCCTGTTTGCCTCAGTTTCTACTTCTATCAAATGAACTAGAGAAGGAAATGGTAAACTACTTTATTATCTCTGCCAACAAACCCCCAAGATAGAGCCACAAAGAATCAGGCACAATTGAACAAGAAACTTTAAAGAGCCCTAGAATGCTATCCTGAAACAGGATAAAAATTTATATTGTGCTTTAAAGTCTGCAAATCATTTTACAAATATCTTATTTTATCTCACAACAACCCTGGGAATAAGGTGCTATTATTTACATTTTACAAATACGGAAACCACAGCAGGCAGAGGTGAAATGACTTGCCCAGGGTCACATAACTAGTAAGTATCTGAGGTAGAGTATGAAGTCAGATCTCTACGACTTCATGAGCTGCTTCTAATCAACAAACTACATACGGCTCATCCCATGTACCTTTGTACCTCATGTGAGTCTGACAAGAGGAATATAAAAGGCACAACAGCTGTTCTATTTCCCAACCCTGTTTGACCTTTATAATACCGTTATGGTGTTCGATGTCAAACTAGGCCTTATAAATTAAATCCGTGCAAGAGTGGAAAGAAATCTGAATTTAAAGTGAGAAGATCTGTTCATTCAAATCCCAGCTCTGCCACTGACTTTGCTTAAGTCACTTAAATTTCCTGGGCCTCAGTTCCTCATCTTTGGAAATGAAGTATTTGGACTAGTTGCCCTTTGGGCTCCGTATCCATCACCCTATGAAATCCCCTAAATGTTTAGTAAATGATACTCTAGGATTGTTGCTGCTAGTTCCTGGTTTCTCATAATCTCACTCCTCAAATCTTGGTCACTTTTTGTTCTGAAGTATTCTTCAACCTTCAATTTCCTGCCTACTTAATTAATTTTTCTACTACAACCATCTCTGAACTAGGAGTGATATTCTATGTTAATGGCAGCCAGCTATGTGCCCCAGACATCTCCCCAGGACAGAAAAATTAGCACAGACTCAGACCAGATGAAGTGATAGGCCAAAAAAGTCTCAAGGTAGTACAGCAGCAAGAACCCTGGTCTTAGAATCCAGTACATTAGTTCTATGACCTTGAACAAGCCATTTAACCTTTATGAGCATCAGTTTCCTTATCTGCAAAATGGGCACAACAATCTCTGCCCTGCTTACCTCATCTGGTTGTTGTAAGGGAAAATGTTTTTTAAAAAAATTGTGAGCACTCTGCCAATGAAAGGTGTAATTATTGTGTTGGCTGAGGTCCTGCATACAGTGTCAGGTGTTACCTTAAAACAAATTAAATAATTATACTTCAGCACAACATAGGAGCCACCATATGCTGGAAGCTCTCCAAGTATTTCACTGGCACTCACTCTTACCTAAGGCTTGTACTCAGTGCTCTTTCAATGGGCACTACTTAACTTTTACTCTAGGCTGTCTTTGAATCACTTTCTGATAACTCCTGGCTTTAACTGTTATTCACATTAGCCAATGTCTAGAAAGAGACAGATGGCTGCCCATGCCCATGGACATTTAGAGAAAAATAACAACAAAAAACAAGAACATTTTCCCCAACAAACCAGCAGAGTAGGCACCAAACTCTCACCGGGAAGGGCTCATGGATCAGAGAAGGATTGGGGCCTACTCTAAGCTAACCACAGCCCAAGCTGTCAATTCTTCCCCTCTAAACACTATCCTCCTTCCTCCCCCTCCACACACATATACCACAAGCCACTATTTCCCTATGTGGTTTTAGAAAAACCAAGTGGTCCCTTAGGGTTATTTTCCCACTGAGGCTCCTGTGGGCCACGGCTCTCTTCTCTTCTAACTTTAACATTTTTACCAAGGCCCATCTTCATTCAAACAACTTAATTTTCAAGTCATCTGTGGATGTTCTGAGCTACCTAGCCTTTAGCTAATGAGGTTTCTTCCTGTCTTGAGGGCTCAAGGAATGATGGTTCAGAGGTAAATGACCTCCAAGATCACAGAATAGAAGAATAAGAGAGGAGTGCAATCTTTACTGATGAAGTGCTATTTTTGAAGGAAGGTTTTTGAATGACGTGATGGTTAGTAGAAAGAACTCTGGGATTGGAGACTTGGGTGTGAACCCTATATCTCTTAATTTCTCTGACTTTGGGCAAATCACTTCCCTTTCTCTAGACCAACAGTTACACAGTTTAGGAATTTAGGGTAATACTTTTAGAGTTGGAAGGAACCTTAGAGATTACATGATCTAACCCTTTCATTTTACAGAAAGGGAAACTGAGAGAGATTAAGATGCTCAGAGTCACACAGGGACACAAAACAAGATTTGTACCCAAGTGGTATGATTTTAAATACCTATATTCATTTCACTTATCCTGTTTCCTCTTTTGTACCATGACACAGTAAAGGAACAATGAGTAGTGCAGTAAAAATTGTGCTGGATTTGGAATCAGTGGACTGGATTGGGATCTTGGGTTTGATGCTTAAATTCTCTGTGGCCAAGAGACCTTAATTTCCACATCTGTGAAATTTTGAGGATTTTGGACTAGATGACTATTAAGGTCTCATCCAACTCCAGATTTCTGATCCCTTGGACCTAGATGGTTTCTACACTCCCTTATAGCTATAAATCTAATTGTTAAGTTTCTGGGAAAGACTTTCCTTGGCAACATTACTTGGCCAGAGTCTGTGGCAGCTAATGAGCACAGACTGTCTTACAAACGTTTTCATTGAGGAATAACATTTCCTGCTGCTTTCTATTGCCTCTTCTTGGTGAATATGGCAGACATCAGGATGTGGGGGAGACCCAACATGAGGAGCAGCTAGGAACTGTACATACCCTTGTAGAAGAAAAGGAAACAGGGGCCCAGGGTTTGAGGATGCTCAGTCATTGCAACCTAGATGGGGCTAAATGGCATAGTACAAGTGTTGGGCTGGAGTCTGGTTCAAAGAGAAGTGAAGGATTTGGCTTACGGTTCCCCCTGAGGCCGCTTGGTGTGCTCTCCTCTGCTGCAGCAGCTCCTTCACTGTGATCTTCACCCGGACCCCTTGATACACCTTTGGTTTTTCTGAAGGAAAGTTCATTAATTAGAGCCCAGCAAAGCCTCTCTATGATTAAGGGTCAGATTTCGAAATGGGGCTACAGAGGGAAGGAGAATCTAAACATGGTCTGAATGTTTAGGGAATTTTCCCCAAGGCCACAGGTAAAGGGTTAAAGGTGCTCTTAGTCTAGATAGGCTAAAAGGAGGCTGGTTTTTGCAACTAGAACCACTGTGATCAGACAGGTCACAGTAGAATCAAACCAAACAGAAGCTGATGGATCGCTTCAGCCATCTCCTCTCTACAGAACTCCGCCTCCCTCTTCCCAATTTCCCCTCTAGATCCTTAGGTCTTACTCTCTGATCCTCCTTTTTTTTGCCGGGTGTGGGGTGGGGGTGGAAATCTTGAATAATCTAGAGGAGAGGGACCTAGAACCTGTGGAGATGCAGTTGACCTTTGACCTCACCCTAGAGTGATGCTCCTATTTTATGTCATATCCTGAGGGCTGGGCATAGTCCAGGTTATCTTTCCAACTTCTCTGTCTGTTCTGTCCTAGTCTGTTTGTGGTAAGCCAGCCCTAGGTCAGAGCAACACTCAGGTGGGGTTAGATCTGCCCTGCCACACACACACACACACACACAAACACACACACACACACACACACACACACACACACACACACACCCCTTCAAAGGTGGCCTTGGGAGCTCCCTCCCTTTTCTGATGACTCTTCCTTCCCTCTTTTCTTAAATCTTTTTTTCCTTTCGCTCTCCTTTCTGCCGCCCCTGTGCCTTCCCGACTCGTCCTCCTCCCTCCTCCTTGTCCTCTCTCCGTCTTCTCTTCTCGCTCGCCCTCTCTCTCTCCCTCACCCTCCCTTCCTCTTGCAGCCTGGTCTCTGCCGCCGCAGCCTCCACGGCGCCCGGGAGCTCAAAGGCGAGCTCCGCAGACCCGAGTCCCTGCCGTGGCCCAAGAGGACCACGGACCTTGGCGCAGGAAGCGGCGGGAACAGTTTGGGAGCCGGGCGCCAAGGAACGCAGGAGCTGGAATCGACTCCGTGCCCTCCGCGAGGGAGCCCGGGCCGCAGCCGCAGCCACAGCCGCCGTGAGTAGTCGGGACACTGAGGCTGGGCGGGGAGAGGCAAGATGGACCAAGGGGTGGCCTAGTTGCCGTGACGCTCCCCCTAGGAAGCCCCCGGACCCCGGGGCTCCGCACTAGGAAGGACCGGGCCTCTGGGCTCCAGGGCGGGCAGCGCTTTGGCCACTTGGCTGGGGCTCAAGGGCCGGCAGCGCCTCGCCTGGTCACTGCGGGGACCACAGGTGGGCATCGTGGACCCCCGGGTTCGGCCCGCGTTGGGCACGGGTGCACTTCCCCAAGAAGCGGCACAGGGGGACCGCCGCGTGGAGGACTGGATGAGGGATCCCGACTTGCAGATTGCTGTCGGTTCCCCGGCCCTACGCCTGCCTGCTTTCCCTTCCCTGCGCTGCGCTGCGCTGTCCACCTCCGCTCGGATCAGCCGGTAGTTGGTAGCGAGGCGAGGGGGGACCGCCCGAGGGGAGTCCCGGCGCACGGCTCGGCTCGGCTCCGGCTGCGCAGCTCTTCGCTGCGAGTCTCTAGCTCCCCCCGGCCGCAGGTTCTGGGCAAGCAGGTCTGGAGCCGGAAAGTGCCCAGGGAACGAGCCGGGAGAATCTCGGAGGTGGGAGTGTGGTGGGGGCGCAGAGGTCCTGAACCACAGTGGGGTTTCGGCATCCCCCGCCCGTCCCCTTGAGCGGGCCCCATGGAGTGGGCACCCCGGGAAGGCGGCCCCGGCACGAGGCATGACCTTCTTACTCCCCAACTCTCCCTGACATTCACTGACTACTTTCTCCCTTTCTGTCCTGCCCAGGCAAAACCGGTGAAATGTGGCGGGGTCCTAGCACCCCAGTACCCCTCGACCTTGTCCCCCGGAGCAGCGGCCCCAGGTTACCCGACATCCTGTGGAAACAGCTGGGACGGTGGCTGGATGCTGCAGCTGCAGGAAACTCAGCTTCGAGGCAGGCTCCTGTGCTGGGAGAGAAGGAGAAGATGCAACATTTTTAAAGTTTCACAAACCCTCTGGCTGCACTGGCCCCCCTGGAGCTGGAGACAAACCGAATCAATGTTTTATACCTTCGGGTATAGGTTTGAGTTTTCCCCCCCTCATGCCAAGTATTTAAAACCTCTAGAAACCCATGATTTGACAATCAATGATTGCGCGATACTTTCAATTTGAATATTCAAAGGCTTAACAAAATGGACTATCTTCTGCAGAAATCCTGCACACAGAAACCCCATGGAGGGTCCGGAGAAACAGAGGGTGACATTCTTGAGGGTCCTGGACCCTGCTTTTGCTTCATTTTGAGTGTTTTGCCCACCTTCCCACAAATAGAGCAGATGTTCTCAAAGATACTCTCTATTTCTGTCTGGGAGGCAGGGCCTGGGCCCCAAGTGTTCTAGTCTGCTTCCTAGGACCATGCTGGACCAGACTGACTGGTCAGAGGCCTTCCTGCATCCACTATCCCTGTTAAAGGACAAATCACAAGACTGAGGGAAGCAAACATGGCTGCTAGGGAGTGGAGTAGGTCAGGGAACCACTGTGTGTCACTCTCAGAGGCCTCAGGTCCAAGCCCAGGCCACATCTCTGGGCTTCGTCTCCTTCCTGCTCCTCCTGGCCCACGTGCGGGTTTCCCTCCCCTTTCCACCCCCACTCTCAGCCTGGGCCTCAAATGCCACAGTTTTCAGCACAGATTGCCTGCCCATTAAGACCCTTTGCTCCTCCCTATGGAGCTGGGGATGCAGTCTGGCCTCGCCCTCTTGTGATTTTCTGAGATTGGTGTGTCTTGATTATAAAATATTCTCTCTTTCCATAGGTCTCTGTGAGCTCTGCCCTCCCAACTTCAGATGTCCTATATTCCAACAAACATTTGACAAGCTTGGTTTCCATTTATTTTATCTGGGGGAAAAAAGTGACAAAGATTTATATTTCCAATCTTAGTTTTTCACTGAGAGATTTGCCTGGCAAGAGACAGCTTTCTCAGGGCCATATATGCCCCCAGCTGACTGTCTTCTTCACAGGGAGATTAGAGTAGCTTGATCCAGCTACACAGGAAGACTGGAGAAGCAGTAATAGTCTCAGGCCAAAAGGTTTAAGCAAAGAAGTGATGCAGTTAGCCTTGGGTTAAACTCCCAGTCTCGGGGAGAGAAGGAGGGTGAGAGAAATACGGAGGGTGTAGGGATGAAGGCTTAGAGGGGATAGGGTGGGGTTATATTTGTAAACAAGCCTGACAGATTCCCAAAGAGAATTCAGCAGTTGCAGGTTGCTATTAACCTCTCCACACTACTAAAAGTGAACACCTTTGTTGCTGAATGCCTTCTAAGCCAGTCAGATATAGAGAAAATGATGTGGAGATGGGGAGGGAGAAATACTGGGTATGCTGCTAACACGGCACTTGCTCACACTTGGACTTATGTCCTGGGAATAGCAGAGATAAGGTAAGAGGGGGATGGAGTGTCCCACATGGTTGTTTAAGCAGTGAGGACTTTTTATAGTGAGAAGAACCTTCCTTTCTCCCAGCCCAGCTGAACCCTAGGGTTCTCGTCCATAGCTCTAAGGAACCTAACTTCCTAAGCATCCTACACGTTTTCTTATCTCAGGCTACCCTGTGATGAACGCTGAGGAACAGATCTCTTAGTTGCAAGAGCTGGCACTGAGAGTTGAGGTGGCCAGATTAAACTCAGGTTTTTCCCATTCATCCAAATCATAACTTGGGGCTATTTTCTGATTTACCAGTAAAAACACCAGCATCATCTTAATGTTAAGAGCCCCATGTTCGATCTCTTCTCTCCTTTTGCCTCTTATTTCTCTGCTTTTCCTATTGGTTTCTTCACTTATAAAATGGGGGAGTTGGATGAGGGCATCTTTAAGATCCTTTCTAAAATTATAGATATAGAGATAGAAGGGACTTTACAAATCTTCAAATCCAACCCTTACATTTTGCAGTTGAGAAATCTTGGACTGTGAGAGGTTCAAGAAGCAATTTACCCAGGTTACACAGATAGCAAATGACTGGGCCAGAACCTGAATGCAGGTTTTCTGACTGCAAGATCAGCTCATTTTGCACGGTACGAAATTGCCTCTTGTTAAGACACTGCAGATACAATATTCTTCAGTACCAACCCCATTTCTTGCCTGCCTCTCTCTTTCTTCCTCTTTTCTCGTTTTACAAAGTATTCCCCCTCCATTTCTTCCGGCTCCTCACCTTTTCTTGTTCCCTTTTTCTGCCTTTATCTCTGTCTCTGTTAGCATCCACTTTTCCTCTGTCCCTGGACATGGAACACTGCTTTAAGATTGACTGCTCTGTGACCAAAGCAGGAGGATCTGTGAATCTATTACTCCATTATGATGTGGGCTCTGAGCCTCAAGAAGGAAATTGCTGTGTCTATGTTACTTCCTTTAAACAAGACAAAACACCTGGCTGACATTTCATGGGAGTTACAGTATCTATTGGAGAGAAATCATTAGGCCTCCTTGCCTGTTACCTATTCAGGGAGCTATTGGTCACTGTGCCCTACCTGAGTCTATGTCAACTGTAATAAAAATGGCCAAGTGATTACCTGTCTCTGTGACCTTTGTGGCATGGAGGCTTCCTGACCAGCGAGCTTACCTGCCATTGATTCAGAAAACAGAATATCCAAGCCTGAGATCAAAATTGGAGAGGATTTTTTTTTTTTTTTTGCCTCTTGGGATGAGTGGGAGTTTGGTTGGCTGCAATTGTTTCTACAATTGGTTACACAGTCACTCCCAATGTTATTAGAGTGATAAAACCTTTAGATGTGAAAGAGGTGTTGGTGCAGAGGGACAACCTTTTTTTGCTGGAGAAGAAGCCCAAATGTCTATGGTATCCTGGAGGAATGGTCCCTATTCTAATACTGCCACTGGAGAGATACCTAAAAAAAGATGGTAGCCATCTCTAGGGAGGAAGGAGGGGGGAGGGAAGGAAAAAAGAAAAAAAAGTACATGATAATTTTATATATTTAAAATGAATAGCAAGTTGTACATAATAGATTGTAGTTTCATGTGCAACCATATTATTTATTATACAATGTTCTGAAAATGCTTGTTTTATTCCATTAATAAAAATAAAATAAATACATTTTAAAAAAAGATGAAGTATTCAGGATGCTGGTCCCAGAATCAGAGTGTTTGGGTTCATATCCTGCCTTTGTTGTTCATTACTGTGTGACTTTAGACAAGCAATTAACCTCCATGAAGCTTTGGTTTCCTTATTTGTAAAATGAGGGGGTTGGACTAGCTGGCCTCTAAAGTCTCTTCCAACTCTGGAGTGATAGGTAATCCTATAATCCTGTGCTCCAATCATATCATTGTGATATGTGAAGCTAAATTTTCTCCATTTCTTATCTGTTATAGTCATAAGATCTGTGAAGAGATAAAAAAGCAAACAAACAGCATATGCTGAAATGGAGAGGGGCCCCGCTGTTAATCAACGGGGAAGCAAGAGAATCGTCCGAAGTGTGCTCAGGCTGCAGATTCTGCTTTGATTAGTAGGGCTATTTTCCAAACGACTCAGAGGAATGTTCATTTACTCATCTGTGAGCCTACTGCCACCTCTAGTGTCCACAAAGAGTCCCTGTTTAAATAGACCTCTCAGCCATGATGTTAAAAATAATCTTCGTGAAGAGAGTTACTTTTAATTCTTCAGCTTACTTTGAAAACATGTAAAATAATAAATCCTTAGAGTTTGAAGATCATTCAGCCCAATCACTTTCAATCCAAGAGTCCCTTCCATGACATCTGTGATGGGTAGTTACCTGGACTGTGTTCAAATAACATTATTTGATTACATTAAAACTGGGAAAGATGGTGGCTTTGGTCTTGGGTTTGGACCTTGTCCTGGCTAGTTACTACCTGTGTGACCTTGCGCAAGTCAAGGATTCTCTCTTGGCCTCAGTTTCCACATCTGTAAATTGAGTTGATGAGGCCACATCTGAGAGTCTCCTATAGCTCAAAGTCTTTGACCTAAAGGAGTTTGAAGCTGGCCTGATGCTTTGCATATATTATCTCATTTCAGCCTCACATCAGTTCTCTGGTGCTGGTTTTATGGATCTTCTTATTCTTTTTTTCATAGTGAAGAAAACTGGAGCCTGGACAGCTTAAGGGCTTTGCTTGTGGCAAGGCTTGTGTTAATATATGTAAGAGGTGAGATTTGAACCCAGGCTTTTCCAATTCCAGAAGTGTAACTTTCTCAGGAATGGACCACTCAAATTGTGTTTTTTGCTTATGTGGAAATCTGCTTCTAGGTAGCTTCCACATGTTGGACTGAATTCTGAAGCAACAAAGAATAAACGCTCCTTTCAAGGTGCGACGACCCTTCAACTATGCCACGATGCTGGGATAGGGTTTATTTGGAGAGGAAAGTCCACTGCTTCTCAACTCTCCCATGTATGACAAAACTTCAGAATGGCAAATCCTAATAGTCGCCCCCTTGTGGATACAGTATCAACAGAGACATGGAACAGTAAAGGGTACTATGTATTTCTTTATAAAACTTCAAGCTCAGCAATCTACTAAAATGTTTAATGCTTAATCTTGTGTTGATGTTCAATTATTATGTGCTAATGACTTTTTGTAACATTTGTAGCAGAAAGGCATTTGCTATGGGAAACATATGGATATTCAGATTTCAAATATGATAGTTTTTAAAGGTAGGTCATGATTTGGTCCTTTCAAGCTTGCATTAAATTGTACTGTATTAATGAAAAATTTAAAATATAGATTTATAAATAAATATAAACAGTTTTTATTAAGTATAAATTATATAAATTGTAAATATTTTAAAATATTAACTTGATACACCACTAAACTAAAAAAAGTGATGAAATTCTGGATATATTATAAACAATTATTCTATTCACTGAACCCTCAGGCTAGAGATTCTTAAGCTTTTTTGTGTCGTGGACACCTTTGGAAGTCTGGTGAAACTTATGGACCCACTCTCAGGTTAACGTTTTCAAATGCATTAAATAAAACACACAGGATTACAGGTGATTATAGTTATACCAATTATATTGAAATAAAAAATTCAGTATACATATATTTTTAAAGCTCACAGTTACCAGATTCTGGTCTAGAATGTGTATGAACTAGAAAATTCAGTATACATATATTTTTAAAGCTATCAGCCTAATTATGAACTAGAACATATATTTTTAAAGCTCACAGACACCAGATTCTGGTCTAGAATGTGACATTTGGATGCCACATAATGCCCAACAACCACCTCATTCATTATTCAGAGTAAGATGATGTTATAGATAAGAGTCCTGGTCTTGGAGTCAGAAAGATAAGGGCTCTAGTATATTCTGACTTTTACTGGCTGTGCGATTATAGAAATTCACTTGGTGTCTTAGTGTTCCTAGGCAAATTTCTAAGACTATTAAGTTACAGATGCTAGGTGGCATAGTGGATACAGGCAGCTCGGTAGGTGACTCATTAGATAGAAAACTGAACTTTGAGCCAGTAAGACACTAGTTTTTTAACCCTGGACAAGTCACTTAAATTGTCTCAGTTTCCTCATCTATAAAATGGGGGTAATACTACCTACTTCCCAGTGTTGTAAGGATAAAGCAGGATGATATTTGTGAGACATTTTGCAAACTTAAAAGCATTATTTAAATGCTAGCAAGTATTATTATTATTTGATAAGTTGCTGAGCTGCATGAATCCTGAAGTCAGTTTCCATTCAGGGAATTACCCCAAGCTGATAAAATTTCAGGACCAGACTTCTCTTCTCAGCCCCTCAAAAGTAATTAATAGAAGGAAATTGAAGGCTAGTGATTAACCATTTTTATGAAATGTATACTCACAAACCCAGGAGGCAAAAGAATTTTCATTTTTTTCCATGAGAATTTCTTTCTTGGGCAAATGTTTGATAAGATATTATTTTGCCCTGCGTGCAGCTGCCCAATTTCTCTTAACTAAATCAGTTTATGTCTAACTAAGGTGGGTTATGCTACTTAAGGTATTCATTTTGGAGAGTTATGTTTTATTTATTATTCTGAGTATTAAAATGTCATTTACTAACGATATTTAGCTTAATACAGTATCTGATATATAGTAGTCATTTAATAACTGTTGATTGATTGATTGATCAAGATTTGCCCCATTCCTTAATCTTCTTTTCTATTTGTTGGGGTTTGGGGTAAGAGTTAGGAGGAGCTGTGTTCAGGTCTTGTCTTGCTGGGTGACCCTGAGCAAGTTCTTCACCTCTCAATGCTACAGGCAACAAGCACCCTAGTGTTGTAAATATCAGGGTACATAACAAGTGGCATTGTTGGAGATTCCTGATGGGAATTTTGCAAATTAAATCACAGATCTAGGTCTTCACCCTCCAAATCATGGCCTTGGGTATTTTGTTGTTGTTCAGTTATTTCAATTATGTCCAACTCTTTGTGACCCCACTTGGGGTCATTTCTTGGCAAAGATGCTAGAATGGTTTGCCATTTCCTTCTCCAGCTCGTTTTACAAATGAGGAAACTGAGGCAAATAAGATTAAATGACTTGCCCAAGGTCACACAGCTAGCAAGTGTCTGAAGGTGGAGTTGAATTTAGAAGATGAGTCTTCTTGACTCTGGGACAGGCACTCTGTCCCCTATACCACCGAACTGCTGATCTTATGTGTAAATATCATCACTATTATCATTAATAAACCTTTATAATTTATTTTAAGTAACACATCATTAATATATATCTTTAAAATTTATCAAATATGAAATAGTTATTATAAAGAAATTTACTGGACCCCTTATGTTAGAGCATTTATAATGTCCTAAGTCTTAAGTGTATACTATGTACACCCTCTACAACCATTCAGAGATAATGCTGAAACTGAAAAACTGTTTCTTATAAAACTTTTACTATTAAGTTATAGGATAGCAAATAATTGATCATATGAAGCAATTTTCTGTATTATTACATACTTTTATGAATTTGGATTTCCGAACCTTTCAAGTAGAAATGTAGTACCTATATATAAATGCATATGTTGTCAACAAATCCCAAATTCTAGCTAATATCAACATTAGCTTTTTATCCTAACATTAGCTTTAAAGTTTGACTAACGTTAAATCTTAAGAAAACTTTTAAACTGGTCTTAAAGAAAGTATTACTCATTTTTGGCTTTTGTGGTAGCATTTAGTAAAAAGGGCACATTTTATATTTCTTTTTTTGTGATTCAATAGTAAGCTGGTCAACTCTTGTTGATGTTAATATTGTCATAAACACTGACAATAAGTAAAGTACGAATTTCAAGTATAATCTATGCAAATTGTTACCATGATGAGGGTGATTTTAGTGTATCTTTTGAGAATATTCTCATTACCTTATAGTCACAGTTTATACATCATTTTGGGGTTTAACTTTTTTAATGGCTAGCTGGGCTTTTTTGTGGATTATACATATAGTTATACAGTATATAAAATGATCATAAAAAATTTAGGCCATTATTTTTCTCAATAAAATTTCTTAGTCTTTCCTCTTTACTACAATAGCATATTCATATGGTATTATTCAGATAATAGCAAATCAAAATAATCTTTTAAAGGTTATTTATTAAACACAGAAGTAAAGGTGTGGTTTTCTTCTCTCATTCTTTTGGGATTGTGGAACATTGTGCAGAAATACAAACATGTACAACTATGTATTGTAAAGTTACTCCTATGATCTAAGGAAGGATT
This sequence comes from Potorous gilbertii, assembly GCA_028658325.1. Lineage (NCBI taxonomy): Eukaryota > Metazoa > Chordata > Mammalia > Diprotodontia > Potoroidae > Potorous > Potorous gilbertii. The sequence goes on from CM053771.1 coordinate 115,478,430, forward strand.
ATCCACATTGTATCTTTTGCATGGGCCAATCTTGCTTTCAACTTGGCATCATGATTTAATTTGCTTATTTTAGTACTTTAACATCCCTATCTCTGTTTACTCTTAATCCAACACTGTAAACCCTTATCTTATCAGGAGCTGGAATGGAAGAGAACGGCAAGGCCCTTTATTCAAAAACAATTAATTAGAACCCCTTCTGTTCTGAAAGGTATGAGGCAAAGGATAGGGAGAGGGAGGGAAGGAGGGAGGGAGAGAGACAGAGACAGACAGAGACAGAGAGAGACACAGAGGGAAACAGAGACAGACAGAGACAGAGAGAGGTGTGTGCAAGGTGGAGGAGGGAAGTTTGGGAAAGAGAGAAAGAGTAAAGAAAGGAAGAGAAAAACTTTGCATCAGGGAGACAGATTCATCTCTAGCATCAAATAGAACAATGATATCCAAACTTTTTTTTGATTGCACAATAAAACATTTTTGAGCATGCATTCCAATATGTCTATATTGACTTATTTATGATATATATGTAAATGTATGTATTATGGTGCTAATAATTTTTTCCATTTTAAAATACACAAAAATGGAAAATTTTAAAAGGGAGTTTTTAAAAAAAAGAAAATTTTAAATCTTTCATAAAGATGAAATATTTGCTCTAAGAGTCAATAAGGAGTCACTGGAGTTTATTGAGTAGAAGTGTGACATGGTCAGAACTGTATTTTTGATAAATTATTTTTGGCAACTGTGGAGGATAGATTCTTGAAGGAAGAGACTTGACCAAGTAAAGGCTATTGCCATAGGTCAAGTAAGAGGAGAAGACAGCCTAATCTGGAGTGGTTGCTGTGTGAGTGCAGAAAAGGGAGTAGATATGAAAAATGTGAGGAGAAAATGAATGAGATTTGGCTATGGATTGGATATATGGGGGTGAGGAAGTTCAAGAAATCTAAGATGACATGAGATAGTGAAAACTTGGGTGTAAGGAAGGATGGCAGTGCCCTTGATAGTAACAGGGATGTTTAGGAAATGGTCTAGTTTGAGAGGAAATATAATTTAATGTTCTCCTGGATCTAGGTCAATTTCCATCCATGCCTATCTTGTGACATTATTCTATCCCACTATCATCAAATACAAGGCCCATCCTCTCAGTGGCACCTACTCCAGCCACTAAGTGATTGAAGGAGGGTTGAAGAGACAGGAGCTAAAGGTGATTTTTTCCAAAGTTAGTTGTGTAGTTTGTGTACCTACAGTTTATGCAATAAGTACCTTAAAGGACTGACTGGGGAGGTTGGGAACCAAACAGAATGGTAGAAGTGTGATGGTATTGGAAACAAACCTCACAAAGGCTTTTCAAAGAATTGGTGGGATTTGACCTTTGTTGCTACCCTGCAATTTTTTTTTAATCACATATAGATATCACATATAGCCAGGCTATGATCCTCCTTAGGAGAGGGGAGAGAAGGGAAAGGGAAATAAGCATTTTTATAATGTGCCAGGCATGCTGTTAGTAGAAATTGAATGAGAAGCAGGACAGAGAAGGTGGATAGCCTGCCCCATTTTCCCCTCCTTCTTCTTTTAAATCACTTTCTTAGTGAGATTTTTGGAGCATGGTTTCATTTGGGGTAACTGGGAAGAGGGGAGAAATTTTGTAAATTTCAAGACCATTGCACATAGCCATGATCCAAATATATGTAATTCAGAAACATTCCAAAGATTGCTCTCTCTCTCTCTCTCTCTATATATATATATATATATATGTATATATATATATATATGTATATATATATACATATATATATATGTACACATATATTTGAATAAATAAATACATGTATACATAAATATATACATATTCACAGGAGTATTCACTCTTCTGAACATCTGTGCATGACTATCCTCCTCTTTTAGAACAGATGATTGAGAATCATCTGGCTTCCATTCTCCAAGTTAATTTTGGATACAGAAAAAAAGATATAGTTCATGAAAAGGACCAGGGTAGAAATAGGTGGTGCTTTAAGATGTCAGTTCTTTTATAGGGATAGGGTCTGCACTTGTAATTCCATTGATTTAGGGAATTTCTGTATGAGAAAACTATCCCTACCAATTCTGTGTACTCTTCAATTTATAGTCTTAGGGAGATATTTAGAGCTCTCCAAGGCTGAGAGGCTTGATCAGGGTCACAAAGCCAGGCCTTTCAGACTCTTAGAGCAGTTCTCCATCCACTATTCCATGACACTCAGTTATTTTATATCCAATAAACATTTACTAAGTGCTTATCTTGTGCCAGGTACTGTCCTGGGGATACAAAAAGAATTAGAAGATAATCCCTACCCTCAAGGAGTTTACAATCTAAAGGGAGAGGCTTCATAACAACAAATATGTACAAAGTAAGCTATGTATAGGATAAATACCAAATAATTAAAAGAGGAAAAGCACTAAAATAAAGGGGGGTTTAGGGAAGACATCCTGAATAAACTCCAGGGCCAACTTATTACTTCAAGGAGCAACTCTGGTATTTAAAATCTCCACAAGTTGGCCCCTATCTACCCTTTCAGTTTTGTTACACATCACTCTCCTTCATGTATGCTATGGTCAAGCTAAACAGTTCCTTACACGCCAGAATCCATTGTTCATCTCTGGTCCTTTTCATTGGCTGTCCCCAGTACCTATAATGTCCTCCCACCTTCTTATCACCTCTTAGAATGCTTCTTTTCCACAGAGGCTCAGTTCCAACTCTCTAGCTTGATTCATGGTTCTGCCCCGCCATGCTCCTTAACATTACTTTGCTAACCCCATTACTTTGTATCTCTTTTCTATTCATGAAGGGAAGGGGTCGTTTTACCTGTTCTACCATACTTTCTTTGAGAACAGGGACTCTCACTTTTGCTTTTGTATTTCCAAAACCTTGTACAGCCCCTGATATGTGGTAGGTAATAAAATAAGTACTTGTTAATTGATTGATATACTTGGATAGATCTTTAGTGATTGGTGAGCACCATGTCTCTGGGTCCAGCTTATAACAATGTGAATAATTAATGATATGCATAATCATGATACCGCTGCATGATTACAGGGTAAATAGCTCAAGTAAATGACTGCAATTACTTTTATACAGCCAAACCAATTTCTAGGGTTTGCTGGAGGGAGGAGAGAGATTGAATGGAGCAAGAAATTGCTTCTTCCCTAAAGAACCCTGAATCCAGAAGGTGCAATGCATAAAGGAACAAATTCCTTTCTCTTTTCCATGAGGAGTAAGTTACCCTCAAGGGCTAGATGTGCAAGGAGCAACTGCCAGACAGTTTCACCCTTCCCTAGGGGTTCAGAGGAAGGAGAGTTGGGTCCTAATCCTATTTGGCTTAGAGGAAAGAAGCCTCCATTCCTAAATAGCTGGGATTTGCTCTCCATTCACTTTAAGTTGAGGAACAAAAATTTAACATCTTTGGTATCAGATAGGGAACAGGTGTTGGGGACAGGGGGAGAGGGGGATGTTATCAACTCCTCCCTTCAGAAGAGGTAAGCCCTCCAAGAACTAAAGATCACACATTCTTCTTTCTATTTTCCCCCAAGGGATGACCATTTGGGGGTTAAAGGAGGGTAAGTAAAGGGAATGTTGAGATTTTAGGGAAGGCTCCTAGCCTTACAATATGTCCCTTTTACTGGACATTCTACCAATTAGCATTACATTTGTGCTAACAAGTGCTCCTGGAAAGGTTCACAGTCATCCACCACTAAGTGTGAATGAATTTAATCAGTCAATAAGCATTTATTATGGAACTGTGTCAGGTACTGCAGATACAAAGGGAAAAAAATCCAACAACAAAAACATACAAAAATAAGTACCCTTCTTTCATCTGGTCCAATTCATACACCACAGGAATCTTCATTTTAACATACCCACAAGTGGTCCCCAGAATGAGAGAGACTGAAGCAAAGGGACCCACGATTTTGTGTGGCAGGCAAAGTATGCAAGGTCTTTCCTGATCTGAATGGCCATGAGAGCTTAGTAGGAATGATGTGATCATAGATCATTAAGCCACAAAAACTAATTGACACCAAGCAAAGTGAGACTAATTAGTGAACCAAAGTGTTAATTTATTAATCTTTAAAGAAAGTTATATTCTTTTGGTCACAGTACTACAAAGAAATCTTTCTGATAATTACATGTAAGTCTCTTGGACCACAACATTGTCCTAATTCCCTTTCCTATGTAAACATTCTGTGGTGTCCTGTTGATAGCCTCTGATAGCTCTGATATTTTCTGCTGGTGATCAATATTCTTTTCTGACTACATGATTCCCATTTTATTATTTCACTGTTACTTTTAGTCTCTATATTTATTCCATCAGGGGCTCAATGCCTCAGCTTAATTAATGTGTATGTTAATGAAAGAAACTTGTTTTTGATGTTTATCTTCTCTTCTTCTGATCTGGTTTCTGGTCTAGATGGGTTTCAGAGCTGAGTTCTATTTCTGAGTATACTGAATATAGTTGCCAATCCAGAATCTCCCCATCTGATTCTATTTGTAAATAATATTAAAAAATTTATCTTGAGCCAAGGAGTCCTTTTAAAACCATACCTTTAAAGTCATATTATATGAAATTACCCCATTATCCTATGTTAGATCCTCAATCACTATCACCACCACCATCATCACCACCACCATCACCATCACCTTCTTCTCTTTCTTCATCTTCTTCATCTTCATCTTCTTCCTCTTCCTCCTCCCCTTCTTCTTTTTCTTCTTCTCCTCCTCCTCCTCCTTTTCCTCCTCCTCCTCCTCCTTCTCCTTCTTCAGAACATCAATTTTAAAGCTATCTTAGATGTGGTATCTCCTTTCACTTGGACAGATCAACTGGCCTATAATTTAGTATGTAAATTTTAGAGAGTTGCTTGAAGCCCACAGAGGTTAAGAGACTTGTCTATGATCATCAAACTAGTATCTGAGGCAGGATTTGAACATAAGTCTTTCTGAAGCCAACTTCAAAGAACACTATTTTATATTAAATGATATGGACCTCACAAACAATATAATAGATTGCACATGAAAATCAGCATGTTGTATGATGTATTGGTTTTGATGTCCATTAATGAAAGTATTGGTGTCAAGAAATGGTTCTGCCCTCAGAACATTGCAGTAAAATTTTACTATATATATATATGTATATATATATATATATATATAGTAAAATTTTACCGCAATGCAATTACTACTTCTACAGTAGAATTCAATGTGAAATAGATTTTTCTTGGAAATAGAATTATAGAGGTACCAAAAGGCAGTTGATTGCTCTAGAAGTCCTATGATAGACATCCCATGGATAGACTGCCAGTGTTCCAGGGCATGATGCCTTAGAGATGTGTATCACTGCATTGTGTATATATTAGCATTCCTCTGTCAGATGACTTTTTGGTACTCTTTGAAAAACAAAACAAAACAATTACTAATTGAAAATTAGTCTCTGAATGAACTGACAGACATATTTACTGAGTGAAAACATCAGCATTTGAAAACATTATTATAAATGAGATTTTTTTTTCTCAGTAAGCTCTTCGACATTCATAGGACCCCCACACACCATTCCCATCATCCTTTGTCCAGGATGGATTCTCATGAAGAGAGGCCGTGTCCAGAGATTCCTCTGAAGAGAGTTGAATCACCTTGGGAGTTAAGTCATTGGTCACAGTCATAAAAGGTGTGAAAGAGTAGGAAGAAGAAGTGGGGTAAGATGATGTATAATGCAGGTCCTCCAGGGCATGCAGTGAGTAAGACTGAGCTCCTGGGAGACCAGCCCCCCAACCAGAGCTTCTGTGTTGAGAGGGGCTTCCAGATTCCTGTGGTGAAAGGCAATTGGTGAGAGCTGGGAGAGTCTGCAGCGGGTCTGAAGATGCCACATCAGGCTGGTTAAGGCTATCAGGCACTGTCTGCTCCCATGAGTCCCTCTAAGAAAAAAAAAATGAGAAAAGTTGCTGAATGTTGGCAAGAAATGAAGTCACATTTTCATGTCTAGGAATTCCCTACCAAATATCCCATGCAAGAAAACAGGCTAGAAAGGAAATTTTATTATTTTTCCTTTGCTAGATGGAGCCCTAGTTTTTAACTCACTTGTTAGTTTGTCTTGTTTCTATAAAGGTTTATTTCATTTCCTAATTTAGATTTGCACTTACTATCTATACATTGTTCTCCTCTCTCTCTCCCAGGGAAAAGAAATAAAGGAACAAAATGAAACCTATTATTTTGTTTTCCCTGACATCTTTGGTACGTTGTTAGATGTCTAAAATCCTTGAGACCAGTGCCACACACCGAACATGACTGAAGGTTGGAGCTAGGCTTTCATATAAATAAAGTAGCTACCTACTCTTGTACGATCCAGAAAGCACTTTCCCCCCTTAATCTCTTTCCTCTTTCCCCTGTCTAAAACTATTGTATTAAAGATTTCTTCATCCCTGAAGGTTTTTCAGTCTTCAAGAATGCTTGGTTAAAATGCAAATGCTGTTGAGAGGTTAACACCTTTAAGTGTTTATCAGAGTTTACAGCCTTAGCAGGGATTATGATAATTAAAAAGAGAAGACTACAGGGATGACATGAACTGGGCAGGGAAATTAAGGATCCTGAGGGAATGAGAGATGTTAAGATGGAAGACAGGTGGCTTACTTCAAAGTTTTTACAGATAGGAGGTTCATAATCTTTGCAGGCCAGAATCCCCATGCTAAATCCTTTAATATTTTGGGGACACCACTTGAATTGTCTTTCAATGCTCACATCTGTAGTATAAGGTGGGAGTGCTTCTTTACAATGAATTCAGGCATAGTGATCCGAACGGGACCTGTGGTTTCATTGCTTTAGGGAATTCCCAGGTGACTCCATCTACCAAGGCAGCCCAGTCCCTTCTTAGCAACTCAGTCCTAGACAGGTAATTGCCTAGAGTACTACTGATCACTCAAAGCAGCAGTTAGGGCTTAAACCCTGGTCTTCCCAGGCTCTAAGATTGGCTCTATTTACTACTCCACACTGCCTTTCGCAGTGAATTCAAATTTGTTAAATCTCTGAAATCCATTAATTATTAATGACAAGAATTAATTATTAATTGACAAGAATAAAAAATGAGCATTTGTCTACTGGATGAATCTTTTTTCTTAGGAGCTTGAAACCAATCTCTAAGAAGGGCTTTCCCTCAGTGAGTATCCTTGTAGTAGTCAGTGTTAGGCAGTGAGTGCCCTACTATAATCACTTGCTTCTGAGGCTGCATTAAAATGTATAAGCAGCGTTCTGCAGCACACAGTATTTGCTGAGTTTGGGGAATAGTGGGGTGGGGTGGGGGGTAAAGGGGGTGGCGTGTAATTCAGACGGCCTGGAAGAAAACAAATCAATCCTGGGTGAAAAGTCTCTTTGTGAGAGACTGTCTCACTGGTTAGCGTCGGAGCAGCCTCAGTAAATTCCCCAATTTGATTGTGACAGGTTGGTGATCTGCAAGGAATTCGCCCGCTGTCAGTTTACTCTCCAAGCATCTTAGAATACTCACAAATACGAAGTGGGTGGAGTCACTAGGAAAATGTGGTTGTAGAAGCGGCGGGGCCAAGGGCGAAGCCCCGAAGAGAGAGCTCGTGTTGGGGGTTAGAGCTGCTGGGCGGTAGTCTCCATAAGGCTCAGAAAAGTAGGAATCCAGGATCGGTGGGTAATTTTGCATTGTAGAGGACTCACAGGAAAAAGGTTTAGTCAGGGTTGATTGGTAACCATCATTCGAAAATTGTTTAGTGTTGTGGAAATCCGAATCAGTTAAAAAAGATCTTCTAACCCCATAGTAACCTGACGTTGCAGGTGAACCTGTGTACAATTTTAAAACAAAAGAAAACGGGGGGAGGGAGAGGAAAGAATATTAAATCTAAATGGTGAGAGCATCACTTTTGTGCTCTATTGTACCTTATGAATGGCACCCCTGATACTAACACTGAACATCCATGGACAAATACCGTGGAAAAGAGCCAAGTTGTCCTGAGTTATCACTCTTAAATGCTCTGATGGAAACAGCTACCATTTACTTTACTCTTAAGAATGAATCCATCAGAGTGCTTAGGAAGGTTAGCCGTAAATACAACGGTCTATCCTTGTGTTTGCAGCCCTCTACAATTTGACTCCAACCTATCTCTCCAGACTTATCTATTACTATTTTTCCTCATATATTTTGTGTTCCAGTCAAATTGGAATAATTGCTATGCCTTTCCGAGTCTGTGATGTGGCTCACGCCATTCAAGAAGTCTGGAATGCGCTCTCCTTCCCAGTCCCCACCAAGTCTCCTCCATCAGTGGAAATCAAGGTCTAGCTCCCATCTAGCTTTCAGGTTTAGTTTAGATGCAATCTATTCCAATAAATCTTTCCTCTCATGTCCTCAGTCAGAAGTAGTGTCCCTTGATTTCTCTCTCATAGTATATTTTTGGTACCTTGGTTTTGATTTTATTATACTCTGATTTCTATTATGATTCAGTGGCTCTGTCTTCCCTCTCTCATTTGACTAGCTCTTTGAGGGTAGGGCTAATGGCAAGAATCATACTTTCTTTTTCTTTCTAAATTTTTATGCATCTGGGCACCTAGAGTGGTGCTCTATATCATTTAGAGTTTTGCTATTTGTTATTTCATTGAATTAATCAATGTTGTATTCCTTATGTTCAAAGTGAGTACTTAATAAATACTAGTTGAAATAAATGGATTTTGAATGAAACAAAATAAAGTAAAAAGACCTTTCAAATGATATTTACACTTTATGAAACTATCTACTACCTTCTCTGTACTTTCTATTGCCACATTCTTCAAGCCACCTTTGTCCTTGGACAAAGAGAAGGGTTAGATCCCATATTATATGGTTTTGTATTTAGCCATTCAACAAACAATAAATAATCTATTTTGTGCAAGGTACTGTGGCCACTTGGGGTGGTGGTGTCCAGAAGCACTTAACACAATGCTTTGCATGGAGTAGACATTCAATGTGTTCATTGTTGTTGGTGATGGCAGTCAGGTAACTATGAGGCAAAGACAAGGAGCTCAGACTGGCATTTTCTGGTCTTTACCATGCTTATATTATCTGCCTCCCTCTAGTGGCTAATAGGCTGTCCTTCACCCAGGTCTGAAACAACAGAATGTGAAACCTTGGACTTTTTAAAAGAGAGGGCTGGGATGAAAGAGGGACAAGAAATTTAGTTCAATTCAACAAGCATTTATCAAGCACATGCTATGTGCTAGTCACTGTGCTAAGCTCTGGGAATACAAAGACCAATATGAAAACAGTTCCTGTTCTCAAGGGGCTTACATCCCATAAGAGAAAAGATGTGTACACATGAATAAATATGAAATATTTACAAATTTGTTTTGGAAAGGTGGGGTGGGAAGCACTAACAAGTGCTGGGATAATGAAAAGCTTAGTGCAGGAGATAGTTGTGACTGAGGTGTAACTTGGAGTTAGTGACTGTAAGAGGGAGAAAGGATGAGGGAGAAAGTTGTAGGAATGGAGAACAAATGACTGTGCCAAAAAAAAAAAAATAAAGCCAGAGAAGAGGGGAAAGTATCAGGTACAGGGAGCTGTAAGAGGGTTGGTTTGGCAGGAACACAGAATGAATGAGGGGGCCTCATAGGAAATCAACCTGGAGACGCAGGTTGGAGACAACTATAAGGTCTCCAAATGCCAAAGAAGAGGAATTGCGAGATGACCATATTCGCGTATGAAGGAAAGTTGGTGAGATGGTTGGGATGGCAAGGAAAATGTTAAACATTGCTTTTGAACGGCATAGCTGCTACATTTTAGGGAAAAGTGACATTTTCAAAGGTAGGTAATGTTACATTTTTTTTTCCTTTTTTTTTTTGGCAACAGAAGGTGATGATCTATCAGCTGAAAATATACATAGTTGCAAAAATAAATGTGCTGCTGACTGAGAGAGCCTAATCAATTAATTCTGGAATTAATTCTGGAATTCTGCCCTCTCAGAAGCTGTGTTCCTACTACACAGGGACAGCTCTTGAGCCCCCTATTCCATTCCTTCCCCCAAATAGAGGAGGAGGTGGCAAAGTGGGGCTGGAGAGGGAGTTCCTGAATTAAGAGCACCAATTAATTTCCATTTCCTCTAAATTCCTACGACATTTCATATTATCTTCATTATTATTTCATATATATGTTAGCTGTATCTTTAGCATTCACATATAAGATCTATGGACTGAGGGATCATGTCTAATGCTTTTGTATCTCTCGAAATCATTTAGTACAGTGCCATACATATCACATATAATCTCAGGACTGAAGACTTAGGGACTCAAGGAACTTGAGAGATCATAATCTGACTCTTTCACTTCACAAATTAAAAAACAAAAAGAACCTTGAGGCCCAAAGAGATGCAGTAATTTGTCCAAGCTCCACAAGTCATAACTAACAGAATTGAGATTTGAACCCAGGGCCTCTGAAGCTGAATGAAATTAGAATTCCCCCCCCCCCAAAAAAAAGGAATCCACTCTATTCTGTTTTAAAGCTTCTAATCCTGCCATAAGTTTGAAGACTGAAGTTACAGCCTTTGTGTGAAGCATGATATTCCAGGGAAAAATTTACACAAGTGAAAATTAAATCAATAAATAAAGCTGTGTTTTACACAACAATATTTAGAGCTACGAAGGTGGGTAAGGCTAAGAATGGAATATGTAAATAATGTTCCCATGCTCTCATATCCAAATTTCCAACTCTTGGATGGAAAGATCCTTAAAAAAAAGAAGATAATTCTGCCGTTAGGAATATGACAATTTTTAATTCTTAAAAGGATGGAAAACATTAACATTTTAGGCAAAATGAGAAATTGTAGGAACTGGTCCAGCAGTAGCTACTCCCAGGTTCAAAGGGACAGCAAACGAAATCTGGGAATGCAGAATGCAGAATTGTCACTAGACATACATGGGTTCTCAACTGAAATAATTTTTTTGATCTTGCTGTTGGCACTGAAGGTATTGAAAGCTACTATTCATTCATTTAATAAACATTTATGTAGTACATGTAATGTGCAAGGCATTGTATTGGTAAACCCCCCAAATTACAAGTATTCTCTCCCTTTTGGAATTACTTTATTTTACTTTGTGCATGCATTTTATTTACTTGCTTTTTTGTATGTTTGCATGTTTACCTCTTCCCCACTGTCCCACCCCCCCCCACCCCCTGGGGACTATAAGCTTTTCTGGGGTGAACAGCTTTGTTATTGTCTTTCTGCCTCCTCCCCTACCCCCAACATAGTGTCTTTTACATAGTAGATGCTTTAAAATGTTTGTTGAATTAGATTGAATAGTTAGTTGTTGGTGCCACAGAGACAAAATACAAAACTGTTCCAGTTTGTGTTTTCCAGACAATAGAAGCCTATCTCATCTCAGAGGAATTCTACAAAATTTAGAGGGTTGAGCTACATTCACTTCTCACTATGTATCAGGAATGGTCTTTGAAATCCTATTATTACAGATAGATTTTATTTTTCCCTCTTTTCTAGTTACTGCTTCTTAGCCTAATAGGATGCCAGTTCCTTTATGAAATTCTTTAGAGAATGTGTTAAATCTGTTCTTTAGATACCTGTGAAGGGAAAATTTTGTCATTATTTTCAAAGACCTAATTGCTACCTGGACTACTTAATCACCTTCCTCTAGACTAGGGATTCTGACCCTGTGGTTCATGGACGCCTAATAAGTCCATAGACGCCTAATAAGTCCATGGACAGATTTCTGGGTAGGAGAGGGGGAGGTTTGAGAATTTGTTTTTTAAAAAATTGATAGCTGTATTTCCATATAATTGGTCTCCTTTGCAGATCTGTATATTTTATTTTAAGCATTTAAAAGCATTATTCTGAGAAAGGGTCTATAGGTTTCCTTCTATTACACAAATAGTGTTCTAGATGAAGTCTGTGATTACTCCTGAAGTGGATGTGTGTTCGTCCTTCATTGCTGAAGAAGACCATGCCATCAGAGAAATAATGACATGACTGGCACCTGACTGTGTTTTGAAAGAGGGAGGGCTGTGCAAGTCATCAGTCTCACTTCTCCTCCAGCGCCATCTGAATCCAGTGACCAGATATTCATCAGGATGACTGGAGATGACCCAGGATGAGGCAAGTGGGGTTAAGTGACTTGCGCAAGGTCACACAGCTAGTGAGTGTCAAGTGTCTGAGGTGAGATTTGAACTCAGGTCCTCCTGACTTCTGCACTGGTGCTCTAACTACTGCCCCACTGAAGTGGGTGACATGCTTTCAAAAGAGCATACAAAGATAATGGTTTTACTGGGCAATGTGTGAGTGAGTATATAATATAACTATCTGAAGAGATGATGCATTGGGCAACATTATTATTTAATGTTGTAAAGTGTGTAAACCTGAAGAAAGTCAAATTGCCTGATTTTAACCAAAAAATGAATAATTGATAGAAATGGTTATTGTACTCACCTGGCATCTGGACAAATGGAGACTGAGAGGAATTGGTACCACCCTGGAAAACAAAGACAGTTGGAATGTGTTCTCCTGATTTTTCAAGTACAAGCCAAAAGACTGTAGATATTGTTTTGCAGATTTCATTTTCAGAAGCTCTGAGGTACAGATTTCAAGTATTATAGGAGCAGGTGTAGCAAACAGAAAGAACTCCAGCTCTTAAATGCTAACAGTGGCTTCAGGAATGCTAAAATGGAAGAATTTATCTTTTGTTATTTATTATTTACTTTCTTATCTTAAGAACTATGAGTGGAGATTCTGGTTCTAAGGTATCTGGATGGAAATTGAAATGAAAATATGACCCTTGGAGTTAAGCTCAAGGGAGGTGACGTGTAATAACTGGTTAATCTACAGAGATTTCTATATAGCACCTCATTTGAATCACACAGTAACCTTGTAGAAGGGTACTATAGATATTATTACAGCTGTGGAGACCAAGGCACAATGTTCATACAGCTAGTAAGTTTCAGAAGCAGTATCTGACTCCAGGTGTCTCTAACTCTAGGTCGCACTCTACCCATTATTTGACTATGCTGCCTATGTAGCAGAAACAGTCTTAGATTCAGGGTCAAGAAATTCACATTCTAGTCATAGTTGGAATATTATCATAATCATAGTCATAGAATTTAGAGTTGGAAGAAATAATCCAGGGCAACAACCTATCATTCCTGCTACCACCAGCTAGTGACCAATAGCTATAGTTAATCAATCAACTACCAGGCTGTTAAGCCCAAGAGCTCTAGGAACACTAATGCCCTCTGGCCTCTGCTTCTAGGCCTCACTCTCTTCCCCTTCCCCTTTCTTTCAGCCATCAACCCTTGTGGAGTGACAAATTCCTTTGGAAGTCCTTCCTCTCCTCTTTCCTCCTCTCTCCATTCCTCCAAACCTCTGAAAACCTAGAAAAGAAGTTCTCACTATGGAAGTCCTTGGCATCATCAAATGGATCATTAGCAGGAACATTTATGGTTGTATTAATGAAAATGACACTGAAGAACTATCAGCCTTTCCTCCATACCCTGAAGCCCATTAAGCCTTTTCCTCTGACTTGTAGATGACATTTCCTGTTCATGTTATCTCCCCTATGAGAATGTGAATTACCCGAGAGCACACATCTTTTCTTTTTTAATCTCCAGAGCAGCATAGCATAGTATGTATTTTATGCTTAATAATCGCCTTGTGACTTATTAATTCCATTCATTCCAAAGAAACTGAAGTCCAAAAAGATAGCTCTTATGTTGAGTTCCGACATCTAATATTTTGGCTTTGAGTTCTCAGCTATGATGGAAACTTTTTAGAAAACTTCAGCAAAAAAGCTCTCTTGAGTATGAAATGATCAAGGCCAGGATGGTTTCAGGTAGGGAACCTGTGGCCTCAAGGCCACATGTAGCCCTCTAGGTCCCCATGTGTAGCCCTTTGATGGAATCCAAACTTTACAGAACAAATCCCCTTAATAAAAGGATTTGTTTTGTAAAACTTGGACTCAGTCAAAAGACTACACCCAAAGACCTAGAAGGCACATATAGCCTTGAAGCCAAAGGTTCCCCACCCCTGCATCTCATCCACATATTGCATGGAAAGAAGGCGATAGATAAAACTGCAATAACACATTTCTGTGTTTTCCTCACCAGGTTCCCCTGCCACAATCAGCTGAAAGAGCCATTACTCTTCCCTCCTCAAATTCAACCTTCTTTTCAGAATGCTTGGGGTCCCTCCATTAAACTCCACTTTTAATCTTTATCATATTTATTTTATGACTGGGGAATAAAAAGGGAACATAAGGTATAGAAATGCCATAAGTGTAGTGATGAAAAGGTGACCCTATAAAGATCTGTTATGCTTCAATGTGGCAGCAGAAAGAAATGATTATATCAGTGCTCCTGGATTCTCAGACTAATTAATACGCACTATGTGGGTATCACCTGTCTTCCATTCCTTCTTCACAAAAGACTGCTGCTAACCATCCATCTGTCTGCCCACAGAGCTGCCCAATAGGGTGTTGTTCTAGCTCCTGAGATAACAATGTGTGTTCTACAGGGACTTCCTTTTCCTCCATTAGCTCCTTCTCTTAACCTTTTTGTAATCCTTCTTGTCTTTCTCCTTCTTAGAGTTTCTTCCTCTTCCAAGTTTACATTTACTGATGGACAGCAGTTCTAGGCTTTTGAAATCATAGGATTCTCAATAACTTCCATAGCCTTCAAGAATAATGAATTTCCTTTACTATTAGATGAAGAATCCTAAATGTTGAATGCCTCCCCATTGTCCATAAACTCCCTTGCTATTCGTTTCTATTTAAAGTAGCTGAGATAGTTCCTCTTCCCCCTCTCCTCCTCTTCTGGCAATATTTGCAAAGAAAAAGACTAGAGAATGCTTTGGTGATTTCAACCACAGAGATTGCCTTCCAACTACATATTATATATCTTATACGTACATAGTTGTTTGTATATTCTTTCCCCTAATAGACTGTGAGCTCTTTCAGGGCAGGGTTCCTATTTTTTTCCTTTTGCTGTATCTCTAAAACCTACCACAGTGAGTGGCACATAGTAAGCCCTTAATAAATGCTTGTTGACTGGCTGACAGTACCCTTTCAGGTGACCTGTTCCCATCTCATCAAGGAATGGAGTGCAGTTTCCATGCCAACATTACACTGAATATAAAGCTATACTATGGATAACAGTGCAAATTCTTTCTTTCCTTAATATTTTTTTCCAAGTATAACACGTTTCCTTTCTCTCTATTCCTCAGTATCACAAAGTCATGCAATGGGAGAGCAGGAAGGATAATCTAGTCCAACCTTCTTATTTGAAAGGTGAGACTCAGACAGGTGATATATCTTATGTAAGGTCATATAAATGATACCCACCACAGGGCCATCAATTCAGATCTGCTATTTTTTTTCTATAAAGTTATCAAATCTTATGGCAGTTAGGTTGATTGAATGTTAGAATCAGTTTATTTCTAAAGACTCAAGTCAGAAAGGCCAAGGTCTTTTACTTAAATGTGAAGGAAGCAACAGTCCCAGGGAACAATGAGAAAGGAGTAGAAAAAAATGGTTATTTTTTTTTTAGTTTGTATTATAAATAGGGTGAGTTGGTGCTTAGAATATTAACTTAAATGACTGTCTAGCCTCATCTGTACCCTAGACAGTCTCCTCTAGATCTTCTGTAGATCTAGGCTCATCTCACTGGGTGTTGTTATCCTTTTAAATAATTTGCTCTTTAGAAAAGTTATTAGGGTATGACAATTCAGTCTTTCAGTAGGGTATTCATCTAGTCTTTACTTCTAGTGGCCCAACAGAAAGGAAAAAGAAATCTAGGAATTATAAGCCCTATGTTCCATCTTATCCCTTCCATTAATTAATAACTCTGCACCTTAAAGCAAATCACAACCTCTGGTTTTTGTGCCTCTATTTCATCATTAAAAGGGAATAATAAGAATTGACCTCCCTACCTCACAGGTCTGCTGTGAAGACTGAATAAGATAATCACTGAATAAGATAATCAGAATACTGAAAAAACTGAGAGTACGTACATGGAAAAGATATCGTTAAAGTAAGGATGTAGGCAGTAGTGACAGGGTCCAGACAGATCAGATACACATGGGTCTGGTTTCTTCACTCATAGACAGAAAGAATCAGTAGTGCTTTCCATGGTGTAAAGGTCATTCCCTCTTTGGGTACTTGGTCAGTTCTTGATATTCTGATCATATTACATAGAATTGAAGAAGTCTAAAGAATGAATGTATTAGGATTATGTGGGGATTCAAACAGAAAGATTTTCCAGATTTGAAAACTTATTTGGTTGGATTAGGGAGAAATGACTGAGAAATCAGACTCAGAGTGAGGGGTAAGAGTGAGGAGGATGTGGCATCATATACACATACAGTTTTAGTACTTTGGGAAGGGAAAGCTCAGATCCACATTACTATAACTCGTGTCTGAGCATAGCTACATACCCCTATGTCTTCCCCCCCCAGCATACACAAGTGCATGCATGTGTGCACTTCCCTCCCCCCAAACTCACACGCACAGAGCACGCCTCTTCAAATTCTAATCCTAACTCTCTCTAGAAATGATGGCAAAGTTAATACGGAATAGCCCCTCACTTTTGACCAAGAAAGATGGTATATAATTTTCAGTTTGCATACGGCAAACAACAGGATCCTGCAATGCCAGGTAGACAAATTTAGAGGTTTATATTTGAATGAAATTTGCCAGGCTGCAACTTCCTGTAGCTAACCCAGCAGCTTCACAGCTGCCCCAAAAGCCCCTCCATGAAAATGAGTTAATTTGAACTAATAGGTCACTGAGGTAGTAAAGGATAAGATTAGGAATTTTCCTTGTTCACATTTGTGCAGGAGTTTTTATGACCCTGTAATTTTTTTTGTGTGTGTGCCAACTTGGGTGGGTGTATATATTGAAATGTATGAGACTTCCTAAGTACTTTCCAACCCTGTTGCCGAATAAGATTATTCTCCCAGTACTCTGAGTGATAATATTAATTACATGGCTTAGAAAGAGTTTCTTTCTAAAATTGATCAAAGTTGCCATTTTTTGATTCAATAGCAACCATAGTCATTTTTGTCTACTTAGTGTCAATTGTCAAGGCAGTCAAAGCTTCTTACAGACTTAAAAAAGTTTCATGTGCTTCCTTTTTCACATTTTCAAAATACCTGGGAAAGGGACTGGTTATATGATGTTGAACTCTGTTACATATCACAGATTTGAATATACCACATATCAAATTATAGACTGAAAGAGACGGAAGGACCTTAGAGTTCTTTAAGAGCATATCTTTTTACAGAAGAGACAACCAGAGTACACACAGACTAGCGGATTTACCCAAGGTCACACAACTATTTGAGGGCAGAGTAGGGACTAAAATCCAATTCTTCTTATTCTTAATATGGTGATTTTATTCTTCTGAAAACACCCCTACACACCCACATACATATGCATGCACGCATACATGTATATACAGACATATATAAAGCAAGACCCACATTAGTTAGCTTATAATATGAATGACACTTTTGTCCTTTGATACTAGTATACAGGAATTCGATAGGAAGGAATTAGGTGCTTAGTGTAGCTCAGTTCCCTGGTGAAGTCAATAGCCACACTTAAGCATCCTGATTTGTTTGTGTTCTAATCATCAGCCAATCACTTTCTCTTTATAAAGTGCTTTAACTTACATATCATTCCTTAGACTGACAACTTTTAATGACTCCTGAGGATAAAATAAAACTCTTCTGTCTGGTATTTAAGCATCTGTGATCTGACTTTGACCTAAGTTTCTAGTCTAATTTCATATAATTCCTCTGCATGAACTCAATATGCTGCATAAGTATCTGGAAACTTTGTTTCGATTGTTGAACTTGAACTTGAAATTCTCTGTCCTGCTATTGTTCAGGATCCATTTGCACAAGCTATTCCTTCATACCTGACATGCATTTCTGCATTCCCCTCCCCCACTCCAGCCTGCCTCTGAGAAGTCCCAATTTTTTTTTTCAAGGCTCAGATTAGATGCTAAGTAAGTACTCTATGAAAACTTATCTGATCCTCCTATCCCTAGTTCTTATCTCCTCAAGTTATCTTTTATTGACTTATCTTACATAAGCTAGAGACTTTCTTCTTGTTTTCTTAATATTTGGGGAGTATAGCTAGGGCTGGCCATCTCTTGTATCTAATCCTTGTTACATGACTGTTTTCCTACATGTTCTTATTAAGGTCTTTTACGTCACTTCTGATAGACACTTCCTAATACATGGATGCTTTCCTGGGTCACTCTATATGTCTCCACTATTCTCGTGGGTTATTTGTAATTTCAGTTCTTTCAAGGACATGGTGTTCCCTGATATGCAGTGAACCACATAGCATCATTGGAAGAATAATGGTGTTTAAAATGGTGTTAATATTATGTTTATTAAGATTTATTAAAATGGTTTCTACATAGTTGAGCATTTTCATGGGTGTCTGGGAGTCACTAAAACGTTGTACGACTTTCCAGATGTGAGCCAGCTTGATCTCCTCTCTAATTCTGAGCTTCACTCATTAACTACCTGCAGCACCTGTTCCTCCTCCACCTTCTCCCCATTCCCCACCCCCCCAACATAATTTATGCTCTACTTCCTCTGAACTTTGGCTCTCACCATTCTTCTCACCAGTCTTCCATTTATTGCTATAGGGGAGTTACTTCTACAACCATATGTTTTATTTACATATTGAAGGACTAATTCGATTAAATAACCATCCAGCTATATATCATGGTCGATCTGGAGAATATGTGTTTTTCACCTACTTTGTTTTTAAATGTAGATGATTAGATTGATGTCTATTTATTGCTCCAGATATCAGTGAGGAAGAACTATACAATCCTGAAGCTAGTAGTGTCTCTTGTGAAGATGAGCAATTAATGTCCACCACTATCAACAAAGAATCTTTCCCTTTTTGGATCTTGTGTAAGATAAACACAAGGATCAGAACACTTTGGATGATCCCATGTTTTACTTGTTTTGATAATGATAACTCTCAAAGTGTCTTAAAGCATGCAGAACATGTTAATATGTAGCAATATGCATTATTTAAACATTCTTTGTCTGTAATGAATAAAAAATTAGACAAGAATAAGAAGGTGTTATAATGAAATAATAAAGCTTACTTCCTCAACCACAAAACAAATATATACTGAGTACCTATCATTTATAAGACATTGTGGGTAATACAAAAATGAATAAAACAGTCTTTGCCTTCCAGAAATCAACAGTCTAGTTGGGGAGATATGATACACTTGTAAAAAAATAATAAATGGCTGGCTATGAACAAATACTAGAAACAAATGCTATCTAAGTTCAAAGAAAGGAAAGATCAATTTGAGCTCGTGTGGGCAAGGATGGCTTTGTGAAAAAGGTAAAATTTGTACTGAGACTTGAACAAAGGGTGGCATTTGAGCAGCTGGAAAGGAGTGAGAAGGACATTTCAGTTAGAGATAATTGTGAAGGTCCATTCTGAAGTAGGAAAATACAAACCTTGTTTTGGAGAAATTTAGCTAAAGCAGAGGCTTAATAAAGACCATAATATATTTACCCCAAACTTATACAACATGTAATCTTTCCTTAGAATAAAAATCTCTAAATGACTTTACATACCTTACTTCAAGCATTACAATTCGAGAAAGGCATTATTCTCATTCTAGATAGAAAACTGAGGCATAGAAAAGTTAATTCGTTTGTTTTCTGGTCTGGGAACAAAGTCTAGAAATAAGGTTTTCATGATATTATGATGCCGACCATGATGTTTCATTTGACGCGTTGCCCTAAAAACCTTAACACACGTATTTCCCTAGTATCTGTTTAAATATATAATTATTTTTGAATCCCAATGAATCTTGACACACATTCTTTCTAAACCTTCATCATAATGCAGTCCAGCCCTATATTCTAGCCCATTATCATCCTTTTGAATTCTGATCCTTTTATCATTGTCTAATTCTCATTTGGCTTAATCATTAATCTGAATTTGGCACTGTTGATCATGAGTTCCTTTTCAAAACTGTCCCCTGCTGGTTCTATGAAGATAACCACACTAATATGCTGTTGGTGGAGCTTTGGGTTGGTCCAATATTTTTGGATAGCAAGTTAGAATTATGAAAAGAGATGGCTAAAATTTTCCTGCTTACTCTGAGGTTTCACTTCTAGCTAGGCTTTTGACTCCATAAAACTCAAAAACAGAAAGAGCTGATATAAACTAAAATATTCATGGTGGCACCTTTTGTAGTATCAAATAATTGGAGATATGGTAGATGCCCATCAATTGGGGAATGGCTAAAGAAACTGTGGTATGTGAACATAATGGAACATTACTGTACCGTAAAAAATGAATATGAATAATACAGATAAGCATGGGAAGACTTATATGATCTGAAGCAAAGTGAAGCAATTAGAACCAGGAAAATAATGTATTCAATAGCAAGAAAAACAACAAAAGAAAGTAAATGTTGTATGATTTTAATGATTGTTTGTCTCTCCCCCCCGCCGAGGGAAGAAAATGAATCTCCTTCCCTTCTTTGCAGAAGTAGGGGGACTATAGGTTTGAAACTTTGTATAAATTGCTGATGTATTAGTTAATTTTGCTGTTATTGTTGAGTCATTTTTCAGTCATGTCTGGCTTTTTGTGATTCCATTTGGGGTTTTCCTGGGAAAGATACTGGAGTGGTTTGACATTCCTTCTCCAGCTCATTTCACAGATGAGGAAACAGGCAAATAGGGTTAAGTGACTTGCCAAGGGTCACACAGCTGTACTACTTTTTTCTTTTTTATTCTTTATTACAGGAGATGGATCTTGGGCTAAGGGGAGTAGGAAGGGATATATTGGGAAATGTAGGTGATATAAAACAAACAATACCAATAAGAATTTTAAAATAAAATACATAAAATGTCATTTCCTCCATGAAATATTCTCTGATAAATCTTATCTCTCTGTCCTTTGGACCAATACTATATATGTACACATACATAAACATTGACATATATATTTACATTTATATATATACACACATATTATGAACATATGATTATGTTCAGAGCATCTTAGTATCATTTCTGTGACCTAAAGTACAAAACAAAACACATTTTGCTTTTGGTTTTTGTGTGCCTTTGGAACATTGCTTGTACTAATGTAACTTAGGATAACTAAAGGTACCATGATGCCTTGCTGATAAATCCCATACTTTACTTGGCACTAAGCTAGTACAGTGCTTTAATTGTGTCAGATGGTCTTATTCTAGCTGCTTCACTGAAAACTGATTATTTTTTTGTGAAATGTGTGAAAGAATTCAATTCTAGAAAACAGGTTTAATTTCATGACATTTAAAAATTGTCATGATCAGGAGAACAGCTGAGAAAATAAGCTGCTTATGAAAGTTTTGCTTTTTGTATTTCTGTGGTTGTGAAGGAGCAGGTGGTTGGGTGGAGAACATGGAAGCAGGGGAAATGTGGTTCTGTTTTCTGAACAGTGGGATAGAGCAGGCTTCCCAACTTCAAACAATGGGCCATTCTGGACAAATATGTAATAAAAGAATCAAAAAATAAAACATTCATAAAAAAGAATGGGAATGATGTGGTCTGAAGCATGGACACTAGAGTTTAGAAGGCATTGCTCATTCAGAAAGTGGTTTTGCTTTGGCTTTTCATTCCCTTTCTCAATCCTGTAAAGAAGGAAAGTTAGTTATGTTAATGATGTGATATGCAAAGTAGATATTCTGACCATGAGCCAAAGTACTTGGTAAGGCTCCTGGCTTAGACATTGATTCTCTTTATCACACAATCTATTGAAAACTATAGAAAAGAGGCAGCTCTTCTATGTGGAGATCAAAGACAAGTATCTCATGCCAGTGGTATGGTGACTCAGCTCATTAAAAGAAAACTGCAGTTTTTTAGGAGATTGTAAAAATCACTTTATCTAAGTGCAGAGATGTTAACAGATAACTTTTAAAATAAACATTAAAAAATTAAATTATTAACAAAGCAGAGGAGATACCAGTTGGATAACTTGGTGACTGAGCTTTTCTGCAAGCATGTAAATGTCATGGAAATACTTCAGAAGATCTGTGATTTCATCAATATTACTGCCACTGATATAAATCAGAACCCATAGATGCCTTATTATATAGTTTCATGAGTTTCTGTGGCCAAGTACACTAATTGCCTGGTGAATAATGTTATAATGATGAACCTCTCCAGACTTAGGCTATTCCTATGAAAATCTCTGACTGCGACCATAGTTTAAGATTTTTCAGTTTAGTGGGACCTACTAGAGCTGAACCCTGTTGGCAAAGTCTTTGGAAAGTTCACACTTGGAGTAGGACCTTCCTGAAATTTACTCATGCACCTGTTCACTGAAATAAAAGTTATAAAAGTAACAGGCTGGAATACACATTTATGACAGACGAAGAGATGAAAAGGATGTTTAGATCTCCTTATGCCAGATGTTAAAAAATCTGTTGTGTTATTTACCCAAGTAGAACATAAATGCTTACACTTGTTACATAAATCACTTGAGATCTCTGAACTTCAGTTTCCTTATCTGAAAAATAAGGGGATAGACTAGAGTTGCTCCTTTCCAATTCTTAATCTAGGATCCTATGATATTGATTTTTCTTATCCTTATATGCCTTTATAGTATATGGGTCACCAAAAAGTCTATTCTTTCCCCTCTATTTAATTGTCTCACTACATATATTTTAGTTTTGAAGATGATTACAGCAACTACAAAATTGACAATTATTACAATGCAAACTAAGCCTTAACTTTACATATAGCTAATTCTTTATTTTTCAAGCAATGATTATCTAGTTTATGGATTATCCAGACCACTGATTTCTTAGGGCAGATCACTACTCATTGGCATCTCCATTCAATAAAAACAGCAATTAAACTAGATTAGGAATATAGAAGAGTTATAATTATGATATGAATAAGTTGTTCCTGACTCCAGAGAGCTTAAAGTCTAATAGGAGAAATAAGACAGAAATACAGATGCAAATTACAACATAATCAACAGGAATTGAATTGGATTTGTTGTTGAGTTGAATGTAATAAAGTGCAAACGTTACTTTGAGTAATTTGCAGAATAAATGAGCCTGCTGGTTGAGCTAAAAAGAAAGTTAACCCAAGGATTGATCCACTTTATGCCTGTATCCTCATCAGAAACACTACTGCCATAGGAGATTAATGCTTTAGGTAGATACAGTGGATCAGACAAATAGTTGGCTGAAATTCACTATAAGTTCTAGTTTTGTACTAACTCTGATCCTACATTGGTATAGAGCTTCCCAATGTGGCATAGTGCTTTGTGTTTTGATAGCCCAGAGTAATTCACCTAACCTTGTATTTCTTTATGTTGACTTGGATTCCAGTCCAGACCTACTTTCCACAGGAAGGAATTGCCCTTCTTACTCCTCTGACCCTGGTCCCCTGACTGCTTTAATTACCAGCATGTTGGCTTATGTTTGTGCTATGACAAAGAAGGAGAGATATTATCTAAGGTATCCAGGGATGGGAGGTGAAACACACCTATATTCTAAGTTTAGAAGTTAGAAATGTATATTAAGACTGAAAGGAGGAATTTTTATTATTGTAGGGGGAGCCTGTTCTCCATTAGCACGGATCGTTGACAAATGGATATATGTAGTATCTCTTTGCTTACAAATCTGGATCATGTTCAATTATTGTTTAATTTATCTCATACTGTTTGTTTTTGTGAGGCAAAGATCTTCTTCCTTTGGTGAGAATTATGCTTATTGCTTTTGCTGCATTTTTGAGGTATCTTGATATTGTAAAATTGTAATGGTTTCTAGAAAGGCTGTCAAGGAGCACATAAATGGGATGTTATCATAAATAATCTGTGGAAGTTAGTGGATTGAGAACCTCAGCAGGCAATGCCTTTATCTCTCAGAGCTCTGAGAATGTTAGTCTTTCCTGTTTTAGAAATGAATTGAGAGTAGCTAAAGGATATGAATAAACAGTTCTCAAAAGAAGAATTGAAAAGTATTTGTAATAACATGAAAAAATATTCCATGTTACTAATAATAAGATAAGCAAATAAAATAATCCCTGAAGTTTCACATAATACCTTGAAAATTGGCAAAGATGACAAAAATGGCAACATTCAGTGTTAGAGAGATTGTGGGATGATAGGCACATTGACGCATTGTTGACAGAGCCATGAATTGGCACAACCATTTTGGAAAACAATTTGGAATTATGTAAACAGAGTGGTTAAAATGTTAAATGCCCTTTGATCTAGATTCCATTATTAAGATTATACACTCACAGATATCATTGATAAGAAGAATGTCTCTGTCATTGTTCAGTTGTGTCAGACTCTTCATGACTCCATTTGGGGTTTTCTTTGCAGATACTGGAGTGGTTTGCCATTTCCTTCTCCAGTTCGGTTTATAAAATGGTTTGCCATTTTACAGATGAGGAAACTAAGGCAAACAAGATTACATGATGTGCCCAGGGTCACATAGCTAGTGACTATCTGAGATGAGATTTGAACTCAGGAAGATGAGTTTTTCTGACTCCCAGACAGTACTTCATCTACTGCACCACCTGATTGCCCCTTGAGAATGTCTCTATATACACCAAAATATTTATAGCCACCCTATTTATGATAGCAAAGAAATAGAAACAAAGTAGATGCCCACTGATTGAGGAATGGTTAAACATATTATAGTACATGAATGTGATAGGATAAAATTACTGTGGTGTAAGAAATGATGAATGTGATTAATAGAGAGAAACTTGGAAAGATCTATATGAACTAGTGAAGACTGAGTAAACAGTAACAAGAAAACAATGTACACAGTGACAAAAACAATGTAAATGGAAGGAATAACCATAAATAAAAAATTTAGAAGTGAATGTTGCAAAATTATAGAGAAAAAGCATGGCTCAAAAGAAGAGATATAAGATGCTACCAACCCACTTCCTCTAGGATGTGGCAGGTCAATAGGTGTTACACATTGTACATTTCTAGGCTTTTTTTAATATGTTAATCAGTTGTGCTGATTTTTTCCTCCTTTTTGTCTTTAAAAACCATTATTTGTTATATGGAATGGCACTCTGGGAGAAAGGAGGGGTAGGGATATTGGGGAAAATGATGATGATGTAAAACCAAAAGACATCAATAAAAGTTTAAAAAGAAATGAATTGAGAGTAGGAGGAATCCATCAGAAAGAAAACAGGCTCTTGGTGGACTATATAAAAGAAAGAATGGGCTTTGAAACAGGAAGAGGCAGAGACTCTGTTTCTGTTAGTTGGAGGGAGGCTGATGGAATAAAAGATATGAAGGTTTGGTAAGGTTATAGCAGACCTAATGAGATGGCTGTTTCTGAACCAACTGTTCCTCTTCTTGTCCTCTTGTCTCCTTAGAATCTACCTTTGTGTCAGGTATAAACCCAACAGCTCTTATATGATCTTCCCATATTCTCCAACAGTTATTTGAGTTATAATTTCTGTTATAAACAAATTCTAAAAAGTCACAAGAAAATGAGCTGAAGCCCTCAACCACTGCTCTGTCTTCACTTCAGAGGTTCCCTCAGAGGTATTTCTCTTTCTGATCCTAAGAAAAAGAGTTATCTCTCCTCAATATTTAATCTAACATACTTTGTTTGTCAAGTCAATTTTTTTTTCAGTTTTCCTTACACAGATGTTCTTTTTTTGGTCTCTGTTCATAATACAAAAGAGACAGTACCTTATGCTAGAATACCAGCTTAGAAAAATATGTGAAAGAGTTGCATTTTATGAAAGCATAGAAACAGTTGCTTCCTGGCTGGTGAATATACTCAGGCAAGCAGAATTATGTAGTTTTTGAAAAGGAAGAGATACCAGAAGCCATCCAATCAAATGCATGTTCCTTAAGGACAGACATGATTTAATATTTGTCTTTAACACCTAGCATTGTGCCATGCATATAGTAGATATTTAATAAATGTTTGTTGAAATAAATTTAGTTCAATCCATATCTGAACCTGATCAGACTAAAGAGAAATAGAATTTCAGGGACATGGGGGCATAGAAATTTTCAAGAGAATATTGAAAGATATTTCTGTAATACTCATTGTAGTGCGGTCTTAAGTAAAGATTCTCTGGGAATTAGAAACAGAATTGTCTTCTTTATCTAGAAGAACTGGAATCAAGGAGGAGTCATTAAAGTCTAAGTAGCTATCAAAGAAAAATTACCACACGCCCAGCGCTCCATGTCATGGCTTGGAAGGAGCAATCTGTGGTGACAGAACCTACAAGTAAAGTCTGGAAAGGATCAAGGATCCTAGGAGACCTGGAAGCAGATAAAGGAAGTGATTCATTTATTCATTTACTCATCTATTCATTTGTCAATTATTAAATGACTACCTGCTATAAACAAGGCTTTGAATTAAGGATGGTATAAAACCTAGAAGCAGTTCTCACCCAGTCTCATACCATACTTCACACTCTGAGTTTACATATCTTTGTTTAGTACCTATTGCATTCATGGTTAAGGTAAGGAAATGATTAAGCCAATCTTTTAGATAAAATTTAGTTAGGATTAAGAAAAAATAAAGAAAGCTTTATCTACAAATGCATTTTCTATTCTTTTAATTTTTTTGTTTTGTTTTCTTTTAGTTTTCTAGTTCTTTTGAAAAATTCCATAAAAATAATGAGCAGGATGATTTCAAGAAAAACTTGCAAAAACTTACACAGACTGATGCAGACTGAAGTGGGCAGAACCAGGAGAAAGGTGTACTTAGCAATATTGTGTGATGATAAACTGTGAATGACTTAGCTATTCTCAGCAATACAGTGATCTAAGACAATCTCAAAGGACTCATGATGAAAGATATTGTTTACTTCTAGACAAAGAATTGATAGTTTCTGAATACAGGCTAAAGTATTCTATTTCCTTCCTTCCTTCCTTCCTTCCTTCCTTCCTTCCTCCCTTCCTTCCTTCCTTCCTTCCTTCCTCCCACAAAATGACAACTATGGAAACGATTTACATAACTGCATATGTGTAACATATCAGATTGCTTACCATCTCAGGGATGAGAGAGGAGAGAGAGAGATAGGATTTGGAACTCAAAACTTGAAAAAAAAGGTTAAAAATTGTATCTATGTGGAATTGGAGAATTAATATTATTTTAAATTTTATTTTATTTTAAACATTACTTTTTAAAATTCCAATTTTGCTTCAGTGGAAGGAAAAGATAGTTTCCCCCACTTTGGTCAGGTTAAGAGGATTCAGTGTATTCCTAGATATGGAGTGTGGTAGTGGAAACAGAAAAGGCAAGGAATAAGCATTTATGTAGAATCTATTATGTGACAAGAAATCTGTTAAGCCCTCTACTAATATTACGTCATTGGATCTTTACAGCAATAGGAGGAGGCAGGTGCTTTTATCATCCTGATTTTACAGTTGAAGAAACTGAGGTAAACAGATTAAGTGACTCCCCCAGAGTTACACATCTAGTCATTGAGGCTGGATTTAAACAGGTTTTCTTGACTTGAGATGCAGGGCTTATCTACTGTGCCACTTAGCTTCTTTGAACAGATTGAGTCAGCTCTGGAAGATGGACAGGACTAGCATAGATGAAGAAGATAAAGAGTGAGAACTCAGTATAAAGGTTAAGAATCCTGGGATGGATCAGAAAGGTACAAAGAGAAGATGTGGCAGTTGTAAAGCTGCCAATGACTATTATTTATTTCTCTTACTCACAAGAGGCCACCACAATGTGTTCTTAACACTTAATCAAATATTTGACATGACAGTGACAAGATTTAGTCCTTGAGTATGTCTGTGAAAAACATGGAACAGTTACTGATAAAATAAGGCAAAACTTTTTTTTACAAGGTGTTGAGTAATTTCTGGGTGGGGAAGGAGAATAAGAAAGGGAGAGTGGGAGAGGAGAGAATGGAGTGCAGGCAGAGTAAAAATTATTGTATGACCAGTGGTGAACCTGGCAAATAATTCTGGAGTCCCTCTAACTGGAGTCTTTTTGCCTGGATTTATGGGAATATGGTACTGAGACTTTTGGAGTATATCTTGGCCTGTATTTCTTTGGTGCTTTGAAACTCATGCAGATTACGGTTTCAGTGTCCCTCCATGAAATGATATCTGCACTAAGAAACAATGAGGACAGGCACTTGATAGGTATTTGATATTAAAAACCAGTAATTATTATCAGTATTATTTGTAATGGAGAAATACTAGAAAATGATTCAGTAGAAATAGAAGTAGAACAAGCCTTCTTCTCACTGCAACAACTTATATTTCTAGAAATGTTAGGTAGAATAAGAAGACACGTGTGAAATGAAAAGTATAAACACCAGGAAAGAGGAGACAAAATTATCCTTATTTGAAGTTGATGTAATTATAAAATTCCATTAAATTAGGGGAAAAAATAAATTGAGGGTCGTTTCAGTGAAGTAGCAGGATACTGAGTGATGAACAAATATCTTATAGGTACAGTTTTAGGTCCTCAGGAGTCTCTCCATTGGCGAAGAGAACATTCAGGAAGAAAGCAATGGGTCCAGAGCATGGATTGGAGAATGTGGGTGTTGGGGTTGGGTAAGGGTAGGGGAGAGGTAGTAAGGAGCATTCAAAATAATAAGAAAACTATGCAAAGAGTTCTCTATCACTCTGGAAAGTTTAATATGGGCAGTGGAAAGGCTGAGCTAACAAATATGGTAGCTCTTGTTATTCCTTTTGAAGTTCATGGAACAATAAATTTGCCTAAGGCAGAGTATATAACATGGATGATTGGAAAGAAATGTGTGCCACCTGCAGGAGCAAGGTCGTATACTTAAACCTGAAGTAGATGAGATTAGGGGTCACCTGGCATGGTCTGGGCTTTCAGTAAAAGTACTGTGGAACAAGGATGGTCAGTGTTTCTGGTGTAATCGCCAAGGGATATGTATCATTCTAGGATAATTTTGGTAAGAGTGATAGAGGAGAAAGAAGGCAGCTAGATGACTCAGTGGACAGAGCTCTGGGTTCAAACTCAGCCTCAGACACTTATTAGATATGTGACACTGGGCAAGACATTTTACTTCTGTTTGCCTTAATCCACTGGGGAAGGAAATGGCAAATGACTCCAGTATGTGTGGCAAGGAAAATTCATAGAGAGTATGGTCCATGAGGTTATGAAGAGTCAGACATGACTGAATGACTGAACAGTAGAAGAGAAACGAAACTCTTGAGTGTGACAAGAGCAAAAACCATCATTAGGAGGTAGGCGGGCATTTTTAGTCCCAGGAATACACCTGTATTGCATTATCCCAGATCTATGTTTTCAATGGGGAAATCTGGAGCACTCATCTTATTGGTGATATCTGGGTAACCCCTGCCCTGATGTAAGAAACATCCTTCTTCTCTACCATAACATCAAGAGTATGAATTCAAGGTCATTCAAAGAATAGGGCTACTGATACCCACCAAAGGGAAGCAGGTATAATACACAGTAATAGCCTATGATATCCTAAAGAGAGCCCATCAGGAAATAAGTCCAAACATCTTAACAGAGGGAAAGGAGAGGGAGTATTTTTCAGCATGTCTCAGCAGCAATGTCGTGAAGAGATAAACAGACTTCCCTGGAAAAGACAGACTTAAAAGCAAGCAGAAAATAAAGAGTTAGAGAAGCTCTGAGCAGCTTTGAAATGATTATTTAGTAAATGAGCTATTGCACCTTGTGAGGAGAAAAGCTGAAGTACAAGTCATAGGGGGAGGTGGAGGTTCTGAAAAAGTGAGTTATCAGCAAAAGAAGCATAAATAGTGAAAAAAGGGGAAAGAAGGCAAAGAGAATTGAAAGTACTGGAAAGAGACAGACAGGTATAGACAGAGAGACAGAGAAACTGAGACAGAGAGAGACAAAGACACAGAGACACACACAGAGACAGACATATACAGAGGCAGGGAGAGAGAGAGTGTGTTAGAGTTGTGGATATAGGCATATGAAGTTATGATGAAAAGGAGAGAACCTCTGAGATTATTAAATGTGGAGAAATTTTATTTCAGCAACTGTTTAGACAGCATGAGTTAGAATATACATGCATGTAAGAGGCTGCCAGTTCTTTCTGGGGTCCACAGGACTAAACTTTTCCCTCGCTGAATCCTGGGAAAGGGGGAAAGGAAATTTTGTTAAAGTTGAGAATCCCTTGATTCTTTAAGAACTTGAAGAATCTTCAGTTGAGAAGATAGTGGCTGGCTGAGCAGGTGGGCAAGGGGAAGCAGCATTCTGGACTGAGAAGTATTAGACTGAAAAGAAGGTGATGAACCATAGTTTTTACATAGCTATGGAGGGGAATGTGCAGAATGGATAGCTGCTCACAATTGTTAATTATTCTTCTTAGCTATAAGAAATTTATTAGCATGTTTTCTGATCACTGGTGTGTGTGCATGCACATCATGGTGGCAGAAAGATCTAACCCTGGATTCGTGATGAAACTTGGAGTGAATTAATGAATTAAAGAATCGCATTTATTAACCACCAGCTATGTGCCAGTTACTGAGTGTTGGCAATAAATATACAAAGAGTCAAAACCATCCTTCACTTGAGATCAACTGCTGCAAGGCTTAAAGCCTAAAAGGCACCATGGACAGCAAACCTTTGACTTAGTTGTCAATAGAGATGGTAGCCAAGTGCAACTAGTATAGAATATAAAGTCATTTACAGTATCTTATAGAGGATGATGGATGACTATGAATGGTATTACTTTATAAAACAGTGGGAAGCAATAGAAGGTAAGCAAGTTTAAAGGTAACTTGGCAAAAGGTCTAACCTAGCAATGCCCTCCTAAGGGGGTTTTAAGGTTGAAAACAGAAGAAAGATAACAGAAGGAAAAAAAAACAAGATCTACAAAGATTTCTGTACCAAAGTTTTATCATTTTCAAGTATAGTCATTTATAGTCACTATACTACAGACATAGTATAGTCACTATACTTGTATTCTATAGTCCCAGTCCCAAATGTGCTTCCAGAGGATATAGAAATGATAGTAAGGAGAATAAATATAGGAAAAAAATTAAATTACACCAAATGTGGATAGAAGAGATTTCTGCTAGAACAGAGATTTCTGTTCTGCTAGACACAATTTTGAGGCATTGAATGATCAAATAAGTCACCAAAAGGAAAGATACCGAGAGTAGAAAAAGCAAAAAACAATTACTGACTTATACACCTATTTTCATATCTACATTAAATTTTTATGACAATCATCTACACACAGTGAGGTTATACTCAAGGAGGAAAATGCAGTCTTATTACACAGAAGATCACATCATTATTGTAAAAGCTCCCTATGGTGCGGGAGTATGTTTTGGATTGAAGTCAATCACAAATTGGTGTTGCTATTGATAGTGGTGGTTGTGGTGGTGGTGGTGTGTGTGTATGTGTATGTGTGTTTGTGAAGGGTTAATCATCTACATTATCAGTTGTGGCAGTAAGCCTCAGCTACTTCAAAAGTCTCAGTACTCTCATTCAAAGAGAGTACTAAGCTTATATACCCTTAAGCAAAAATAGTACCTCCCCTCTTACCATGTGGGATGTTTTTGACTCATTTTCCTTTTTATTCTCTCCATTTATAAAAGGAAGAGTTCTAGGGGAAATTGCTAAACACATGTTTGCATATACATGCCATGGAAAATTATTGTTTTTAACAAACATATTTCTCATTGGCTGTGGCCCCCCCATTTCAGTTTAAGATCAAGAAACTCTCTTGTCCCTTTTAAGGTTAAGTTCCCCTTTCTTAATCCTACTTCACATATTCACATGTAAATAACACATGAAAGGTGGCCATATACTTCTTAATAATAACTTTGAAATAACATAGAGCCAAAAGTAAATAGATACACATCCAAATATTGACTGCTTTGTTTGGCAGCCTCAAAAGGGACAAATAACTTTTCCTCCTCACCCCACCTTACACATGCCTCCTTGACCAGATTAGTGGGTGATGAACAGACAAACAGGAAGCAGCTCCCCATTACAGGGACAGAAGGGATAGTGAAGGAGATGTAAATGGGACCTAGGTCTTCAAATCCATCTACCTGCCATTCACTCCAATGTATTCTCTGCTCCTCTCACCAATCTCAACACCACTACCTTTCACTGATGTCTAATCAATCACTCATCTCAGCTCTCAGTCCGATCACCTACACTGCCTTCTGCTCCTAGCCACCAGGTGAGCAATGACTGCAAGTCCATCATTCTACCCTATACTTGGATGACTCAGAACAGAGTCCTATTGAGTGCTCCATCCTGACCTTCCATTAGTCTCTCTTGGTTGGTATTTCTCATACTGCTTATCTCTCTGGAGTATTTGTGACTATTCATCGACTTTTCCTTCTGGATTCTCTCCCTTTTCTAGGTTTTCCTGACACTGATTTTTCTTGGGTCTCTTCCTTCTTGGTCTAACTGCTCTTTTTCAATCTCCTTTGTCCTGTCTTCATCTCAGGGTGTCTCCCAAGGATCTGTCCTAGACCATCTCTTTTCTTTCTATGGTATCTCACTTGTTTATCTCCTCAGCCCCCATGGAATCAGTGACTATCTCTATAGACGATTCCCAGATATAACTAGCCCTAGTTTCTCTCCTGAGCTTCAGTCTTGAATCACCAATTACTTACGAATGTGTTGAACTGGATGTCTGATTGATATCTCAAACTCAACATGGGCCAAACTAAATTCATTGTCTTTCCCCCAAATTCCTTTGACATTCATTCTTTATTACTATTAAGCATGCCGCTGTCCTCCTAGTTACCCAGGTTCCCAGCCCCACTCATACAGCCACCACTCCGTTCGGGCTCATCTTTTGTTTTGTGCAGTAGAGTTGGTTTTCAATTGGTCCCATCTCTAATCCACCCTCTCCTCAGCTGCCAGAACGACTCCTAAATAGGTCTGATCGCATCCCTCCTTCATGTGTACATACACACTCAATAAACTCTAGGAGTGTTATATGGTGCAGGATGGTAAAATGGCGAGAACATTGGCTTTGAAGTCAGAAGACCTGCTTTTAAACCCTGTTTGCTGTGTGATCTTGGACAAGAGTCTTAACCTCTCTCCTTTACCTCTAAAATGAGGAGAATGAATGAGCTGGTTTCTAAGAGCTCTCTTAGGTCTAAATAGCAATAAAATTCAGTGGTTTTTCTGTTACCTCCTTAGGGCAGAGGCTGCTTTCCGCCCCCCTTTCTTTGTATTAGTTCCTAGCACAGACCTGCCCCAGAACATAGTAAGAACTTTAAAAATGCTTGTTAACTGACTGATTTGTTGATTTCTCTCTCATGACTGCCTTTGCTAGAGGCAGTTGGTAGCTCAGTGCATGGAGGACTGGTACTAGAGTCAGGAAGACCTGAGTTCAAATACAACCTCAGACACTTTCCAGTCATGTGACCCCAGGCAAGTCACTTAGCTTCTGTTTGCCTCAGTTTCCTCCACTATAGAAGGGGGTAATAATAGCACCTACTTCACTGGGTTATTGTGAGGCTCTAATGAGGTAATATTTGTAAAAACTATTTAGCACAGTGTGCTCAGTAGGGGCTATATATACCTTTCCCTCTTCCCCTATTCCGACCTATATGAACCATTTGAGAGGAGGGGCCGTCCCTTTGCTATTTGCATCCCCAACCCTTAACACAACACACATAGTAAACATTTGATAAATGCCATTTATTCATTCATTTATGGTGGGTCTGAGCAAGCTGCAAGACAGCAAATAAAGAATTTCAAAGCAAGACTGGTGGCAAGCAAATACTCAATATATGTTTCAAAAAAACGTAGGTTGGTCATGTAGCAAGAAAGTGAGATAAGGGATGGCCATGTCTTCCATTGGCACCGCTGTGATATCAAGAAAAAGTGAAAGCCCCAGGGCACTGAGTGAAGTATCCAATGAACTTAGAATATAGGAATAATGATGATGATACTAATGCTAATAGAATAAGAGTTATGTATGGGCTATTATCTGCATCGTGGAAGGTAAAATCCAAATGGATGAGATCACACATCCATTTTATTTGGAATTGAAATGTATAATGTGTGTGTGAGAGAGGTGGGGAGGAGAGAGAGGAAGAGGAGGGGGGAGAGAGAGAGAGAGAGAGAGAGAGAGAGAGAGAGAGAGAGAGGGAGGGAGAGGGAGAGGGAGAGAGGGAGAGGGAGAGGGAGAGGGAGAGGGAGAGAGGGAGAGGGAGAGGGAGAGAGAGAGAGAGAGAGAGAGAGAGAGAGAGAGAGAGAGAGAGGGAGAGAGGGAGAGGGAGAGGGAGAGGGAGAGGGAGAGAGAGGAAGAGATAATAGTTCTGTTTGAGCAAGGATAAAGAGAAATTGAAAATGTGGTTAGTGTGAAATCAGCCATATGGGAGCCCCTAGAATGGCAGGGATGTTTATAGATTTGTGGGGTAATATATTGGGTTTAGGGGTGCTAGAGCACTCTTTTTTAAAGAGTTGTTTATTTCCATTTTGAGTTACAAATTGTCTCCCTCTCTCCTTCCCAATTCTGTATTAGATAAGGCCCATATTTGATATAGATATATAGGTGAAACCATACAATACATACATTCATATATCAGTTCTTTCTCTGGAGGTGGATAGCTCTTTCCTTCATAAGTCCTTTATAGTTGGTTTGACTATTCATATTATTCAGAATAGCTTGAGTCATTCATAGTTAGTCTTTGAACAATATTTGTTGTTATTGTATACAATGTTCTTTTGGTTCTGCTGGTTTTATTCTGCATTATATTATTCAAGTATTTCCATGTGTTTCTAGTCAACCTGCTTATCATTTCTTATGGCAGAGTAGTATCCATCACAATCATACACCATAATTTATTCAGCCATTCTCCAAATGATGAGCATCCCCTCAATTTCCAGTTCTTTGCCATCACAGAGAGAGCTATCATAAATATTTTAGAATATATAGGTTCTTTTTTTTTCCCCGTGGAGAAACAGATCTAATAGTGGTATTTCTGGATCAAAGGGTACACAGAATTTTTATAACTCTTTGGGCATAATTCCAGACTGGTCTCCAAAATGACTGAATCACAAAAAAATCTCTCAAAGGGAAGCAGAAGACCCAGAGTATGTGTTTGTGAGTACATACATGTGCTTACTTACACACATTTGCATGTAGTATGTATCACCCAGGGAAGTAAGAAAAAGGGACACATATTAATGTTAATGTCTTCTACCTGGGGCATTTTATTCATCCCCTTTTATATAGGAAGCATAGGTAAATAAACTAGTATCATGATGAGTCAGCAGCCATCAGAATTCTATTCTTCCAATTCTCATTTTCTGCCAGCTGTTCCCACATTTTTCTTATAAAAAAACAGTCCCAGGCAGATAAATATAAACTGTTGATTATGATTTCTCTTTAAATATTTGATTTTCAAGAATAAACATTATATTTTCCCTCCTAAAGATAGCCATTGGTTTTAGTGGCTCATTTTATTTCACTAATATACAAAGGAGAATGGGATTTATGAGTCAGAAGAAAATCTTAGGTTTTGAGATAACTGTTCTCTCATGTTTCTATTTCATCTGATGATTAATAAAGAAAAACATGAAATAATAAACCCTTCTCAGAAGGCACTTCAGAATTTGATCTTAGGTCTTCCTGACTTCAGGCATAATGCTATACCCATTATACCATACTACCTCCTTCCAAGATTACTTTTAATCCTAACTCTGTACTTGATCATCTGAAAATTTAATGTGCCTGCCATCCTTTCTTTACCCAAGTGATTGTTTAAAATGTAAAATAACACAGGGTCAAGGACAAAGCCTTGAGTTACTCCACTTGAGACAGCCTAGGAGTCTATCATATCCAGGAAAACTGCTCTTAGAAAATTTGAGGACGGAGAGTTCAGTTTTGGCTGATGGAACAAGTGGTCATTAAGTCTCCATTTGAAGATCTCCAGTGATGGGGAAGTTAGAATTTCAAAGGTGACTTATTCTATTTTTGGACACTAAATTGTGATGAAGTTTTCCTTATCTTCAGCTCAATTCTCTCCCCCACCTCCCATACCTCCAGACACCTTGCCTTAACTCTCTCAGCATCAAGGTTCTCTCTTGAAGGCTTGCTACTCTGATTGACTGGTGAGTGCCTCACCTGGTTCGCTGCTTCAGGAAGGCCCCATCCGTATTTTACTCCCTGGTCATCTTTTAGTCAAAACCAGGAACCATGCACTGAAAACAACGCTTTAGCTTTGCAACTCCTGTGCTCTGGTCAAGTTGGACCTATTCATGTTTTACTATGCCAGAAGACTTGCCACACAGGCACCAGAAGACTTGACACCCATATGCTTCTGCTGTTCCCCTCTGTAACTGCTTTCTATTTCTGGAACCATAAGCAACATTGCCATTACTACAAGAAAGATTATTTCAATCTATTCCTCTATGGCTTCCCTCATCATCTTGGTCACTTTCCAAATAAAAATACTTCTCTCTGACCCCCAATTCTCTATAAGAGCTTTCTCCTTCTAAGAGAATGTAAAATCCTTGAAGGCAAGCACAGTGCTTAGAGTATAATAAGTACATAATAAATGCTAATTAATCAATTCCACCTTAGTCCTAATTTTTCCTTCTGAAGTCAAGTAAAACATATCCAATGTCTCTTCCTTGTGATAGCTTTTCAAATGTTTAAGAATAATTCTTGTCCACCTTTCCATACTCCCTTTCCCTCATAAATCTCATTCTTTTGGTTCATCCAAGTGCCAATTTTTTTAAAGGCCATGCTTAAAGTAACTTCCAAGAATACTGCCACAATCCATAGTGATCTCTTCTTTTTAATCTCATGTAGAACTTTTTTTCAGCATCTCTTATTTAACATTTAGGTCATTATTTATCTCTTACATAAATGTTTTGTCAATTAGATAATAAACTCCTTGAGCTCAGGGACTGTGCCATATTCACTTTTATATCCTAGCACTTAGCACAAATTTTGCACATATTAAGTGCTTTGTAATACTTGATGAATTTGATGAATATTATTAAACTCAGGGTTTGAAAATGACAAATTATTCCTGACGATGCACAGAAGTTGAGGGAAAGAGCCTACAATAAAACTGTCTGTATATAAATACACAAAGTTTGGGTAACCAGCAAAATAAACCAGAGAACTTAATGAAAGGAGGCAAATTGGATTGTATTGCTAAGACTTTTGGAATGAAACTATAACAAGGCATTGGAAGGCTTCTTCAAACTAGAGAAGGTAATGGCAAGCCACTTCAGCATCTTTGTCAATAAAACCCCAAATGGGATCATAAAGAAGATATATTCAAAAACAACTCAGAGACTAGAGGGGAAAAGCATAGTGTAGAAGATTTTGGCAAAAATCAAAGGAGTGACAGATAGAAATGGCATTATCATCAATGCACACAATAAATCACATGGACTGAAAAAGTAATTAGATGAAAAATTTGGGAGTCAGATTACAGTCCTGGCATAGAGGTATGATATATAGTGATGGGGAACTTTAATTTTTCATACACCTTCTGGAGTTCTGTTTTGCCAAAAGCAGAGCAGGTGATAATTCTTGATTAACTTAAATGAAAAATTTATACTTAAAGTTAGAAGAACCAATAAGGAGAATATCTACTCTAGATTTGATTTTCACTACTAGGGTGAAAATGATGGGAACCTTGTAGGTAGAAGTAAACATTTCATGTTAGAATTTGTGAAAGAAAAGAGAAGCAATTTTTGATTAGTAGGGTATGTGTTCTAGATTATGAGAGAACATATTTTAAAGGATTTAAAGAAATGATAGGATCCCATTCCCTAAAATTCTACAGGAGAACACAAGAGGGACAGGAATATAAAGAGTGAAATTCTGAAGACATGTATAATAATTAATGAGGAAACAAAGGAGGAGTTAACACAGACACATAAGGAACGTATCAATCAACGTAAATTTTAAGAAAATGTCAATAGAAGATGGAAGTAATAGCAAGTAATGGAAGAGAAATACAATAGCATTGAACAGCCCCTTAAGAATATTATCAGAAGTGGTAAAGTTCATTGCCTAAGACTGACAAGGAAAGGTAAGGTCATTTTTCAAATCTAAATTGGGGAAAAGAAGAAGGTAAAGGAAGAGACAAGGCTAATATATAGGATGTATGGAATGATGATAATAGAAAATAGGAAAAGGGCATAGGTATTTTAACTATTATTTCACTTTTGTCTCTTCTGCCAAGGAGAATATTTGGATGGACATGGAAATACAAAAGTGGTTCATTGAGAGCTGACACCTCAAGTAAGCAGGGAAATAGTATGAGAATATCTACTTGCCCTGGAGAAGTTCAGGTTATCAGATCAAAATAAACCACATTTCAGGGTGCCAAAACATTTTTTTATGTGACCAATAAACCATGATTACTAATCTCTGAAAATCTATGAAAGATTGTAGAGACAGTACAGGATTAGAAATAGGAAGGTATGTGTACTGACTTTCCAAAAAATAGAGAGAATGGAGCCTTCAAAATATAGGTCAGTTATTTTGACTTCATTTTTGGGTCAAAATTCCAGGACATATTATATTAAAGGGATGGTCAGTGGATACATAGAAAATGAAACAGTCATCACAGAGTTGGCATGGCTTCATCAAGAACAAGTTGTTCCTACTTTCTTTCTTGATAGTTACTCAACTTATCTACTTTATAGTTACAGCTTGGGAGAATGTTGCAGATATAGTTTATCTAAATTTTAGCAAAGAATTTGACAATCTCACAAATTAGTATTGTAGAAAAAGGTGGAGAAATGTGTACTATAGTTTACTTTATTTAGGTGGATTCACATCTAGTTAAAAGACCAGACTAAACAAGGCCAATCACCTCAACCAAATATGTGGCAGAGGGTGGCACTTAGCCCTAGGACAGAGTCCCAATTTAGAAAATAAAGATGGAAAGATAACTAAGTCACAGAAAACACCAATCAGAAAACACCAATATAAAATTATTGTAAATCCAGGGGCTAGGGGTAGGGAGAAAGTAACTTTATAAAAACTGCAACCTGAGACTCAAAGGAAAACAATGTATTTCCTAAGAATTACATAAATACCAAGAGGAAATGAAACAACAGATAAAAATGAAATGAATGCTCTGGAGGAAAGAATTGGAAGGAGGATAAAGAGCTTAGAAGAGAAATGTTAAACTTTATCCAAATATCACAATACCTGAGATTTAAATTAGACAAAGCAGGTATTAAGGATTCCATGAGCCAGAAGGAAATATTAGACCAAAATCATAAGATTGCAAAAATAAAGAAAATGTATGATATCTGATAAGAAAAATAACTGACTTGGAAAGCAAGTCAAGGAGAAGTAATTTAATAATCATTTGATCCTCTGAATCAAGATTTTTTTTTGAAGCCTTGAAATTAACAAGAAGTTATAAAGAAAAACTACCTTGATCTGTTAGAACCAGGGGACAAAGTAAAGAAAAAAGAATCTACCAAATACTTCTTGAAAGGAATCCCAAAAAGAAAAGTCCCACAATATTTTATAGCTAAAACCTAGAGTTCAAATTTCAAAGAAAAATCACTACAAATGTCCTGAAAGAAGAGGCTTATGTTCCAAGAGACCACAGTAAAAATCACATAAAACCTAAAAGCTTTGAATGAAAATTAGAGGAGATCTTGAAATAAATATTCTAAAAACTATAGATGTAGGCTTACAACAACAACAACAAAAAACTTACCCTTCAAAGTTGAGTATATCCTATAGGAGAAAAATGGATCTTCATTGGAATAGAAGACTTTCAAGCATTTCTGATTTAAAAAAAATCATCAGAGATTAGTAGGAACTTTGAAATACAAACATAAATGTCAAGAGAAACCTAGAAATATAAATTTATTTGATCCCTTGGAAGGAACTGTAGGATGATGTCGTGCTAATATTCTTATAGGTGCAGAAGAAACAAGTGTCTCTTTAAAACTCAGTGCCTTCAAAGGGTATTAAGAGAATCAAGTAATATAAACAGAAGTCTTGGGGTGGATTGCTTCTGTTGTGTGGATATGAATAAAAAGAGTAACACACTAACATAGAAAGGAGGAATGATGTGGAGCTTGCTCCTTTTTATAACTGAGTTACATATGAAGAGTATATAAACATGGAGGAAAGAGTAAAGAAAGCAAGCATTAGATGAACCTCACATTCATGTGGAATCGACAAAAGTGGTTGAACCAACATAGAGTTGTGAGCAATATATCAAACTTTAAATAGAGAAAAAAGCAAGGGGATGGGGGAAGGGACTTTAAAAGGGAATAGTTACAATTAATCCTCAAGTAGGGAGTAAAAGGAGGCAAAAGACAAAAATTAGAATTTAAGCAAGTGCCTTAGATTGCCTTTTAGATAATTAGGGAAGGGCTCTACTAATTGTGATATATGAACATAGTGAAATATTATTCTGCTATAAGGAATGATCAAAGAGATGATTTTAAAGAATCCTGAGTACTGCGGACTAAAGCAGAGCAAAATAAGCAGAACTGGAAGATCAATTTATACAAAGCAACATTTTAAAGAAAAAGAACTTTGAAAGACTCAAGACTTGATGAGTTAAGAAAACTATCAGGGTAATTGACCATGCCAAAACGAAAACAACCACAATCATATTATTACATCAATTACAACAAAAAAATCTTTGACAAAACACACACTATTTAAAATACTAGAAAGCATAAGAGTAAATGGAGCCTTTCTTATTACAATAAGTAATAACTATCTAAAAGTAAGAGCAAGCATTATCTATAAAGGGATAAACTTAAAGCCTTCACAATAAGCTCAGGGGTAAAGCAAGGACATTTATTATTACCACTATTATTAAATATTGTATCAGAAATGCTAGCTATATCAACAAGACATGAACCAGAAATGACAGGAATTAGAATGGGCAATGAAGAAACAAAATTGTTACTCTTTGCAGACTATATGATGGTATATTTAGAGAATCCTAGAGAATCAACTAAAATTTAGTTGAAATAGTTAACAACTTTAGTAAAATTGCAGGATATAAAATAAATTCACATAAATCACCAACATTTCTATATATTACCCACAAAGTCCAGTAGGGAGAGATAGAAGGAGAAATTCTATTTACAACAATTATATAAAGTACTTAGGAGGTCTACCCACTAAGATAAATACAGGAACTATATGAACAGAATTGCAAAATACTTTTCACACAAATAATTGTGTGCTAAATAATTGGAGAAATACTAATTGCTCTAGGGTAAGTTGAGCTAATATAATAAAAATGAAAATTCTACCTAAATTAATTTACTTAATTATTCTATAGAGTTAGAAAAGATAATAACAAAATTCATCTGAAAGAATAAAAGGTCAAGAATATCAAGGGAATTAATGGAAATAAATGTGAAGGAAGGTGGCCTAGCAGTACCAGATCTCAAACTGAATCACAAAGAAATAATCATCAAAACAATTTGGTACTGACTAAGAAATAGACTGGTGGATCAATGGAATTGATTAGGTACACAAGATATAAATTACCATAGAAATCCAATGTTTGATAAGATCTAAACTTCTGGGGATAAGAACTCAATATCTGACAAATATTAACTAGAAAACAGTTTGGTAGAAATTCACAGACAAACATTTCATAGTGTATACCAAGATGAGGTCAAAATGGGCACATGATTTAGAAATAAAGGGTAATGTCAAAAGTCAATTAGAGGAGCCTGGAAAAAATGTACCTATCAGATCTGTGGATAAGGGAAGAGTTTATAACTAAACAAGAGATAGAAAAGATTATGGAAGTAAAATAGATAATTTGGATTACATGAAATTAAAATGCTTTTGCACAAATAAAACAAATGTAGCTAAGATTAGAAGGAAAATAGGAAACTGTGGGCACTAAGTTTCTCCAATGAAGGCTTAATTTCTAAACTATATAGGACTAAGGCAAATTTATAAAAATAAGAGTCATTCTCCAGTTGATAAATGATCAAAGGATATGAATAAATAGCTTTTAGAAGAAGAAATCAAAGTGACCTTCTTACCTATCAGACTGACTAACATGACTGAAAGAGAAAGGGATAGCTCATGGAGGTGATGTAGAAAAATTGGGACGCTGGTGCCCTGTTGGTGGAGTTGTGAACTAGGCCAACCATTCTAGAGAACAATTTGAAACTGTGCCCACAGTGCTATAAAATTGTGCATACCCTTTGACCCAGCAATGTTGCTACTAGGACTATATCCGAAAGAGAACAAGAAAATTTGTACAAAATTTGTACAAAAATATTTATAGCAGATTTTTTTTGTGGTGGCAAGGAATTGGAAATTGAGGGGATATCCATCAATTGGGAAATGGCAGAACAAGTTGTGGTATATGATTGTGATGGAATCCTCTTGTATTATAAAAAATGACAAGCAGGATGGTTTCAGAAAAACCTGTGAAGACTTACATGAATTCATGCAAAGTGGAGTGAGCCTAAGTGGGCAGGAGAACATTGTACATGCTAACAGTAATATTGTTACAATGATCAAATGTGAAAGACTTAGCTACTTTGATCAAGACAATTCCAAAGGACCCAAGATAAAAAAACAACGGTATCCACCTTCAGAGGCAGAGAACTGATGAGCTGAATGTAGAGTGAAGCATACTTTTTTCACTTTCCTTATTTTTCTTAGGTTTTTTGCTTTCTCAAGTAGGGGGAAGAGATGGGAAGGAGGGAGACAATTTGGAACTAAATTTTTAAAAAATGATTCTTAAAATTGTTTTACACGTAATTAGAAAATATTAATAAAAATATATTTTGAAAAAGAGGTTGATGAATGTAACGATTAGGTGTGTCTCCAGAAAACTTATTGTTACCCAGTTCATACAAACGTGTGATGGGCTCATGATGCAGAAAGACATATACTGGGACTTGGCCAATCTGTTGATTCATTTTGCTGGACTTTGCTCACTTGTTACAAACATGTTTTTTTTTCTCTTTCTTCTTCGAGAATTTTAATGGGGGAGGGAGAGAAATAAAAGAAAGCCATTATGACATTTTAAAAAATGCATAGAAAATAATGGAAGGAAGGCCAAATGAGTGCACAGAGAAACAGGACAGTTTTGAAAGTGGAGTATAGTATTTATCATATTTTTTTTAAAAAGCAAGTGGAATAAAATAGAGATCATGGTTCCATAGAAAATATTCTTTTGTGTCCTCTGTGTATGGAAATACTTTTTTTTGGTATTTAAGTGATTGTAATCACTTTTCTTTGTTTTGGAGATGGTGGAAGAATTTTCTTTGCTCTGCTTCCCAAAGTTCCAAAGAAAGCAGATGAAATTAGAAATTACATGCTTTCTCCAGTTATCTATTCCCCTTCCCTAATTTACAAAAAAAAAAATCAAAATGCAAATTGCAAATATCAACATTGCAATGTAAAGTTATTAAGAAGTAAATATAAATTAAATTGTTGTAGAATGGCAGCAGTTGGATATCTCATTAAACAAATCATTAGTTAACATCCCTGGTGGAATGAAAGGCAATTATCAGGATAGGGAAAGGAAGTAAGCACATCTGTTTCACAGTTAAGGTTTACTAATTTCTAAACAAAGATCAAACAGCATGCCTAGACAATAAATGTCTAACATTCACTTACCTGCTGTTTTGCAAAATGTAATATATCTCTCTGCATTTGTGATACTTATTATTTCAAAGCAATCAGAAAAATACAACAAACAAGGAAATCTGGCTAATATTGTAATCTTGCCTATGTATTTTGAATGGGATCAATACTTGAAATAGATTTTTTTTGTTAATGATTTGAATATAAAACTAAGGGAAACATGGAAAATGAAAAAAACTATTATTGTGATTTAAAGAATTATTTAAATATATGCAGAAAAAAGAACATTACCAGATGGAAACATGGCGAAATGTTGCTTTCTGTTTAGATATTAAACTTCAGAGGTATCATGGGGTAGAGACAGAAATCTTGGAGTCTAGAAGGCTGTGGTTCAGGCCC
Organism: Potorous gilbertii; assembly: GCA_028658325.1. Lineage (NCBI taxonomy): Eukaryota > Metazoa > Chordata > Mammalia > Diprotodontia > Potoroidae > Potorous > Potorous gilbertii. The sequence goes on from CM053771.1 coordinate 115,522,389, forward strand.
TGCCTCTGGCCAACATTAGCTATGTGACCCCATGCAATCGCTGAAGCTCAGTGCCCCAAGCAACTCTCTGCTTGCTACACACACACACACACACACACACACACACACGCACGCACGCACACGCACATACACATACACATACATACACGTGGCAAGTAAAAACAGGGTAGATCACCTTGCCACATTTCACAATATGTGTATGATTTGGCTTTGTGTACATAGATGTATGTATGTATCTATACACCACCCCATTGTGTGCACACACGTATACACATATTGATTTTTACCTATCTTCCATGTCACTGTTAAATATCTTTTGTCTCTGTAATCTAACCTGAATAAATAACAGAGCCAGAATTTGCCTGGTTTCCCAACCCCAAACCCAGAACTCTTTTTGCTCTACTTTGCTGCCATAATCTTGCACCCTTGAATACATCCTTGAAAATGATTTTATGGTCATCATCTATGTCCTATAATAGTGTGAAATCCTACTCCAAGGCTTCATCAAGGTCTGCAAGTAACCTTGGGTTCTGACTTAGTGGTCAGCAGAATGTAAAGTCTAGATAGTATTACCATTTTAGAAAGATTCCGAAGATCATGTTAGCAAAATATGGTACCTACTTTCTGAAAATCAGCCCATGTAAATATGGAGAAGACTCATCATAAGTAGGCTTGATATTAAGTAACTATGTCTTTGGTTATGACAACCAATGAAATGTAAAAGAAAATGCAAAGTGGCATTCAGTTTAACATGGATCTCTTTTTCTTCTGTAGGACTGGTAGCAGAACGATAGAAAAGGATTGATTCATCTAGATAGGAAAGGGACATACACTTGAGCGGGAGAAACTGGAAGACCGAAGAACAAAAACAATTAGAATGACTCCATTTACATTTGTAAAAGGCTCTGCCTCCCTTTGTCTCCCTTAGCATAAAACTGCTTAGACACTAACACAGTGAGTGATTCTGATCACTCTGCAGTTCAGGGTAGGGCTGATTGGAACCAAAACAAGACTGGAACCCAAGGGGAAGTCATTTCTGAAGCAGCTTTCTGTATATAGTCATCCAATTAACTTATTAGGTAAAGACCAAAATCCACCCTAAGTTAAAATAAAAAATAAAGTTAAGAAGACATAGCACGCATTTAACATAGCTCCAATTCAACTTATTTAAAGAAGCTATAGATCCCTCAATTCATCTGTAAAATGAGCTGGCGAAGGAAATGGCAAGCCAATCCAGGATCTTTGTCAAAAAAAATTCCAAATGGGGTCACAAGAGTCAGACATGACTGAAATGATTGAAGAACAACAACTGATTCCCCCAAATAGCAATTGTTAAAAAAGGAATAGATATTAATATATACTACTGCCATTTCCTATGGAAATTTACCCAATGTAACAATTACTTCAAGAAGGTCCAGTTTCTTCATCTCTACTGAAAAAACAAAACCTAAAATCCCCCAAAACCCTGAAACCAAATAATGACCAAGAAATCCAACAAGAAGTTCCAGTGAATGACTTCCTATATAGATCCTATACTGCACAAAATGTCAGCCAGAAGCTTACAGACAATAGGAAAGGTAGCCCATTAGAAAAGCCAGCACCAGCAGAGACAAGCAAGATGAAAGCCTTCCCATGTGATCAGAGATTGACTAGAAAAAGCTGTAGCTTGCAAAACCTAGATGGAGGGAGCAAGACTGGAGGGTTGGCTGGAAACCCATAATGTGGACTTTGGAAGTAACCACACAGTGACCAGTCCGGTATTGGACCTTTAATTTCATGTGTATAGGGATCTTCACATGAAAAAACAATTTTTATTAAATGCAGGTTGACATTTTCTTTGAAATGTAATATCTTAGAGAGCATGGAGGGGTTATGTAATTTGCCCAGATCACACAATGTGTGTCTACAGCAGGACTTAAACTTAAGTCTTTGTGCTTCAAGGCTATCTCTCAATCCACTATGCCATACTGCTTCTCACCTTGGAGGGATTCGTAATAGATATGAGATGTGCACACATATTGTTGTGGCTTAGATCAAGCAGTATAATCAGAGTAGATTCTACCAGGATAAACATTACAAAGATGCCAGTTATCCAGTTGTTTCATTGAAGCTACCTAAGACAAGATAATTACCAGACTTCTGTAATTTACTCATTCTTATATTTGTGGTGGGACTTAAGTAGGGTCAGTGGTTCAGACTTGTGATTTGATCAGTTTGGGTCATCCTCGGTAGGGAAACTTCTTCTACCAGTGTTGATCTGCCACTTCTTTATTAAGTTAGGGTTTTTGTAAGAAGGTAAATGACTTGTCCAAGTACACCCAACTAGTACTTGTCAGAGAAAGGACTTGAACCCAGGTTTTCCCTGAGTCTAGCCCTCTGCCCATGATGTCATACTATCAGTCTCTTGGACATCATGCTATACATTCTATTAGTTAGACTTAGTTGGAGATGGTTAAAAAAAAAAGCATGACATTAAAATTGAGACTTTACATGACCTCAGGCAGGATCTTGAAGTTAAATCCTAGTTTATACTGCAAATGCAAATAATCTTTGGCAAATGTCATGCTGTGTTTTGTCATTGAATATATTTCTGTAGATGCAGCTGCTGTGAGCCAATGTGTTCTTTGAAGTTCTTTCCGCACTGATTTATTTACTTATGCTTGGATTTCCTTTGGTTACATGTATTGTAGTATTTTCTATTTGAGCCTACAATAATTCTCCTTTCTCTGAATTTTTATGGTACATATGCTACACAACTAGTTAGGGATGATACTGGGGCCCATGCCTCCTGACTCTCCATTACTATCACACAATATATGCCTTTATTACATACTGTCTTCTGTTGTTTTTTAATTTATTTTCTGTCTCCTTCCCCAATAAGATTGTAAATTCATTAAGAGTGAGAACCATATTTTTTTGAAAATAATAAATGTTGTGGACTAATTAAAAACTTTAAAATGACTATAAATCTTGAAACACATGCTTATCATTGGAAGAAAGAACTATTAAGCACGTACTATTAACCACATACATCAGGCATTGTTCTAACTGCTTTACAAATACAATTTCATTAGATCCTCACAACAACTCTGGCAGGTAGATGGTATTATCATCTCATTTAATAGTTGAGAAAATGGGGATAGATAGCAGTTAAGTGACTTGTCCAAGGTGACACAGCCATAAGTACTGAAGACTGGGGATTTCAACTCAGATCCTTTGAATTCTAAGGGAAATATTCTATTCACTATACTTAGCTGCCCAAAGAAGGAAGCAATAGATAGGAAGAGATTGAAGATAAGATGGAGAGTGATGATAGTGGGCAGCCTGCTGAAGAAGATGGTGGGATAGAGATTAGTTAAGGGAACATGGTCTTGGCAAGGGGAAGAGACACCTCTTCACAGGACACTTGAGGAAAAATAAAAAATTATGAGGGAATGTGTGAAATTAATGGGTTGTAGATGTAGAAAAGAAGAGAAAAGGTGGTTCATATTTTCTTAGTAAATCAGAAAACAAGGCCTTCAGCTGTGAGGATAGGGCAAGGAAGTGGTATGGGAAACTTGAGAAAGTTTAGAACAGTCCATGTGGAGAGTGGGATAGAGCAGTAAAAGGATTGTCTTGCTTCATTGGGGACCTAACTGAAATGAGATAGCATACATTTGTAGTTGACTAAGTCAGCAGACTTGTGAGACTTTTTGTAGATCTGTTCAGCATCATGTAAATAAAATGGAAGAGATGGATGGCAGAGAAATACAGGGTTGAGGTTTGGTAATGCTCTAGTGGAGGTAGGAAGACCTAGAAGCGAGGAAGTCCAGAGAAGTGTTTAGAACTGAGTCAGTTAACCAAAGGATTGATATTGGGAAGAGAGAAAGGTGAAGGCAGCATTCAACTAGAATAATGTCTGGTACATAGTGAATGGGGGAAGCTAGGAGGAACAGTGGATTAAGTGCCAGGAAAACTCTTCTTCCTGAGTTAAAATGTGGCCTTAATTAGCTGTGTGACTCTGGGAAAGTCACCTAACCCTGCTTGCCTCAGTTTCCTCACCTATAAAATGAACTAGAGAAAGAGGTGGTGAACAACTCCAGGATCTTTGCCAAGAAAACCCCAAAAGGGGACAGGATGAGTCAGACAACTAAAAAACAATTGAATTGCAACTGAACTACATAGTGAATGCTCAAGAACTGTTACTGACTGAATAGTTAAGTGTTTTAGAACTAGACTAAGTGAGATAATAGTTTTAATGCAGCATCCCTCAGTGTTTTTTTTTTAAATCATACATAGTCTTTTGTATATTCAGAATAGAACACTTGGCATATAGAAGTACTTAGGAATGTACATATTGGATTTAGAATTTCCAGCTTTGGCATTCACTACTACTATTTCTATTCTGAATTCAGATGTGGAATCAAGTCATTTTCTCACTGCGTATTAGTACAAGATCACAAGAACTCTTGAAATATTAGCTCAGATCTAGACAGGTCAATCATAATGAATGAACTAGACCAGAGGCATCAACACAGGTCCTAATGTAAGTGAGAAACATTCAAAAAAATTAATAAAGATAAAATAGAATATTGATAATGTTAGCATGTGGCCTGTAGGCATCCTTATGCTTGGCTTAGTGGTTGTGTTTCTCTTTGGATTTGACATGATTTAGATGCTATGCCTATAATCACCAGGGTTTTTTCTACTTGGATAGGTTTACATGATAAGAGAAATTGTAAGACAGACCAGATGGCATCCAGCAATTTGCATCATGATAGTCAGTAAGTCAATAAACACTTAATGAACATCATGTTCAACACTGTATTTGAGTGACATGGTGATTACATGGAGCCTGTGGGGGGTAGTGGATAGAACGCTGGACTTGAAGTCAGGAGACTTGGATTTTAACTCCACCCCAAATACTCATTAGTTGTGTGACTTCAGGCTAATTATTTAGCCTTTCAGAGCTTCCCTCTCCACACCCATAAAGTGGAGATAACTTAGTGATTATAATATCTGTTTTGTAGTCTTGTGATGGGAAAGTACTTTGCGTACCGTAATGTTCTATATAATGCAAATTGTTATTATGAGTTTTTTTTAATGATATTGTTTCTAGCTTGAGGTGTTTGCAACCTAATGAAGGGTTGGAATAGAAATGGGATGGATTCATAAACATACATGAAAACTCATAAAAATTACATGTAAGTATTACAGTCGGAAACTATGTATACTGTGAAGATGATGGCTAATGTAGTGATCATAAACAAGTATTACTAATTGAGAAAAACTTATCATCACAAGATCATAGGGTTAAAACTGGGAGAGGCCATAGAAATGATTTAGTCAAAAGCCTTCTTTTGAAAGATGTGTGAACTGAGACTCAGAGAAATCCAACAACTCATTTAGAGTCAGAAAGGCAATAAATGACAGAGCTGGGATTCACACATGGGTCTTCTAACCACATACACAATGTGCTTTCCCCCTGAGACATGGTGCTTCTCCTCAGAGAAGACTTCATGGCAAAGATATATTTGAATTAAAAAGGAAAGGAATATGAATTGGTAGAGTGCAATATATAGGCATTTCAGGTAAGGGGGATAAAAAAGCTATACAAGGGATACAAGAAGATTTTAAAATTTTAATTAATTAAAAATTTTAAACAATATTAAAAAGTAAAACAAATCCTTCATAAATAATGAGTGTTAGGCAGAACAAATTCCCACATTAGTATATCCAAAAATATATGTCTCTTTCTGAATTTTAAGTTGTTCACTTCTGTATCAGGAGGCAAGAAGAGTGTTTTGTCTTCATTATTGTATAGTCATAGTTTATTTTTCATTGATCAGAGTTCTCAAGTCTTTCAAAATTCTTTTTCTGTATAATGTAACCATTGCATACATTGTTATATTTCTGCTTACTTCACTGTGCATCAGTTCATAAAGGTCATCCCAGTTACCCTTGAAATTTTCAATTTTGTCTTTTCTTATGGCACAAAAATATGCTATTTGCCATATATGCCAAAAAGTGTTTAGCCATTCCCTAATAGGAAACCCTTCTCCTTAGTTTCCAACTTTGGGTTACCACAAAGAACTGCTACAAACATCTTTCTCCATATTGATCACTCCCTTTAACTCTGGTAGTGGTATCAAAAGTAGCCAGATCAAAGGGTATACAGCAGTTGCCTATATTATGGTCATAATGTCAAAATGTTTTCCAGAATGATGGAACCAATTTACAACTCCATCAATAGTGCTCTAGTGTATCTGTTTTCCCATGGCCTCTCCAATATTTTCTGTTTTTCTCTTTTGTCATTGATAAGTATAAACTGGAACTTCAATTTGCTTTAATTTGCATTTCTCTAATTATTAGAAGTTGAGAGCAGTTCTTCATATGACTGTTGATGGCTTGGATATATTTCCTTTCCTTTTCATATCCTTTGACCATTTCTATATTGGGGAATGACTCTTAATGTTATAAATTTGAATCAGGTCTTTAATATATCTCAGAAACAAAACCTTTATCAGAGAAATTAACTACAAGGATTCTTTTTTTTTGGTTACCTATGTCCCTTTTAATGTTTACTACATTACATTTATTTGCACAAAAACTTTTGAATTACATATAGTCAAAATTATCCATTTTATCTTCCGTGATTCTGTCACTTATTTAGCCATGAACTCTGCCTATTGATAGTTTCAAAAGGCAATTTCTTCCTTGTTCCTCTACTTTGTTTATGATGTGACTATTTATATCAAAGTGCATCCATTTGGAATTATATTGGTTTACGATGTGAGTTGTTTGTCTAAATTTAATTTCTTCTGTAGAACTTCCTAATTTTCCTAGTAGTTATTGTCAAAACTGAATTCATCTCTTGAGTAACTGGAATCTTTGGGCTTATCAAAGACTATGCTACTGCGTCTGTTTGCTTCTGTATGTTGTGTACCCAAACTTCTCCATGGATCTCTCTCTGTCTCTGTCTCCGTCTCTCTTTGTCTCTCCCTCCCTCTCTCCCTTCCTCCTTCTCTCCCTCTCTTTCTCTCTCTCTCTCTCTCTTACCAAATAGATTAATGATTAATGACTACTTCTTTATAGTACAGTTTGAAATCTGGTACTGATATACCTACTTTTTAAAACCACTTTTCCCATTATTTTCCTTGAGATTATTGATCTTTTGTTCCTCCATATGAATTCTATCATTTTTCTAACTTTACAAAATATTCTTTTGGGAGTGTGATTAGTATAGCACTAAATCAATGTTAATTTAGGTAATTTTGTACTTTTTATTATATTGACTTACCCATGAACAATTCATGTTTCTCCAGTTATTTAGGTCTTCTGAGACCTGCTTTAGCTGCATTCTATAACTGTCATATTGTCTTATTATTGCAATTTTCTCTGATGAAGTTTTTTTATTGTTTAATTTATTCTTTGATATATCAATTCTTTAGAATTATGTAATTCAGTCTCCAGTTAGTTTCAAATTCTCTTTAAGGGCATTTTATTGAATTTAATTTTTTATTGCATTATGATCTTTAAGTATATTTAGTATTTTTACTTTCCTACATTTAAAAAATGAGATCTTGATGTCCTAATACAGTCAGTTTTTAAGTTGGCATGTACACTTGAGAATCATATAAATTCCTTTCTGTTCCCAATCTATAATTTCCAGAAGTCTATCATTTCTAATTTTTTCTCAAGTTTGATTCAAATCTTTGTCTTCTTTTTTGTTTATCTTTTAGTTAGATTTGTTTAGGTCTGAAAGACATATATTAAGGTTCCTCTCCCTTAGTATAGTTTTACCATCTATTTTTCCTCAAACTTGATTAACTTTTCTATTATGTATTTAGATGCTATGTTATTAGATGTATATGTATTAAGTATTGATATTGACTTATTTTATCTATGGTGCTTTTAAACATAAAGTCACTTCCCTGAGATAGCTTTAATTTTTAGCTTTTTCTGAAATCATGATTGCTACCTAGTTATTCTTTTTTGTCTAACACATTCTAATTTTTAGGGCATTCAGTTCTTGACTGAGATTTTTCGTCATCTGTTCTAAGGGGTCCATTTTCTTTGCCATTTTTTCCTCCTTAGATTTTGAATTTTGTATTTCTTGTTTCATTTCCCCTAGGCACTTTTCTGTCAAGGGCATTATTTTGCTCTGAGGCTTACTTGGACTTGTAGAGTTGCTATCCACTATCCTTATTGAGGTTTACCCTCTGGGGTTTTCCTAAATCAAGTTATTTCTTCATGGTGTTTGGAGTTATCCTGGATTTGCTTATTATGGAGCCTGTATTTGGATTAAATTATGCAACTGAATAGTGTGGGCAGTGTTCCAAGTCACTCTTCTGCACTCATTGGCTTCAGAGAAGTTTTGGACTTGGCCAGGCTTAGGCAGTACCCAACTTAGGCATGGAATGCTGGAGTTACTCTAAAGCTCCAGGAGTCTCCTGCTCTGACTTCTGTGCTTGGTTCTTTGTCTGGTCTGGCTTGTCTATCACAGGATCTCTGTAGGACTAGAGGAGTTACTCTGCATTGGGTATAGGCCTTTTGAGGTTATTCTTCTTATCACTTGGTAGAGTGATACATATCTAAGCTCTGATGGAATGTTTTCTAAGGATCTGGGCCCTTCTACCTCCTAACATGAAGCAATCTTTCCAATTGCCTCTGTTTCATTATTTGTAAAATGAAAAGGGTTGGACTTGATGGTCCATTTCAACTCTAAATTTATGATTCTATAAACACTAGGCCAGTTCCAAGATGATGAAATTTAATAGAGATAAATGTAAAATTTTATTCTTGCTGCCCTACATACTCCAAGTAAACTTTACAAATATAAATTAGGCAATGCTATATAGTATAAAGAGCACACTCTTGGGAGTCAAAGGACCCAGACTCAAATTCTACTTGTAATGTTGACCTGTGTGACCTAGAACAAGTCACCCAACTTCTTCCCTCCTCTATAAAATGAGGATTGGATTAGATGGTGGCTGAAGTCTTTTCCAGCTCTAGATTGATGAATCATTGATGCTATGTTCCTTTTTGTGGCAATACAGTAGCTCATCTAAACAAAGATCTGGGTGCTTTAATAGACTTTCAAGCTCTTAGTCAACAATATGATTTGTCATCCAGCAAAGTAATGTGATCTTGGGCTGCATTAAGGAAAACATAGAACCCAGGGTCATTGTACTCTATCTGGGTCAGATTACATGTGGAATATTTTGTTGCATTCTGGGAGTCACATTTTAAGAAGTTCACTGATATGATGAAGAATATTCAGAGCAGAATGATCATAATGCTGAAATGTCTCAAATCCATGTCCTATGAGGACTGGTTGATGGAAGTAGTGATTTTGAGACTGGGCAAGAGGTCTCAGGAGTCACAATAGCTCTTCAAGGACTTGAAGGACTTTTTCATGAAAGAGGGATAAGACTTGTTTTATTTGGCTCGAGAGAGAACTAGTAGCAATGGGTGAAAGTTGCAAAGAGGCAAAATTTAGACTTGATAACAGAAGAAAATTCCTTCCTTCTTTCCTTCCTTCCTTCCTTCCTCCCTTCCTTCTTGCCTTCTCTTCTTCTTCTGTTCTCTCTCTCTCTCTCTCAAAACCTGGGTCCTCCTATTTTGGCCAGGTTTGAAGGGTAGGATTTACTCACTGGCCTGGTTCCACTTTCATCAGCACAAGACCTTTGACCTTTTCATTTTTTAGTTTGCACCCCCTCCCCACCTTGGGTACCCAGAACTTTAGGTGGACACCAGATCAACTTCCCTCACTATAGCTCAGCATGCCTGAATCCAAGAGACCTACTTGTCTTAGCAGCTCTGGTAGCTAGGATTACAGATATTCTCTACCATTTCTGGCAAGAAATTTTTGACAGTTAGAACTATCCAAAGGTTGAACAAGCTGCCTCGGAAGGTAATGGGTTTTCTTTTATTTAAGATTTTCAGGGAAAGACTGGATGACCACAATGGGGCTATGCACAGAAAGAGGTTTCTTTCTTTGGAGACTGATTGGTCTGGATGGCTACTGAGGTCTCTCCCAACTCTGAAATTCTATGAGTCTGTGACCAAGTTCCAGAGAAACAAAATGATCTGTTTAAAGAATATTCCTAGGTGACCAAAAACTCAGAAAATAAACCTATTGTTATGTCTTACAGAATACATAATTTTACAATATATTCTTTTTATAATAGTAGTAATGAATTCCCCTTCTCCTTCTCTAGAGACCCAGCATTCTTACCTGGTTAGTGGAGTGAGGGGAAGCCCTGTCAAACCTGGGAGTTCTGGATGCCAGGATTAAGAGACTTCTACTAAACTGTTTTGGTTTGGTGATCCCCCTTCTTTCTCCAAAATATGCTCCCTATCTTCCTGCTGGGCCTTTCAGCAATTCCTAGAAAGACATGCTAGTGGCAAAAAATACCTGCTTACTCTCTTTTCCCAGGTGAAATGATGTCCACAAGAGAGGGACTTGAGATATTATACAGGCAGAAGTGTCTCTGAGGATCTGCCACCATTATGGGGCTTTACTACATTTGGTGAGACTTGCTCATTACTGTATAATATATTTTGGTGATAGAGGTAGCATGGCATAGTGAACAGAGGGTTGGGCAAGGAGTCAGAACCTGGGCTCAAATCCCACTCCTGACGGTTATAAGTTATGTGTCCTTGGGTAAACCATTTTTCTTCTATAAAAGCTCAACTAACTCCTTAGAACTTATCTAGAAAAGCACATGAAGTTGTGATCTGCATTGATAGAGGGAGTTCCCATATTAAAAGTTACCCAAGTTGAAGAAAACTAATACCACACCAACAGAGATGATTCCTATAGTCTTAACATAATGAAACATCTGTTGGAGTTACTGTTTTTTGGCTATACCAGCATCCATAGAACTGCTGTTGTAGTAGATAGGGTACTGATACTGGAGTCAAGAAGATCTGAATTCAAATATAGCCACAGTGCTGGTAAGTCACTTAATCTCCTTCAATCTCAGTTTCCTTATCTGTAAAACATGACAATAACAACACCTACCACACAGGGTTGTGAGGATGAAATGAGACAATATTTGTAAAACACTTTGCATATCTTGAAGGCTAGCTATTATAATATCATGAGTATGTATGTATTGAGGTAGGTAGAGGATGATAGAATAGTGGATCTTATATCAAAAGCATGCTATAATCTAAGATTGCATTTAAAAGTTAAATTGGAACTTACATTAAATCTTGAATTACTTGTTTGCCTGGATCGTTTTTCTGCCAGCAGATCCTTTACTGTGTGTTTCACTCTGACGCCTTGATAGACTCTCTTGTTGTAGTCTCCTTGGACTTAAAAAAATTAGTTCTGAGTTAATATCAAATGAAGTCAAGGAAAATAAACTTGGCCTTGGACAACTCAGGATGAGAACGCTAACTCTCATTAGAATAATAGTTAGTCATCATAGAATGTTTTAGTTAAATGAAACATTAGGGGTTCTCCACTCTAATTCAGTTGGGGAATGGCTGAACAAATTATGGTATATTAATGTAATGGAGTCCTATTGCATCATAAGAAATGATGAACAAGAAGACTTCAGGGAGGCCTGGAAGGACTTGTATGATTTGATGCTGAGCAAAAGGAGCAGAACCAGAACTTTGTGCACAGCAATGACCACAGTGTGAGAGTTTTTTCTGGTAGACTTGTAACTTCATAATAACACAAGAACTTACTAAAAAAAAAAATCCCAGAGGTGTTTTTCTAAAGCAAAATGCCTCCCACACTCAGAGAAAGAAATATGGAAGTCATTTGCAGAATTTAGCAGATCATGTTTGTGTGGGGAAGGTTTTTAATGTATTATGTTTTGATTTGTTATATGATTTCTTCCATTTATTTTGGTGCGACTACATAGCATGACTATAGTGAAAATGTACTCAATAGGAAAGTATATGTAGAACCTATACAGAGTTGTATGATGTCGTGGGGAGGGAGCGGGGTAGTTGGGGGAATGTGTGGGGGGGAATAAAATCTTAATTTTAAGGAAGTGATTGTAGAACATTAAAAATAATAATAAAAAAATTTGTGAAAAAAAATAAAATAAAAACAAAAAAAGTGAAAAAAAGAAATAAGAATATTAATGTCCTTATCTAAGGGAGTAGTTCTTATTTAAGGGAGGGGCCAACGAAAGAGATGTTACGCTAACTGTAAAAAATAAGACGACATCATGTGATCTCTTTATGAGGTACAAATTTTAGTCCCTTGAATGAATCAAAAGGATCACAACTCAGTCAAGGATCAATTAACATTTATATAGTTCTAAGGTCTGCAAAGCAGTTTATGTATGTTATCTTATTTGATCCTTGTAACAACTCCTTGAAGTAGGTGCTGTAATATCCATTTTACAGATGAGGACACTGAGGCTAAGAAGGGCTAAGTGAATTGTTCACAGCCACTCCGTAAGGGTCTGAGTTAGGCAACTTGAATATTTCTGATTCCAAGTCCAATATTCCATTCACTCTAGCCACCTGACTACCTACCTTCTCTTTAAGAAGAAAATTTTAGATTTTTGTTTACTTTGGGCAGTCTAAAAAAAATACGTTTTAATTTAATAATGCCAGTAACGAGGTAATGATTCTTTATAGGCAATTGTGGTATAGTAAAAAGAGCCCTGGACTTTGGATCGAGGAGACTTTATTTGAATTCTGGCTCTGTCACTTATTAATTGTGTGACCTTGGGTGGCAGATCATTTATATGAGCTTCAGGTTCCTCCTCTGTAAAGTAGGGATAACAATACCTGTAGGGCTTACCTCATAGGGTTATTGTTAAAATTAAATCAGATGTTGTGAAAAGCACTTTTTAAACATTAAATATCTAAATACCACTAATTGTTAGCAATTCATTTTAATGGAAACCTCAATGAAATGCTATCGAGCCGTTTCAGTTAGTACACAATGTAAAAACTTCATTGGTTGGCGGAATGTTATAATATGTATACTGTGCCCATATTCTATAGACTTCACTAATCAATTATCTTCAAACTAAAATCGTAAGTGATATAGAATCTATACAGATTAAATTCTATTATAACAAAAATCTTGCTACAATAAGCAAGATTTCTATTGTTTACTTCAGTGATATTGAATTTTTAAATCCAGTGACATTGGACTCCATGCTCTTCCCTGCATGAGACCCTCCATCTCCCAAATGTGCATTTTTTTCTTCTAAATAGTTCATTATTGCCTTCTGGTTCTTGTCTCCTACTGCCTTATTTTCTGTCTTGCCTCAATCTTAGAAATATTAATTCTTGTAGGAGATACAGAGAAATATTGCTCATGGTAGAAATTCTCCTATGGTTCTGATTGTGTAATTCATTATCATCTTTTGTCCTCACCATGATAATTTTTTTCAATGTTTATCATGAAATGTCCTCCTCTGGGTTTATACCCTTCTGGGTGTCCATTGCCCCTAGACACTCATGTTGTCTATGGAGGTACAAGACTCACTTGTAGAGGTCTTTCCAAGCACTGAATTTCTGCAGATTATACCCCTTGTAACTTCCTTTCATCATAGAAGTTTCTCTTTCCTGTCATGGTAACTTCTCCTACCACTGAATCAAGATTTCTTCCTCCTTTTTCCCGTCTCAACTCCAGCTTTGACACCTCATCCATTCTACTATAGGACCTCTTTTTCCTCAAAGATAACAGGAGTTATTTTTCTTTCACTGTTTACTATGGACTTCTGTTGTGTTGTTTGTCATTTTCAGTTCTAACTCTTCATAACCCCATTTGGGGTATTCTGGGCAGAGATACTGGAGTAGCTTTTCATTTCTTTCTTCAGTTCATTTGACAGATGAGGAAACGGAAGCAAACCAGGCTAACTGGATTTCCTAGGATCACACAGCTAGTCCATTTGTTTGAGGCCAGATTTGAATTCTTTCTGACTCCAGGCCTGGTCATCTATCCACTGTGCCACCTAGCTGCTCAATTGATTAGGGTACATCAAATTTTCCCTTCTATCTTCTTCCTATCCTGTCCTCTTTTATTTTATTTATGATCCTACAATTTAGTACACTCCAAAATACTGATTGACCTATAGGCAGAGTGCTGTAAGGTTTAGTCCATGCTTTTTTAGGCCTATTCCCCACCATCAGTGTTTCTGTTTACATCCTGATTTCACTCTTGTCCCCTGGTATATTTAGAGAAAGAAATCTCTCCATGGTCTGTCTGTTGTTATTTAGCTATTATTATTGCTGTTTTTAATCCCAAAGGTGTCTTTCTAATGTTTTTCTCCTGGAGTAATTTATCTCACTACTTGTGCCTTCCTTGATGAGTGTTTGTTTTCCCTTTACTTCTCTTGTCTGAAAAGCAAATCGTCTACCTACATTTGGTTTTCTTTGTAGGAATGCTTCAAATTTATCTCTCTTTTTAAAATTGAATGTCTGCCTTCTGTTATCTCTAATCATGCCAGGGTGCATCTTGTGCTTTTTTTTCTCCAGATCACAGTATTATATTTCCTCCTACTCTTTCTGGTGGGTGCCAAATACCCTTGTATTATTCAAATTTCCTTTCCTTTATATTTGAAGATCCTTTTCCTGGATGCTTACAGAATTTGTTTCTCTTTAGAATTATTAAATTTAATCACTGTGTGTATTGTAATTTGCAGAACAAGGTTTTTTTGTTTGTTTTTAAAATGACCTTTAGATTCCTTCAATTGGTACTTTGTTTTCTGTGTTTAGAAGTTCAGGGAAGTTATCTTGTATTATTTTTTTCCATTATGGTATTCAGGGTTTTTTTTTTCTTTTTTACTTGTGTCCTGCTCTACAATCCTTAAATTGTCTCTGTGCAGCTTGTGTTTTGAGACTAAAATGTTTTCCTTGTATAGAGATAATTTATGTTTTTAACATTTTAGTTTTTTACTTCTCTTCTTAGAAATTATTTTTTATTTTTGTGCATTTGCATTCCTAATCAATTGCTTTCTCTTTTGGTTTTTGGTCAAATTTGTCATTTTGGATTCAACTTACCTATTTTTCTGATTTTTTTTTTCTACTGTGCAGGTCATAAGGTCATTCTACTTTTATAATTCTTACTTCTCTCTTGAGCCATTCAGGAACAGCTTACTGTGCTTCGATACTTTCTTGGGAACACACAGAGTCCTCTGCCTTATCAGATCTTGACTCACATTCCTTTGTTTTACAACATTTATTCAGACATGTCTGGATTCATTTAGCGGATCTGGAGGCTATATTCCCTTGTGATATTAACATATTCTTCATTAACTTATCTGCTAGTGCTCAAGGTATCCAATTGAGTTTTGTCCTATTGAGAACTTTAGTGATTTCTGTTTTTCCCCCTTCTATTCCTCTATTATTTAAGTTCTGACTTCTTGCCCATTGAAAGTCGTTTCCCTGGAGGCTGGTCCTCAAAACTGTCTCATCCTCCTATTGCACTGCAGAATTAATGTTTTACTGAGCTGTTTCAGAACTTGCCCTGAGAGTATGTCAATCCCCTTTCCTTCAGGCTTGACTGGTGGAGCTCCATACACAAGGTGGAACCCCACTTCAGTACCTCTGTTCCTCAGTACTCTGATAGAGCATGATTAAGACAGTGCACTACTAAATTACCCTCTCAGGCAGAGTATAGTTCCTCAGTTCCTGCTTTCCATAGCATGGGGCATGGAAGGAAATTCGGGCAGAGAGAGTAGAGTTGTATTCCGTTGCAAGCCCATGGGTCTAGTTGTGACACATTGCCAGAGTATGGCAGCTTGCTGGGGAGAGGGTGTTAGTAAACATGTTTGGAATCTTTTTTTTTTTTTTGCTGTTCATTGAGTTTTTCCCTTGTTATGGTTCTTGAGGTCTTAGATAATGGAGATAGCTGAAATAGTTTTACATATTGCTCATATTTTATATTTTGGGAGGTTTGAGGAGTCACGAGGGTTAAAGAAAATACACATCTTCCATTTTGTTAGTTTTATGATCTGGAAGTCTGTGCATTTTCACTTCATGCCTGAAATTTTCTCTTTCCTCATCTCTGCCTTCTAACTTCTCTGGCTCCTTTAAGTTGTAAGTATCAACACTTTCTGATTCCTCTAAATACTAGTGCCCCATCTCAACATCAATTCCAATTTATCTTGCATATATGTCTTGTTTGTACACAGTTATTTGCATGTTATCTCCATCATTAGATTGTAAGCTCCTTGAAGACAGAGAGGGATTTTTCCTTTCTTTCTATCTTCATTGAATTGCACAGTGCTTGGTACATAGTAAATACTCAATAAACACCTATTGACAACATTTTTCAATTCATTCAGCAGTTTTTGAAAATTGAATTAAAGTAAAAAAAAAAACAGAAGACTGTAAACAGTGCCTTGTAGATCTGTATTCTGATGGCCATTTTTGACTGAAAAGTGGCTGAAATACTATTGATTGGCTTAAAATTAATAGAATCACTGAGATGGAACTAGAAAGAATCTTAGGTATTGTCTAGTGGAGGCCCCTCAGTTTGTAGGTGAGGAAACAGAGACTTAAATAATACACTAAAAAATACTAAGTGTTTTCCACACAGCTCAATGAGATAGGGAGTGCAAGCATTTCTACTATAAAAAGCAATGTGGCACAAGGGATAGAGTGCTGGTTTTTTGGAAAGCAAAGCCTGAGTTCGAATCCTGCTTCCAATACTAATTAATTGTATGATCATAGGAAAGCCAAATAATGTCTCTCAATATCAATTTCTTCATTTGAAAAATGGGGATAGGATAGAACTTAGTCACAAGTTTGCTGTGAACATCAAATGAGGTCCTATATGTGAAGGAAAACCTTTAAATGAGACAGAAATGTTAGCTATTATTGCCATCCCCATTTTACAGTTTAGATTAGAGATTGTAAGTGATCCTCTCAAAGTCACACTGCCACTAAAGTGGTACAGCTAGGACCTATACCTAGGTCTTCTGATTCCCTCTAAGGGAATGCCACAGGCTTCATATATAGTGTATTATAAGTAAGAAAACCAAAGTAATTAATAAAAGTAAATATGTTAATTAAGATCATTTCATTGTACAGATCTTGAACTATACAAGGGTAGGCAGCAAGAGTTGAATGACAGCTAGGCTACCCTCTTTTGGTACTGTTTTGGGTGGGTAGCTCAAGTAGTTAAAATGTAGATGAGACCAATATTAGGGACTCAATGCCTTTGTAAACTCTCTAGCCTATCTTAGTCATAGACTGTATCCATAACTGCCAATGGCCAACTTTCAAATAAATGCATACGTTTAGTCACAAGGGGGTTCTGGTAATTGTTGATAGATGAATACAAACCAATAATCATTACAGAAAACATGATAGCAATGGTAAATGTCCTGATGATGGCACTTTATTTCCTTACCCTATATTTGATATAGCTCGTTGGCAAAATGTTAAAAACATAGCTGCATAGATAGCGAGGTGGCATAGTAGATAAAATGCTGGATTGGGAAACAGGAGACTTGAGTTCAAATCCAGCCTCAGATATTGACTAACTATGTGATCCTGGGCAAGTCAGTAACCTCAGACTACCTCAGTTTCATTGTCTGTGAAATATGGATAATATTGGCATCTACCTCCCAGAGTTATAAGGATCAAAGGAGATAACATTTCTAATAATCTTAGCAAAGTGCTTAGCATGTAGGTATAATATAAATTCTAATTTCTTGTTATTATCACCCTATTACATCTTAATATCACGTCAGTGAGGGACCCTGATGCAAGGGAAAGAATGGAGCCATAACTTGGGTGACTATGGTTTTTCCCCAGAACACTAAAATTTAGAGAGTTCTGATATCAATTGTATTCTGTAAAATAGACACTACTGAACTTAGTGTCTAGTAAATAAAAATAATTAATTGAAACCAATACCCTTCCCATCATGGCCTTGTGTTGTCCTAAGATCTAACTGGCACAGAAGTTAATCTGCTGTGGTCTCTACCTTTCCTCCATGGACATCTATGTTCTGATGTCACTGTCTCTACCTAGGAATTTCTCTGCTTCTCATGGGAACCAAAAAATGCTAGTTCTGGGTTTAGCAAAGAACACTGAATTTGGAGTCAGAAGTACCAGCATCAACATATACCAGGTGAGTGACCATGGACAGGTCACATGACCTCTCTAGATCATGTTTCACTGTCTGTAAAATAAGACAATGACTGGACATATTTAAAGTTCTTACTACCTCAAGTGATAGAAAAATTAGGCTAACATGATGTAGGCTACAAAACCAAGAATAATACTGTCCTTATGGAAGGAAATAGTTCTTGAAAATTCAGGATCTAATTGTGGTAAAGGGGCCACAACCAGGTATTAAAATGACTACACCTAGTGATCCTTTTATTAGGCACAAATTAATTCCTTAAGTGAATCAAAAACAATTAACTTACTTGTACAATGGGGATACTAATTGTACTATATACCTCAAGGAATCATCCCAAGGACAGTGCTTTCTAAACTATAAAACAGCATATATGTGAGACATTATCACTACTGTAGCATAGTGATGATATTACATAAATACTGACAATTATTTGGCCATGAATTTAACCAAACCCATTACAGAAACAATTAGTTGGGGAAAATGGATAAAAATGAAAATCGATAAGACCAAAATTCTAACCTAATAAGATCTTTTTGGATCATGAATCCATCACCCACCACGCTAGTTATTCCTTTTATTTCTGTCATATATGAATTTGATGAGTATGTTATTTATGCCTTTTCCCAAGTCTAATAATAATAATAACTAACATTTATATAGCACTATATATATATATACATGTATACATATATATGTATACATGTATATATATATATATATATATATGTATATATACTAAGTACTTTACAATTCCTCTCTCATTTCATTCTCACAACAACCCTGGGAGGTAGGTGCTATTATTTATTCTTTTTCCATTTTCTAGATAAGAGAACTGAGGCAAACAAAGGTAAATGATTTGCCCCAGGTCACATAGGTAATAAATGTCTACAACTGCATTTGAATTCAGATTCTCCTGACTCCAGGTTCAGCTGTCTGTCCACTTCACCATGTTGTTGAGAGCTTCCCATTCTTTCAGGGTTAATTTTCCCTGTAGAATTTTAATTTTTTACTTGCCCATTTCTGAATTCTTTGGAATCTTCTCTCCAGAAACAAAGGATGCATGTTGGATTATTTTCAGCTCTCTTTTCCTTATCACAAACTTTAGTGTTTAATGCTCCTTTTACCCCAAAGTTCCATTCATTTCCCATGCTGTGACCAGTTCCTACTTATAGTGAGATTTGTGGCCAAGAATTAAGTTTCTCTCATGTTTCCTCTACCTCTCTGAAGGATAGATTTATTATTTTATGTTTATGAATTCATGAACATATGAATTTGTCACAGGAAGACAGATTTTGGCAAGCAACAATGTTAGCTGTTCTTGTTTTGACAGAACTCTGGGAGACCTTTAGGAGATGCCTGAATAATTGAAATCCCCCATCACATATAATATGCCTCTCTGCATGGATTTTATATAATCTGAATTCATCTCTTTACATCCAGACAGTCTATTGTATGAACCAGTGACAATAGTTCTTTCATTTCTGCCTCTTCTACCTTTAAACATGGCAGATACTCTCTGCTATATTTCTCACGTCTGATTCCTGGATTTTTTCATATAAGTATCTCTTCTTAGTAATCAATACCATATTTTTATATTTATTCCGTTCCTTTTCCATAAAGTTTACCTTTCCAAAGTCATATTCTAGCATTATGTTTCACCCTCCCAATATCTCAGTGGTAAGTAAGATGTTCCCAATCCTTATAATGCAGTCTCTCCACCTTACGTATCAGTGGTGCTCATACTATATACACTATCCTCTTCCCTGGCCTAATAAGCCTTAATCCTTCTAGGACCACTTCTATCTAGTTTGTCCATTTCCGTAGGCATTCATTCCACTGTGCCCCCCTCAAATCCTACCTATATTCCCAAAGAATCTCATTAAATCCTTGAATTTTTTAACCAACATTCCTTTCACGTCCTCACTCTAATTGAAATAAGCCTCTCTCCTGAGAATACCATATCTCTTTCAATATAAATGCCCCATAGTCAGAATTAGATCTTCAGTGAGAAATGAAGACTGAAAATGGAGTCTTGAGGAATTATCTGTGTGAGTCAATAAGCAAAACTATGAGTTTAGATGGGTCTCTGAGAAAACAAAAGAACAAAAGGCTGAGGACTGAGACCCTGGCAACATCCTAAGTAAGGCAACTTAGAGGAAGAAAGCTGTCATCAAGGAATATGGAAGAAAAATAGTTAGAGGAGTCCTGAATCATGTAGGATTGGGAAAGCCAAGTAAGAAGGGAGTTTTGGGAAAGAGGGTGTCAAATGACTGGAAATTCAAGAAAAATGAAATCAGAGAAGAAGTCCTTTCAATTTAACAAGAAGATGATAAGGGAATAGTTCCAGTAGAATATTGGAGACAGAAACCTAATTATAGAGAACGTAGGAAAAAATAGGTAGTAAGAAAGTAGCATAGGGTGGTGAGCTAATGAAGGAGTTTTTAAGTGAATTTTAAGAAGTTTACTAAATTCATTTACAACAGTAATACAAGATGAATTAAGCACTGGGGATACCAAAAAGGGCAAAAGATAGTTCTTGCCCTCAAGGAGTTTATAGTCTAAAAAAGGAAACCACGTGCCATCAAATATATATAAAGTAAGCATATAGAAGATAAATAAAGAATAATTAAAAGAGAGAAGGGGCTGAAATTAAGAGGGGTTGGGGAGGGCTTCTTGTAGAAGGTGGGATTTTAGTTGACTTAAAGCCAGGGAGGTCAGCAGTTGGAGAAGAAGAAGAGCACTCCAGAGAAAATGCTCAGAACTGAAAGATGGAGTGTCTTGTTCATGGAACAGCAAGGGGGCCAGTGTCATTGAATTGAAGATCATGTGTTGGGGAGAAAGGTAAAAGAGGATTGGAAAGATAAGAGGGGGCTAGGTCATGAAGGACTTCGAGTGCCAAACAGAGCATTTTTGTATTTGTTCTAGGAGGCAATATGAAGCCACTGGAGTTTATTGAATAGTTTATTGATTAGACTTTAGCTTTAGGAAATAGCTGAATGGAGGATGGATTGGAGAGGGGAGAGTTTTGAAGAAGGCAGTTCCACCAGCAAGGTGTGAAGTCCAGGTATGAGGTGATGAAGGCCTGTACCAGAGTGGTAGCAGTGTCAGAGGAGAGAAGGTGTATTTCAGAGATGTTGCAAAGGTGAAATTGGCAGACCTTGGTGACAGCGTGGGGGTGTGTGTGTGAGAGAGACTGAAGAATCTGGGATGACTCTTAGGCTGAGAGGATGAGGCACTAGGAGGATGGTGTTGTCCTCTACAATAATAGGGTGGGTAGGAGTCGGGTTTAGCAGGAAAGATGAGCTCTGTTTTGGACATATTGAGTTAAAGATGTCTATGGTACATTCAGTTTGAGATGTCTGAAAAGTAGTTGCCAATGTGAGATTTGAGATCAGCAGAGATAGTGGGGCAGGAAAGGTAGGTTTGAGAGTCATCGGCATAGAGATGGTAATTCAATCCATGGGAGCAGATGAGATCACTAAGTGAAATAATATATAGAGAGAAGAGAACCCAGAACAAGAACACCTATGGTAACAGGGTGTGATCTGAAAGGGGATCCAGCAAAGGAGACAGGGAGTAAATGGTGAGATAGGGAGGGGGAAAACCAGGATAGAGTGGTGCCATGAAAACGAAGAGAGTATAAAAGAGGAGAGAGTGATCAACAGTGCCAAAGGCTGTAGAGAGGTCAAGGAGAATGAGGATTGAGAAAAGGTCATTGGATTTGACAGCTAATGTTATTTGTAGCTTTGATGGGAACATTTCTGTCAGAACATTCCTCTTGTTTTTGAGACTTCTACAGTCTCTTACTTTTTTTTTTTTTGAAGGGGAATGGAGAGAGACAGAATATTACGTATTTTGACAGTTTTCAAATTATGGCAGTGATCTTACTTTTGAATGGCACATTTTATCTGGGCCTTGTGTCTATTTAAAGAACTCACACCTGCATAGATCGGGGCGAGCTTAAGAGTTTTTATTCAAATGTTCTAGATACATGCTTACATTCAGACCAGTTGTTGAGAAAACAAAGACATGTTTCCGGACAGAAAGCACAAGCAAATTTATTAAGAAGAATAAAGCGACCCCTTAACATTGACTTATTTTCTTTACAGTATTGTGATGACGTGTATTTGGCAAATGACCTATGATGAATCCAGTTTTTCTCTCTGAGACGTTTCTACTATCACATAAAATATGGCTTATAATGCGTGAAATGACCTTTCTGTCATCTGACACTATTGTCAAATACTATAAGTAATCAATGTTAGGTTCCTACTTTCTGAATGATTTAGTTTAAAAATAAATTTCATTTCTGAACTCATTTTTGTTATTAAACATCAAATATAGTTTATTTTATTGTTTTAGAAACTATATTATGTTGTTCTCCCCCCAAAAAAGTTCCAAAAAAGCAAGTTCAGATTTTAAGAGCAATAGGCTTTTTATATAGTTGGTGAAAATTAAATTGTTTCTTCCTTTCTTTGTTATCAAAAGCTATTGCTTCTTGAATATTATGGCTTTCATCTCCATACTAAATTTTATTAGTATTGACTTTGTGTGTACCTCCAAGAAGTTAGCTTCTTCAGAACAGTGAGCTGGTAGAGTTCTAGTTTGAAATCTTCTAAACACTTAAAAAAGGAACAGGTTTGTATTTTGAGTTTCATGAGAAGACAAAAGATACACTTAGACAATTAGATTGTCTTTCTGAACCTAATCCTCCTCAGCATTCAAGAGTTTTTGTTTAAAACAAGGCAAAACGACTTCGATGGCTGGATTTCTCAGTGTGTATAACTTATAACATTTCCTGCATGTTTTCCCTTCTCAGTCTTTTATAACCAGGCTGAGAGTGTGGTCCTAAATTCAGACTGCAAATCGGAGTTTAGTGCTACTGTCCAACACCTGGCTCTGGTACTCAAGCTAACTTGGAATCAGGAAGATGTGAATTCACATGTGAGTTATAAGCTGTGTAACCACGGGCAAGTGCCTTAGCTTCTTTGGGTCTCATTTTCCTTGTATATAAAATAGGGCTAATAATATCTGCAGTACCTGCCTCAGATTGTTTTTATGACACTCAAATGAAATTACACACACACACATGTATATATACACACACATAAATACATACCCACACATATATATATATATACACATCTATCTATCTATCTATCTATCTATATCCGTATATAGTACTTTATAAACAGTTTAGGGGATGGGAAGTGAAAAGAAAGAATAAGTATTTATTAAAGACATACTATGTGCCAGGCACTGAGCTCAGTGTTGTACAAATATTATCTCATTTCAGTCTCACAACAACCCCTGGGAGGTAGGTGTTATCATTATCCCCATTTTACAGATGAGGAAACTGAGGCAGGCAGCAGTTAAGTGACTTGCCTGGGGGTACATAGCTAGCAAATGTCTGAGGCTGGATTTGAATACATTTTTTATTCTCTTCTATTGTTTCTGTTATCATCATCATTGTCATTATTTTTGATACCTTTTTTCAAGTTTTGTGAGGGATATAAATGTATCAACAAATAGGAATTATGTTTCTATTGGGAGGTCTAGCATTGTGCTAGGGACTAGAACAGCAGAAAGAACATAAGTCACAGCTTTTTTTAGAAGTACCATACTTACCTATGCTTATGATTAAGTGAAAATCAATCAATTAACAATCATTCTTTCAGTTAAGTTGGCTTTATTCTGAGATGAAACTAATACAGGAGTTCCAAATCCCTCTGGGTGAATATGAACACATCTATTTGATTTGTGTTCATAGAATGAACACTAATCCAGAACTGTTTGTTTTTTTCAGTTTTAATCTCAAGCAAAATATTCTCTTATCTTACAGTTTCTCGTATAAATATGGTTTAATAGACTCAAGGGAAAACTTGAAGTAGTTTATTTTCAATCTCTACACTTAATTTTTGCTATGCTTGAGAAAATATTAAACTTTCAATTTTATGTTTCACAAGAACATTATTCTGGCAAATTTCTATTTCAAATTAAATAAACACCTAACTGTATTTAGAGAAAGTCATTCTTACAAATAGCAATAAAATGCTATTAAAATTGTGATATTAAAAAGTAGTATGGTTATTCTTTTCAGATGCCTCAGTCAGAAGTCTTCCTTTATTCTATATTGTATGCATATAGTGACCAAAAGTCATAAAACATTTTAAAAGCTCCTTCTTTAATAACTGAGTTTCACTTACCACTTTCCATTTTGAGTGATGCTGATGAATTTCCTTCTTAGTAGCAATGCAAGATTCTTGAAAAACCTGCATGCACCCTTTAGGGGACAGTGAAGGCTCCTCAAATTGCTGTCAAATTTCAAACTGATCCTAATGGAAAAGGCATTTTGACAAGGTATGGATGCTTCTGATGTGACTTGTTTTAGATTTGATTAAATGCAAATCTTTTGGTATGTTTCTCTACAATTTGCATCCTCAGTATAGGTTACAGTCAGAGGCATATTTTCCTCTCTAAGTCGAAATTCATAGAGCAAAGAAAGGTTTCACTTAGACACAGAAGCCATCAACAATTTATTAGAAAAATCAAGATTCCCTAATTTTTGGACAAAAAAACTCAAATCTGTGACATTTACTATTATCATAAAGGTTTAGTTTTGCAATGTGAGAAAGGATAAAGAGGCCTATTTCATCCTAGGTGCTATAATTCCATTTAAGGTTAGTTGTCACCATACGAATAGGTACTTAGGATAGAATCTAAAAACAAAATTTCTCATAGGTATAGATGATGTGTGAATGATGGAGTCAGAGATCAAATATAATTCTAGCTAGTTATATTATTTCCATAAAATATTACTTTTTATTAAAACAATAAGGTATTAACAAATATAAACAAATCAGTAATAACTATAAAACAAATAGACAAATAAAACCAAAGAGGTTCCTCCTTGAAATGAAGTGACCACTTCAATTCAAAATTTATGATAGAGGATAAGTCCACTATGCAGAGCCTAGCAGGCACCCCAGGTTTTAAGAAAGCACCTAGTTATAAGTCATCAGGCCCAGATGAACTATATTCCAGGGCATTAAAAGAACTGGCAGATATATAGATCAAGGAGTGCAGGAGAGGCACCACAGGATTAGAGAAAGGCAAATGATTTTCCATTTTATTTTAAAGAGAAGAAGATATATAATCTAAAGATTATAGGTTAGTGGACTTGATTTCAATTCCTGAAAAAATTATAAAAATATAATATTAAAACATCAAGAACAGGAAGAGCTGATCACAAAGAGCCAAGATAATTTCATCAAGAATGGGTCATGCTAAAGTGAAAACACTTCTATCCCCCTCATCCCCCAGCATTACTAACTTGATTGATAAGAGGAATGCTGTACATATAATTTTCCTTGATTTTAGCAAAGTGAAAGGAGCTCTCTCCAGTTAAGTGCTCTAGGGTGTTATTTAGCATTTTTATCAGCGATTTGGCAATGTCCAAAGGAAGGCAACCAGAATGGAAAAAATCTTGAATTCTTATCATACAAAGACAAGTTGAAGGAACAGGGTCTATTTAGTCTGGAGGAGGGAAAATTTAGGAGGAACAGTATAAGTGTCTTCCAGTATTTGGAGGGTTGTAACATGGAAGAGAGATTGGACCTGTTTTGCTTGGCCCCACAGGGTAGAACTTGGAGGAATGAGTGGAAGTCAAAAAGAAATAAATACGGACTTGTGAAGAAAACCATTTTTAACCAGTAGAGAGCTACATCAAAGTAGAATAGGTTATCTCTCTCTGAGGGTCTTTTAGAAATGACTTAGAGGGTCATTGGTTGTAAATGTAGATGGAATTCTTCTTTAGATACTGATTAAATTAGATGGCTTTGGAAGATTGGAAGAAATGATTGACCAGGTACCTTTTTTCTTAATCCTCAACTCGTAATAATCTTTGCTCAATTTCCTTCTAACTCCCAGGACTAAGTAAAATATTCAAGGTGAATCTCCTAATGCCATATACAACACTCTTGTTCTGAATTTCATGACTTTAAGCTCTTTGGTATTTGTTCCAAAGGCTTTTCCACAGTCTCCTTTTATTTAGCTTTTGATCTTTTCCTTAGCAGAATAGGTATTTAACTGTATACATACTTTTTCAGGCAAAGACCCTGCTTGCCTTTTTATAGATACTTAGCTCTCCAAGATGTGCTTTTTTCTCTCAAGAAGCAGAGAGAGAAAAGAGTAAAGAGGAAGTTACGACTCTCCTGGAAGCAGATGTAAATAAAGTATTTATTAAGTGCTAAGCATGTTCCAGTCACTGTGCTAAGTCCTGGGGATACAAATACAAGCCAGTAAAACTGTCCTTGACCTTAAGGACTTTATAGTCAATGATCTTATTGTCATTGGCAAGAATAATACAAAAAGGAGAAGCTGGACATGGGAGGAACACTCTTTAGGTGACATGGTTTGGACCTCGTGTCCAGAAGTGTGTTTTCAGTGATTTTCTTTTCCTAATCAAGGCTTTTCCTATCATTTCTTAACGCGCTAACATTTTGCCTGGATTTCCTAACTTATTCTAGTTTCCCCCTCCAGGGAGGTAGTTGAACCTTCGTCACTATCATCAATGATCATGAATTATTAATCAAAAAATTCAAAAGCATTTATTAAGTACTTACTCTTTCAAGTACCATGCTAGGGCTGGGAAATAAGGAATAAGGAGTGTTGGGGGGCAAACGACATGTGCCCATATAAGTCATCATCATAGGATCGTAGCACTACCACTGTCAGGGATGAGAAGCTAACTCTTTTAATGATCTCATTTCACAGATGAAGAATTTTGTCGTCGTAGCTTTTTCAGTAGAGACGGACTCTTCCCTAACTCTCACCCTAAGACAGACCCCACTGGCAGTCATTTCTGGGCAAAGATACTGGAGTGATTTGCCATTTCCTTCTCCAGTTCATTTTATAGATGAGGAAACTGAGGCAAATGACTTGCCCAGGGTCATACTGCTAGTGCCTGAGGTCTTCCTCACTACAGGTGTGGCATTCCTACACAGGTGCCAGAGAGCTCGGGAGGAAACCTAAGTGCAAAGCGATTAAATGATGAAGCCAGATTCCAGTCCAGGTCCAGCTCCATTTCTACAGTATCCCCATTGCGGCTTACATGCGGGCAGTGCTTTAGGATTTGAGTATCATCAGAAGATTGGAAGAAATGAACGACCTGGTAACTTTCTCCCTAATATTCAACTCTTAACAATCTTTGCTCAATCTCAACTTCCCTCTGGCTCCCAGGGGAAACCTTAGCTGGGAGCGCGGCCCCCATTGCCACGTTCCTATTTTAGAGATGACAGACTGGAGGGGGACCACCTGGGACCACGAACCTAGAGGGAGGTGGAGGATTTGGGCCAGCAGGCTTGGGGGTGGGGCCACGAGAACGCCCACTTTGTGCGTGATGACGTCACCGCGCGACGCCCGCCTATCGCTGGAAGGCGGACTGGCAGGGCGAACATAACCGGAAGCTTCTAAGGCACATTTCCGGCGCGCTGGCCGCGTTAGACGGACTGGTCTCGTTTTAGGCCGTTCGCGGCAGTGGCGGTCCTGGTCGCCCGGACCCTTGAGCTTGGGGCCGGCTCGGGATGCGGCGAGCCTCCCCGCTTTCATAGGAAGCCCCTCGGCCCAGCTTGGAGAGAGCAGCGCCGGAGGCCCCCAGCGGCGGCGCCCCGCCCTCCCCGCCCGCTGTCTCCAGAAGGGCTAGTTGGCGCCCTGCAGCTGGGCGCGGGAGACTAATAGATAGGGCGATGGATGAGGCCAGAGCCCCGGGCTAGAGATCCCTTAGTTTGCTAGTTCAAACGCGCGCCCCACCCCGAAGCTGGGCCCGCCCGCTGAGCAGGCAGTGACCGTGGAGCTAGGCCTCCAGCCACCAGGGGGCGATGGCGCGCGGAGAGACGCTGGGTCTGGTGGGCCCCTCCTCGCACGTAACCGAAAGAGTTACTATTGGTGGGGCCCTGCCTTGGGAAGCTGCGGTGAAGGGGAAGGAGCACGGGAAGGAGACCAGACTAGAATCCTCCTTACCTGTGTGACCTCTCCCCTAGAGGGTCTGTGAGATGAGGGGCTTCCAGGCCCTTCCAGGTCTATAGACTTCGACCTAAGCCACGGCTTACGGGAAGAAGGGGCCAGATAGTAGCCCCCGCCCGCAGCGGTGTGGCTAAAAGTGCTCTGTCTTTTGTTAACCGTAAAGTACCCTGCCTCAGCTTCCCCATCTGTAAAATGTAGCACCTACCCCCCAGGGTGCTTTGTTAGAATCCAATGAGATAATCCTTGTAAAGTCCTGTGTGCGTGTGTATATGTATATATATATGTGTGTGTGTGTATATATATATATTATATATATGTAGTAGCTATTATATAACCTCACACATAAGCATTTAATAAAAACTTCATGGTTTATTATTTTAGAAGAATGGGGGGACCAGTGCTATGGTGATGGAGGCTTGATGAGACAGGTTAATTTGTTAATGTTATTAAATTGTTAAAGTTAATTTGTGATGTGGAAATACATTTTTACCAAAAAGATATTTTTTCAAACAGGAAGAGTATTTCCATGCAGCATAACACAAAAAAGAAGATTCTATACGAAACCATGAATATGTTTATTTCACATGGCTTGATTTTTTTTTTACCAAGTATATAATAAATTCTATATATTACTTTCAAAATTGTCCTGTTGGTGGATTTAAAAAAAGTTTCAATTTTTAAAATTGCATCATGGCATTACTGATGAAGACATATTTTTCAGGGATATGCCCTATTATATTCTCTAGAAAAGACAATGTTATGAGAGCTTTTCTACTGAAGTTGAGGTGAGATTTTTTGATGTAATAGTAGATAGGGATATGGAACCCTGCGCCCAAATGTCCTGGGACCTTTAAGAGAATATTGAGACTTCTGGACCTGAAGCCTAAAGAAGTAAATATCAGTAAGTTTTCTGAGCCTATCTCATTTCCTAGAGGAATGGACAGTTACTGGAGTAGAGGGAATGTAAGTGACCAGATATAGGCAGGCGGGTGACTTAAAATTCCTTCTCTTTGTTCTGTCTGTAGAACAACCTGCCTCTGAGTCACCTAAGTATAGTAAAATGGTCAAGTGGTAAGGATAAAGGCATATATGTATGATCTAGAATTAGAAGGGACCTTAAAAATAATAGTCACTTTACAGAGGCAGCTAGTGGTACAAGGGATGGAATACTAGACTTGGGGCCAGGAAGACCTGAATTCAAATTTGGATTCAAGACACCAGCTGTGTGACCCTGGGCAAGTCACTTAACTTTTATCTTCATCAGTTTCTTCAACTGTAAAATGAGAATGAAAACACCTGCCTCTCAGAGTTGTAAGGATCAAATGAGAGAACGTTTGAAAAACAGACAGTGCCTGGTATGTAGAAGGAACCTAAATTTGTGTTTGCTTCCTCCCTCCCTCATATCTGACATCTGAGGATCCTTCCTTGAGTACCCCAGTTCAAAGTGATCTTTCCCTCCTTTAACATGTAGAACTTACTGCCAATGCTATTAATTTGCCACAACTCATTTATTGTCCTATGTTGTGATTTGTTCCTGTATATGTTTTTGCTCTTACAGATACGTTGTAAGTTACTTAGAATCACATCAGAGTTGGAAGAGAATTTTGAAGTCATGTAGACCAGGTCCCTTATTTTACATTCAAGGAAACAGGCCTAGGGAGATAATGTGTTTTATTATACAAGATGTCCCCAAAATCTTAGTACAGTTTTAAACTATTAAAGCTTAAATGATTAACTTTATTAAGCTTTGATAGCTTAAAACTGCACTAGACTTTTGGACCATCATGTATTTCTCTCTTCTATACTGCCTAGCACAGTGTTTTGCCACATAGCAAGTATTCTATATTTTCTGATATGCAAAGTCAACTTGAGGTCTCTCTGATATCAGCTGTTCTCAAACAGTTTGGTTCCAGGATCTCACTCTTAAAGGGCCTTTCCACCCACCACCAAGCTACACCCCTGGCCAAAAGATGTTGTTTATGTGGGAACATATCTATTGATACATAGCATATTAGAAATTAAAATGTCTTGGTATTATTATGAAAACAGTTTTGACTTCATGGACCTCCAGAAAGGGTCTCAGGGGTCCCTAGGTATCTCTGGACTATACTTTGAGAACTGCTGTTATACTGGGGCCATTTCCCTTCAGAAGAAAGATCACAGCTTCTGTCCCTGTATCTGCATGCAGTTTCCACATGGGATGAACTTAACATGTCTTTAGATCACAATGATTCTCCCTTCTCCAACTCCAATATTTGAGGGACCTAAAGTAGTGGATCTATTTCTTTTTCCATAGGAGAAATCACAGAAATCTACAGAAAACCATCTAGGAAAGTTAGAGATGAATGAAGAGGTGTAAGGAATACAAAAATTAGGAGAACAGGCAAATAGCATTCTCATCATGAATTAATATAAGGGAAAAGTGGAATGAAGTATGCAATCTAATGTTGATCGGGATGTATCTGGAG
The DNA here is from genome assembly GCA_028658325.1 of Potorous gilbertii. Taxonomy (NCBI): domain Eukaryota; kingdom Metazoa; phylum Chordata; class Mammalia; order Diprotodontia; family Potoroidae; genus Potorous; species Potorous gilbertii. Next base: position 115,552,950 of record CM053771.1, read on the forward strand.
TTGGAGTCACTCCTCAGGATACTTTGATGGTGGTGTCACTAACATGGCTGGTATGGCTAACATAGCAGAGACTTCTAGGGGAATACAGACTCTTGGGTGATTACTGAGAAGGGACCCAGACCTTCCTCCAAGTCAACCTGTAACTTTAGATATCTCTCCACCAAAAGCTCAGTAGAAATTTCCACACAAAGTTTAAAAGGAATATCTTCTTCATATTTTCTATACCTCCTGATTCTTTTCTGCCACCCAATTCTGACCTGATCCTTGGACTTAAGAGTAATACCTATTATCTGTGCAACTAAAATCCAGCCTAGGGACATTATGTGTCTGGTGCACAATCTAGAAGAAACTTGCTTCCTCTGATGGAGACTGAGAATGAGTTCTTGGGGGTTCTACCTCTTTTTGTGTGTCTTTTAAATTCTTGAATGATTTATTATAGAGTAGCTCATTGATGATTCATGATTATAAGGAATAAGAGAGCTGAGAGAAAGAATTTGGAGGTGAGAAACCATTTCCTTTTCTGTCCTCTCCCATTCAGAGGTCCCCATTTGGGACCTGTTAGTTCTGCATTAGCCACCAGGTGGCTCCTGAGTCCTAGAAATTATTTACTGGGAAAGGTCTTTTCTAGCATCTACTTATGTATAGGTATGTGCACTCATTAGCTTCTGGCAAATGAGAATGGAAAGTAGAGGGGGAAGCTAAAAAAACAACAACAAAAAACTATGGATTTGTGAAGAATTAAAGGAAAGCCTTATTGTGTTTTATACTTCATCTGGTCATCTTGCACTCTTCACTCTTTGTCAAAACTCTTCCTTCCAATATACCATCATTTGCCAAGTTTTGGCCATTTTACCTGAACAACATTTCTTGTAACCATCCCCTTTCTGCCACTCACAATCACCATTTCAGCTCCCTCATCCTCAGACTACAGCAATAGCCTTCAAATTGGACTCCCTGCCTAAAGCCTCCCATTCATCCTCCACATGTCTTCCAAAGGGATATTCCTAAAGCACAAATCTTAGTATGTCACACCTCGAAAAAGCTCCAGTTATTCCCTAATGCTTCAAGGATCAAATACAAACTCCTCTATCATGTGAGAGAAATGATTATTTTTCTCATATTAATAGCTAATTATTGAATTAGGACTAAGGGCTTTTCCCCCTTTTCTACTTCCTCATTCAAAAACCAGTCCCTCTAGGTTATTTAGGCAGCCTTTGAAGTGCAGGGCTGATAAAGAGAGGGAAAACTCAGGTTTGTTCAAAAGGTAAAGAAATTTTAGTTAGGTGAATGGAAGGATTTCAGTGTTTTACTCAGACAGGTGAAAAAAGGTCTCACACTGGGTAAAAGTGGATTCCCGCTTTTGTCTAAATTACCCTCAGATGGGTTGATATGGTTATAGAACAGTCTCTTTGACCAAGACAGAGTGATCAAAGTCAAATCCCTCAGGACCTCATTAGAAGTCCACCTCTCATTATAATATTCATTCTTCCCTTACTTGTTAACCAATTAGAGTTGATGGCCATCTTCTGAAACACCCATTTTTCCAAGGGCATATAAGGGTTGAGTGGGTTCCATGAGGGGTCTTAGGCATTCAAGAGTGCCACTGAACCTTTTATTAATTATATGCATGATTAATAAAATGATTAATTATGTCTCTTCAACTTTTTATATGTGACACATGTAAAAACCTTCATAATCCTGCCTACCTTTCCAGTCTGATTATACTTTACTTCTCTTCATACTTCGTATTCCAGTTCCTCACATATGACACTCCATTTCTGATCTCCTGCCATTGTGGGGTATATGCTTCATTCCTGGAACCATGTCTTTCTCATTTTTGCCTCTTAGAAATGCTGTCTCCCTTCAAGCTGAAGTATACTTCCTAGGGAAATTTTCTGACCTCTCATTCAGCTGCTAATACCTCCTGGAATTATTTAGTATTTGTTTTGTATACATCTTATATTCACATATATGTATATATCATCCATTCATATATGTATGTTTATATATATATGTATATAGGCATATAATATTTTCTGAAATATAAAGTATTTGAGGGTAGGCACTGTTTTGGAGTTTATCTCTATCTCCAGCACCTAGCACACACAATATCTGGCACATAGCAAGGCTTCATAAAAGCTTGCTCATTGATTATATAATGAAATCCTCAAGTAATCAAATGTAGCTTTTCACTTTCTTAGTCTAGGAGCTCCTTAGGGTCTGCAAACTTATCTCATCCTTTGCATCTTTTCATAGACCTAATACAGACTAATTTCCCTGCTGTTGGGCCTCAATATATCTTGTTCGCAGACAGGCTATTTGGGATTCAAAGTTTTAGGATGTAAAAGGAAACAGCAGGAGAATACAGTTACTGGATTATATGAATGTTGAAATATAGAGCCCCTTATCTACCTATACAGAAAACCATAGAATGAAAAAAATGATAATGTGATAGATAATACCTATTCCCTCCTATGCTTAATCTTTCCCTCTCTAACATGAATCCTAGATTTGTTAATTCAGTTGATAGACTGACTAGTATTCAGTGAAACAAAGGTAGGGGTAAGGAGTATTTTGAAGGGAGGTGCAAATGATGTTTGGACTGCAAATTCCAAATCCTCATCTATAGCTTTCAGCTCCATTTTGCATAGAAAATTCCTAGTACAGCAATGGGTAACTCTTTACATCCCCGTGGTAGAAGAGTTCAGAGCTATAAAAAATCTCCTTTCATGCCAGGAAGGCTTCTTTTTAAGAGTGACCCATACAAAAATATTTAAGCTGTTTAACTCTTTAATTTAGCAAACACTAAGTTCCTTCAGTGTACAAAGCCCTAATCCAGACCCTGTTTTAGGAACTGAGAAGACTACAAGGATGAACCATTGGAACAATGTCCTAATACATTTTTCCACCTCCACTCTCTCGCCCCATTCAGTACATTCTTGACACTGCTGCCAGATGTATTCATAACCCTAGCTCTATCACTTCAGTCCCATTGGAATACAAGTTTCTTAGGGGCTGGGCCTTTTTTTTAAGCTTTTCTTTTATCCTCACCTCTTAGCACAGTGACTGGGTCATGGTATGCTTTGATAAATACTTGCTAACTGACTGACTGATCATATTACTCCTTTGCTTAACAAATCACACTGGGTCTCTACTTTTGTAGTCTACTTCATATTACTTTCCTCCATCTAGTCTATGCTACAACCAATTATAGGGGCAACTAAGCGTGCAACAGATTGAGTGCTGGGCCTGGAGTCAGAAAGACTCATCTTCCTGAGTTCAAATCTGGTCCCAGACACTTACGAGGTGGGTGACTCTGGACAAGTCTCTTAATCCTGTTTTTCTCAATTTCCTCATCTATAAAATAATCTGGAGAAGGAAATGACAAACCACTCCAGTATCTTGGCCAAGAAAACCCCAAATGGGGTCACAAAGAGTGAAAATTAATGAACAACAAAAGTAGCAAGAACAAAGAGCCAACTAACCCAAATGTCCTATTTTTATATCTCTCTGTCTTGGTTTGGGTTGTTCCCTATGCCTGGCCTGGCTTCCCGCTTTTCTCTTTATTTGTTGAATTCTTATCTGCTTCCTCACCAAAACTAATTTTCCCTTCTGCTTCTCTATAATGCACACTCATACAAATGAAAGATTGCCCCACAGCATTGCATTTCATGGAAGTTTTATGTTCCTGGTCATTATGTTGCCAAGCCTTGCTCACTTGAGCCATCATCTTCATCTTCACTTCCTCTGTGTGAGAACCTTGGACTCTGCCCCTAAAATTGCCTGGATTCTTACTGGCAAGCTTCAGATTCAGACCTCACTTTCTGCCCACCTCCCTACACCTCCTTCACCCTTTATGTGTAATCTTCCTCCTTTAGAAGGTAAGCTCCTTGTAGCCAAGAACTGTTTTGTTTTCTTGCCCTTGTGTCTTTAGCACCTACTATAGTGCCTGGCACGTAAACAAATGCTTAATAAATGCTTAATAAGTGCTTATTAAATATCTGTCTGCCTGTCTATCTGCATGCCTGCCTAATTTATCTGTGTTTATGTAATTTCCTCTGTTAGACTATGAACACCATTGGAAAAAGGTCTTAGCTAGAACTCTTACCTTCTCTAGTATTTAGCATAGCACTTAGTAAATGGTAGGCACTTAATGCATGTTTGTTGAATGAATAAATGAATGAGTGAGTGAGTGAATAAATGAATACTTGGCTTTTGAATGTAGGTACTGCTTGGTTTGATGATCACGTTCCTTTTCCTGGTCACTAGCACAAAATATGACCTCAGCTCATCTTAAGTATTTATCCTTCCTTCTGCCTGGCCTTTGATGTTGACCTTAACTTAACATATTTTAGGCCCCTCTATTTAGTCATAAATTTTGACTAGTTTAACTATTAATTCTACAGTTTTTGTCTGAACCAAGTCTGCTGTAAGAGACAAGTTTTTCAAACAATTCCACTTTATAAAACCCAAGGAAGGTGTGTGAGAACTGGAGGGAAAACAGTGAAAAATCATTTAAGAACTCATCAATCTGGCTTGTCCATCTTTGGGTAGGGGTGGAGGTATTAAGGAGAGTGAAACATTTTGTCAAATGTTTGATTTTTTTATTCTGTGACTATGGCTGTAAGTCTAGTAGTTACATCTGCCAAATGGCTAAAACACAACCATTAATTTTTTGTTTCCTAGCTACACTTTAAGGATATTCTTATTTATCTAGATTCACTTGACTTCCGAAAGGGTTGAAAGTGGTATTGTGTTTGGGTGACATGTCTTGGTAGAGTTTGTAGTGACCAAAGACAGTTCTTTGACTAGCCAACTAAAGGACTTGACAAGGATCAAACAGTAGCTCAGCTGGAAATACAACACAGCAAGTTCTAATGCTTAGTTCTGTGTTCTAACCTTAGACTAATACCTGTCTCTCCTCTTCTAATTAAATGTAAAAACATATTCAGTAAATGGCATATTACCTTCTCAGTCCCAATATTGGGAGGATGGGGAGTGATGGTGTTAATAGATAGAAGATATAGCCCTGAAGAGATTAAAATCTAGTTGGGGACTCAGGTTTAGAGTTATGCTTTGTGGCTAAAATATTAAATGAGCATTTATTAAGCAACTGATAGGAGCACGTGTAAATAACAATTGTTTCTGTTCTGGCCAGAAACTCTGAGTGTCTTCAACTCCCACAATGATTCTTTTATAAAGGCAAACTAGGCTATCTTTTGTCTCAATTCTTACTTAGCCTTTAATTACTGAATGGGCATTGCCTCAGACAAACTGAGACCTGGGAAAGACCGTAGCTTAAAAAGACCAAGGTCTCCTCCTGCATCGGGGGCCATCATCATCAGTTGTCTTGACCTATATTGCTACTGGATTCTGATGACTCTGCAGGAGAAAATAAGGCTGATGACTTTGCATGGGTTCTGCTTCATTTCGATCCAATTCACTTACAAGTCAAGATATCCCCCTCCTGAGGTCACAAGTCCTCTTTGAGAATGAATGATCAGCAACAGTTACAAAAATGATATGAGCATATTCCAATATACAGCATACATACATATAGATAAATAGGCATACATGAGTGCATACCCTTGAGAAACCTTATTTTAATGTTTTTGTTTAATTATATTTATTTGGCTGCATGTATTCATTGGAATATGATCATATGATGTCAAAACCTAACAAATTCAATAAAAGTAACAGTTTATAAGACAGCTGTAAGTTTTGTTGACACAAGATTAATTAATTCCTCGGAATTTGCTTTATTAGGATCTTTGTGAATGCTAGCTTTATATGTGACATGTATTGATAATAAGTTATCTCGGGTCATTTTTATGGTTCTCTTTGTTTACCAAGTGAAACCTAAGTTTATTTGGTAACCACTGTGTTTAATATTGTAGTTTGTTAATCATAAAGATTCATTATCATCTATGATTTTTTCAGACTATAGATCTGACAACAATAAGGGCTTACATTGCTAGCATTTGTATTTTTCAAGGTGCCTTTCACCTGTAAGCTAATTTTATAGCTGATGTGAAACTATGATAAGCACCCTTCATTCAATTTTATTGATACTCCGAAATACAATGAATGGTAAAAAACATAACAATACAAAACAAAACCAAAGGTGCTTATCTAAACCAGCACTTATTTTCCTACTGTTTCATATAGAATTAGAAAATATCAGAATTAGAAGGGATCTCACCCATAAATGAACAAAATTCCCTATACCACATCCCTGGAAAGCAGTCATCCAGCTTTTACTTGAAGAAATTCATTGAAAAGGAATCCACTATGTCTTAAGGCAATCTAATCCATGAGAGCTCTGATGGTTACATCAAGTAATCCTAAAAAATTACTCATAGAAGAGAGGGAGAGGGAGAAGGAGATGGAGGGAGGAAGGGAGAGAGAGACAGACAGACGGACAGAGAGAGACCGAGAGAGAGAGAGAGAGAGAGAGAGAGAGAGAGAGAGAGAGAATCGTGTTCTTTTAACATTTTGGTGGTATCAATGTGCAAATGGACTATCTGTCATTTTCATTACATGATTGCCATTATTCACCCTCTCTCACAGTGTCATGTTGGGTGCCACCAGTGCCATGATCTTTTCCAACTAACTGCTCAGTACATTGCCTTTATCTATATTACAGACCCAGGCTTCAGGTTAGTTCTGTCCTTGCCCATCCCTGCCCCCTGGCAGGTATTATTGCCCAATAGAAATGTACCATTGGAATTCAGTTATGATGCTATCCTAGAGGACCCCCAAACTGATGGGTGTTATTCATCATGTGCAGTAAGGTCCTGTGGAAAAAGCTGGCCATGTCAGATTAGAAGTAACAGCAACTTTCTAAGGTTAAGGAAGAAGAGATTTATACTCTCTTGCTACAATTCCTTCAGTTTTCAGTGACCATATAAACAAGGTCCTCTTTTTGATCAATCCATTCTCACTATTGTCTCATAACATTTCTGGGCCAAATTACTCTTGCTGATGACTTCCTGTTTATGTAGATGGTATTATAGGCTCTTTATGCTTTATATCTACCTTGCACTTGATATAAGAAAGAAAGATGTCACCCATTAGCACTTCCTCTGGGGCCAGATATGTAGGGGGAGGTGGCAATCAGCTCTTGAAATGTTTGTTCCAAATTTGAATCTTTTTTTTGTAGATAGGCCTGTTTCCTGTTATATAAAGACCCACAGTTGCTCTGAATCATTTCTTAAATTAGAAACAAAGCCACTACTGATTTGTAGAACTAGATTGCAGTGGTAAGGGGAATAATTAAATCCTAGTAGACTCTGTCCTTCACGTTAAAAAATAATCCACGACTGCCCTACCTCCTTTTCTGATAATACACAGCCTCAATAATGCCATTGTTGGTAAAAATTCTGTGGCCTCCTTATGCCCACTATGAATATTTTTAAAATTGTCCTTTGGATTGTTTGTGATATTAGTTCTTCTGAGGTTGTGGTGTCCTATAATTTTCAGTTATCTAGCATCACCAAGAGAATACTGTGGTGAAGGTAATGTGTTTTTTTTTTCCAGAAATAAGTAGTTTTGGATGATTGAAAACATTATAGTTTTCAAAGTTTGCTCTAGGTGCTTAATCTGTGGTGGATGAAAGATGAAATGATTGAAGAAACATAGATCTGAGCTTCTGAGCGTGTTGATTTATTAAGCAATGCATGCCAATTGCATAACAAATCAGGACCCAGCATCTTCAGTTTGACAGTGGATACTGAATACAGGGGGAGACAGATTTTTATTCATTAAAAGCAAACAACAGGGCATAAACTGATATGCAAGATTAGTTTTCTGATTTCTAATTAGATAAAGATTAGGGGCTTTCTGCATCAGGAGAGAGATGAGTGAGTTTTGAGAGTTGGAAAGGGGGAGAGGGAGAAAGTACAATTCCTTAAAATCAGAAAAAGTGGTGTTCCACTCCTCCCAAGTGTCTGTATTCAAATCAAAGGAAAATGGAAACAGTAACTGGATTGACAATTATAGGACCAGTTTTCAGATTAGACATATGGGTTTCTTGAGATGTATAATTGTGAGAAAACTCCTTGTATTGGTCTTTGGATCTGGCTGGGTTTCTGGTTAGCATAACGTAGGTCCTTAATTAAGGGTCTCTAAGCAACAGATATAGATGGTTCAGCTTCCCAGTCATGCAGGGCAGGGTCAAACAATGCAATAAAATTTTCTCACAATTTCTATAATTGAATAAAGTTTTCTTACAAGACAGAAACTGGACTAGACCCTTAATTGAACAGAAAGAGAATTGAACTAGCTTGAGGATAAAGTCACAAAATGGGAGTCAGTATGGTTGTATTGTTAATGTATTTTTGCTTAATTTGAAGATCTTTCCCACCCATTAATAGGAAGTTGGTGAGAGCAGTTGGAGCAGAGGAGAGAGAGTTCACAGGCAGGCAGACAGTTAGTATTTTGAGTGTTTGCTTGTGAGAAGGCCCCAGCAGGGGTGGGGAAGCCTTGGGAATGGCATTATCCCTTGCAGTGCTAATGTGTTAGTTTAATGTATTAACTTCTTCGTTGCTATGTTGGATTTGGCTTTTGGGTGGTGGGATTTGGCTTTCTGGTATCTGAATAAATGTTTTTCTTTTGCCTTCTATATGGAGAGTCTGTTATATTTTGTAATTCAAAACTATGTTGATATATTCACAGTTACTGTCCATGCTATGAATATTGCCTTGGCCATAATTTAGCATCATAAACAGGATCACAGGGTATAAAATCTCTATTTGGAGGCAACAGGGCTTTAGAGGAAGAAATGGATGTCCCATGATGGGAGAATTTACCTCATTCCTCTCTAACAAAGGAATGGGCTAAAAGCACTAGACCTTGTGAAAACCGGGAACCAAGGTTACAGGAGGGAGAACCTAGAAATTTGGAAAGTGTTTGCAAGGAATACCAATAAAACCAAGGAAAGAACTGGCAGGAATGTGTAGGAGAGGCTAGATTTTATTAACAGGCTACCTGTTAATAATTTGTTAATAATTTATTGACAAATTACCTGTCAGAGACAAGCTGTTGAAGGAAAAAATTCACATGGAAAAAGAATTAGTTTGCATGGGAATTCTCAGCATTTGGGCTGTCCTTTAAAAGATGAAGCTGGGGGACCTTGTGGAAGAAAAGACTGTTTGTTTGACTCAGGAGAAGAAGTTTTGAAAGGCTGGCAAAGTAAGTGTGCTTGCACCCTTTGTACAGACCCAGTGTAGTTGCCATGGCAATAACTACAAGGAGAGTGCATGAGAGCAAAATGGAATAAAGTCAAAGGAGGAAAATGAAACAATACTAGAGGGAGAGGCTTCTTAGGCAGAAGCATGCCCAATACTAAGATGACAACTGACAAACTAGGGGCAGTGTTTAGGAAGGTAATTGAGAATTTTACTCAGCAACAGGTCATAGATATTTTGAATCAGTTCACTGAAAGCATGCGAGAATTGTTAATATCTTGGATGGTGAGCATAAACGATGAAGAGGCCAGAGGAGTAGCGATAGATGGCATGGATTGCTTGAAATTCATAAGGATTTTGTACAGCAAACTTTTAGAGATTATAATATGCAAGGAGGTAACAATACAACTAATCTGTTAGCTTTGGCTGCAGAAGGATGAAGGAAGCAGTATCCTTACTGACTTTATGTGGCCCAGTGGAGATAGACCCTGGTATTTACTTAGGGACTGTATGAGAAAGTTAAAGGAGAAGGTAATGAAGCCTGCCATCATGACTGGAAACACAGATATGTACTATGATAAAACCCTTTTGCAGTTTCCCATAGGAATATAATAGTGAAGATGACTCTTCTTGCTTACAATTCCTAATTCTAACTCTAAAATTTGGGGAAATGGGGCACCCTCTTTTGAAGGTGCTGAACAAGATCTCACTGTTAAGTGACCTAAGGGTCCAGACCATACAGCAGCAGGCACTTTCTCTCATCCATTGTTAAAACAAGTAGCAGAGGAGTGTTATGTAGCAAAGGGGATAGCAAGGGGAAAAGTACCAGACCAAATTTGGCAAATAGATTATATTGGACCCTTACCCCAAGATAAAGGATGCAAATTTATATATACTTATATTGACACCTATTCAGATGTACTAGTGGCTTGTCCATATAAGAATGCAACCCAGAAAAACACCTATAAAACTCTAGATATCATAAGTATATATTATGGAACCCCAATACAGATTCAAAGTGATAATGGGTCACATTTCAAAGGTAATGAATGGAATATTGTATATTAAACAATATAGAATGGATATATTCTATTCCATAATATCCATAAGCATCTGGGTTAATTGAAAGAATGAATGGATTATTGAAAGAACAGTTAAGGAAGTTAAGTTCTAATAATTCTTATCAACATTGGAAAGATAATTTGTTCATTTCTTTACATAATTCGAATAATAGACTATTGGGAGGAAGTACACCTCTAGTCAGAATGATGACCCCAAATCTGCAAATTAAAAAACAACCAACATATAAGGTTCCGAATATTGAGTATTGCACTGTGAGGCCAGATGTCCTAGCACCATATTCTGGGACACCTGGGTTGGCAGGATATGATTTACATTGTTTAGAGAACTTTTGATTGGATAGAAAAGAAATAAGAAAAATCTCTGGTGGAATATGTATGAGAATCCCTAAAAATCATTTTGAATAGATATTACCTAAATCAGGCTTAGCAGCTCGAGAAATACATGTACTGACTGGAGTGATAGATAATATTGTGACATTCCAAAATTTAGGTGATGAACTCAATAGTTCTTTACCTAGGAATAGTTCTTCACCTAGAATAGTTCAAGTGACTATTATTCCTTATGAATCAATACCCCTTGTGAAAATTGACCCTCCTTCCAAAATAGCTAGCAGAGGAACTGAAGGGTTGGATTCTACTGATAGAATAAAATTGGGAGCTAAAGAATGGGTAAAACAAAAGCCAGATGATGTTCCAAAGCCTGTGGAAATTATATATATATATAGGGCTGGGGGTGGATGTTGGAGGGTGGGGGAGGTTTGGGAATGGCACTGTTTCTTGCAGTGCTAATGTGTATTGACTTCTTGGTTGCTATGATGGATTTGGCTTTCTGGTGTTGGGATTCAGGTTTCTGGTGTCCGAATAAATGCTTTTCTTCTGCCTTCTATATGGAGAAGCTGTTATATTTTGTGATTCAGAACTATGCTGGCATACTCATCATAGTTGCCATCTGCGCTGTGAATATTGCCTTGGTGATAGAGTGGTTCACTTAATTCCCACATATCCCAATATGGTCCTACATAATTCTGGGGCTAGTGTATTGTACATCTGTAGCTTTTGTTCAAGATATCTATATAAATATGTCCAAAGTTACCATCAATCCTTAATTATCAAAACTAATGTCCTCATCTCAATCCTCCTCCAACCTGACCTTTCTGTAAAATTTGACACTCTCTAGCATCCTCTTCTCCTTTCTTCTCCCCACTCTCTTGGTATTTGCTACACTTTTCTCTCCTGGTTTTCCTCCTATTTGCCTGATAAATCTTCCCTGATAATTCATCATTTATGTCATACTGTGTGTGAACTGTGTGTACTCTGAGATTCTGGCCTGTACACTCTTTCTTCTCTCTGTACTTTTTTGGTGATCTTAGCAGGTCCCACAGATTCCATTCCCATCTCTATGCAGATGACTTATATAGCCTTGGTCTCTTTCCTGAGCTCCAGTCCTGTATTGCTAATTGTATTGGACATTTCCACCAGGATGTCCTGTAGGCACCTCAAAATTAATATGTCCAAAGCAGAGCTCATTGTCTTTTCCTTCAAACCCAGCCTTCTTCTGAAATTCCCTGTTGCTTTGAGGATACTGTCATCCAGTTACTTAGGTTCACAACCTTGGTGACATCTTGAACTCCTCCTCACCTCACATGGCAAATCAGTTGCCAAATCTTGTTGTTTCTATCTCTATAATACCTCTTGTACATGTATATGTCTCCTCCTTGCTACTTACACAGCCACTACCCTACTTCAAACTTTTCTTGGTCATTGCCTAGAGTGGGGTGGGGAACCTGTGGCCTCTTTGACTGAATCCAAACTTCCTAGAACAAATCCCCTTAATAAAAAGATTTGTTCTGTAAAACTTGGGCTCAGTTAAAAGGCTGCACCCAAGGACATAGAAGGTCACATGTAACCTCAAGACAGCAGGTTCCCCACTTCTGTGTAGACCCTATGTTATTGCAATAGCATATGATTCAATTTTCCTGCTTTAAACCTCTCTACACTCCAATCCAACTTCTACAAAGCTGCCGAAGTAATTTTCCTAAAGTGCAGGTCTGCTCAACAAACTTCATTGGCTCTCTATAACCTCTTGTTGTTTAGTCATTTTCCAGTTGTGTCCAACTCCACATGACCCCTTTGAGGTTTTCTTGGCAAAGATACAGTAGTGTTTTGCAACCTCCTTCTCCAGTTCATTTTACAGTTGAGGAAACTGAGGTAAACAGGGTTAAGTGACTTGCTCAGATTCATACAACTATTAAGTGTCTGAGGATAGATTTGAACAAAAGAAGTCTTTCTGACTTTGGGCCTGGCACTCTATCCACTGTGCCAGTTTAACTACTTGTAGAATAAAATGTCAACTCTATTTGGCATTTACACCTCTTCTCTACCAACCTCCTTTCTGTCTTTCTGGTTTTCTTATACAAGCCTCCCCTCTCCTTATTCTGAGATTACTCTTCACACTGAGATCTGGCCTACTCGTCTACTTACCCTTTCAAATAGACAACACTCCATCTCCTGTCATTGTATTTTTGTTCTGGCTGTATTTCATGCCTCCGATGTACTTCCTTATCACTTCTGCTTCTAGGAATCCCCGTTTTCCTTCACCATTCAGCTCAAGTATTACCTTCTACACCATGAAGTCTTTTCCATTATCCCTAGTTGCTAGTGTTTTCTTGTACTGCCTCTTATTCATTTTATATGTATTTTGTACCTATTTTGTATATGTATTTATGGAGGTTCATATTATCTCCCCTTTAAATGTAAGCTCCTTGTTTGGGTCTTGCTTTTGCTGTACCCTAGTGTTTGGTATCATGCATGAAACAATAAAAACATAATAAATTCTTGTTGAAGATGTATGTGTTGCAAATTTATAGCTTCATATATAATATTTTTGTGTTCTACTTTGAATATGAAAATGATAATTTGTGTGGTGTGTTAAGTTCAGAAGAAAAACAAATTTTAATTTCTGTTGATTGATCTATATATGAAAATTGTGTGATTCAGGCTCTGAGCTTGCACAGATGGAATCCAGTCCTACAAGACTTGCTCCAACTCATCAATTTCTCTTTGTCTTGTTATGGTTATATCTGGAGTATACTCAGGAAAAATCTCCAAATATAGTTATTGCCTAGATCTCCAAAACTGTGGATGTAGGGTTTCTAGCTTTTAGTATTCAAAATATGCTTGTACATGTTGGATACAGGTAACAGAAGATTAATAAAGAACATAGAATAGCCTGTAAACAAATACAGGAAACACGGAAGGGTCTTAGAATAGCCCATAAAGAATCAATACAATTGTGCTTCCTTTTTTAGTGAGGACTACTTTCCACTAGGTTCTAAAAGTCTCTCTGACTCAATGTCACCTCATTGTTTGAACTCCTTTAAGAAGAGGACTGATAGAGGGGGTAGAGCCAAAATGGTGGAGAAAAAGCAGAGACTTCCTTGAGCTCTCCCCCAAAGCCCTCCAAATACCTGTAAAAATGACTCTAAACAAAATCTAGCACTATAGAACCCACAAAATGACAGAGTGAAAAAAATCCCCAACCTAAGACAACTTAGAAAGTCAACAGGAAAGGTATATCACACTGGGCAGAGAGTAGAGCACAATCCAGCATGGACAGCACCAGCACAGACCAGCCAAAGCAGTCCTCAGGAAACTGAATCATTTGGTTGCTCTGGCAGTTTTCAGACTTCTCAACCCACAAAATGCCAAAAAGGTCATTGGGAAAACTCTGTGGGACCTGGGTAAAAGAGGAGCATGCAGTCTAGCTGGGTGCAGCCCCAACCCCAGGGTGGTGGCAGCAGCAGCAGCAGCAGTGGCAAAGGCTGCTCCAGGAGCTCTGGACCCAATGGGGGATCAAATAGCTGATACAAAATCCCAGACACCTGGAACAGGACACCCACCCCCAACCCCACTAGAAGCAGAGTCATACCTTGACAAAGAGTTAGAAAGTCAAGTGTTTGACTGAGAGGATGAGTAAACATTGTAAAAGAATTCAAACAATAGAATCTTACTTTGATGACAAGAAGGAGCAGGGCACACAAACAGAGGAGGACAGCAGAGTCAAAGCTCCTACATCAAAAGCTTTCAAGAGGAATATGAATTGGTTGCAGGCCATGAAGGAGGTCAAAAAAGGATTTTGAAAATCAAGTAAGTGAAGTAAAGAAAAAATTGGAAAGAGAAATGAAAATGATACAAGAAAATCATGAAAACAGAGTCAACAGTTTGGTAAAGAAGACCCCCAAAATACTGAAGAAAATAACACCTTAAAAATAGACTAACCCAAATGGCAAAAGAAATCTAAAAAGCAAATGAGAAGAATACCTTAAAAAGCAGAATTGGTCAAATGGAAAAGGAAGTCCAAAAGCTCACTGAAGAAAATAATTCCTTCAAAATTAGGATGGAGTAAATGGAAACTCATGACTTTAAGAGAAATCAAGAAATTATAAAACAAAATCAAAAGAATGAAAGAATAGAACACAATGTGAAACATCTCATTGGAAAAACCACTGACCTAGAAAATAGATCCGGGAGAGATAATTTAAAAATTATTGGACTAATTGAGAGCCATAATAAAAAAAGAGCCTAGAACATCATCTTTCAAGAAATTATCAAGGAAAACTGCCCTGATATTCTAGAACCAGAGGGTAAAAGAAATTGAAAGAATCCACTGGATTGTCTCCTGAAAGAGATCCCCAAAGGAAAACTCCTGGGAATATTGTAGTCAAATTCCAGAGTTCCCAGATCAAGGAGAAAATATTCCAAGCAGTCAGAAAGAAACAATTTGAGTATTGTGGAAATACAATTAGGATAACATAAGATCTGGTAGCTTCTATATTAAGAGACTGAAGGGTTTGGAATATAATTTTCTAGAGTCAGAGGAGCTAGGATTAAAACCAAAAAATTACCCACCCAGAAAAACTGAGTATAATTCTTTAGGGGAAAAATGGATATTCAATGAAATGGAGGACTTTCGATCATTTTTGATGAAAAGACCAGAGCTGAATAGAAAATTTGACTTTCACATACAAGACTCAAGAGAAGCATGAAAAGGTGAACAGGAAAGAGAAATCATAAGAGACTTATTAAAGCTAAACTATTTATATTCCTATATGGAAAGATGATATTTGTAATTCATGAGACCTTACTCATTATTATGTTAGTTGGAGGAGATAGACAGATAGATAGATAGATGGCACAGGGTGAGTTGAATATGAAGGGATGATACCTTAAAAAATAAAATTAAGGGGTGAGGGAGGAACATTTTGGGAAGAGAAAGGGAGAGATAGAATGGGGTAAATTATCTCACATAAAAGAGGCAAGAAAAAAGTTTCACAATGGAGGAGAAGAGACGGTGAGGTGAGAAGGAATGAGTGAATCTTACTCTAATTGGATTTGACTTAAGAAGGGAATAACATATACACTCAAATGAGTGTCTTACCCTGCAGGAAGGTAGTGGGGAAGGGGAAAAGAGAGGGGGATGATAGAAGGGAGGGCAGATTGAGGGAGAAGGTAGTCAGAAGCAAACAGTTTAGAAAAGGGATAGGGTCAAAGGAGAGAATAGAATGATTGTGGGATGTATGGATAGGACAGAGGGAAATATAATTAATTTTTCACAACATGATTGTTATGGAAATGTTTTGCATAACTACACATGTATAACCTATATTGAATTCCTTGCCTTCTCAGTGGGAGTGGGTGAGGAGGGAAGAAGGGAGAGAATTTAGAACTCAAAGTTTTAAAAACAAATATAAAAAAATTGTTTTTGCATGCAACTGGGAAATAAGATATACAAGCAATGGGGCATAGAAATCTATCTTGCCCTTCAAGAAAGTAAAGGGAAGGAGATAAGGGGGGGAAGATGAAAGGGAAAACAGACTGGGGGAATCGATAATCAAAATGCATGCCATATCTGGGTGGAGGGGAGGGGAAAGAGGGGGAGAAAATTTGGAACTCAAAATCTTATGGAAATGAATGTTGAAACCTAAAAATAAATAAATGGATTTTAAAACAATTTTTTTTTAAAAGAAGAAAACTGATAGCATGGTCATCCCCTCTTTCTGGTAAGTTCTTTCCATAAAAATGTCCTGAGTTCCCTCTTTCCCAACTTACTAAACAACCACATCCTTACCTGTTTCAGGATCTCTCCAGAAGAAAGGGTAAAGGGAAAAGAGGTAAAAAATGATTTATTGGTTACCTTTTATGGTCAATACATAAAGTTGGCTCTTTTCTTAAGACTATCATAAGCATTTGAGCTAACTCATTAATGTTGGCTACAGCCCTCATCAGTGACAACAATCCTCCCGGAGTTGCCAAGAGTGGTTCCAAACCAACCAATTCATCTTTGGGGAAGCTACAATCACTGAGACTTAATTAGGAGATTTTTTTAAGTCGTCTAGATGCCAGTGGATTTGTTCTTACCCTCCTTGAAGATATTCAGTCTAAAGTCTTTAACAAAAAATTCACAACTGTGTAAGCTCATCAAGCTAATCAGGAACTCTCTTAATGAAGGAATAAATTTAAAATGCTTTATTAAGCACTTACTGCATGCAAAGCGTAGTGCTTAGAATTGAGAATACAGATAGAAAAGCAAGATAATCCACTCTCTAGGAGCTCACATTCTAATTGGGGAAGATAACTCATATAGGAATGTTTATCTGCAAATCTGAGCCACTTAGTCTTTGGGCTACAGCAGCAAAGCAGACGACCACATCTTCTTTAATGTTACTTCACTTGATAAAACCTTATTCAGTTTGGATGTTGGACTATTTGACAATACCAAGGACTTTGTTGGAAGTAATTCTCTTAAAGATCTTCAGTAGGTGAGGTTGTTACAGAGGACTTCTGCATTTATAGAAGCATTTGCTAGATTGTGTCTACACAAGGCTTATTCCCTGAATGATAGTTTCTGGGGCTGAGTTGAAAGCAGAGTGGGTGTATCTGGATTTAAGTCATTGATCAAAGGATATACACCCATATGCATGTGTAATACACACATACACACACACACACACACACACACACACACGCACGCACACACATACAATATATACATTCATAGGTTTGGAGAATTGGAAGGGACCTAAATAGCTATCTTGTCTAACCCATACCATAAACAATCTGCATTGTGACATATCTAGTAAGTGGCCACCTAGCTTCTGCTTGAAGACCTCTAACAACCTGCCACCTCTTCCAATTTTAGACAGATGTAATTATTAAGAAAGTTTTTCTGACACCAAGCCTATAATTTCCTTTGCAACTAAAACCGAAGTCAAACTGAATTAA
The DNA here is from genome assembly GCA_028658325.1 of Potorous gilbertii. Lineage (NCBI taxonomy): Eukaryota > Metazoa > Chordata > Mammalia > Diprotodontia > Potoroidae > Potorous > Potorous gilbertii. The sequence continues at coordinate 115,570,501 of CM053771.1, forward strand.
ATCTAATCCTTTATCTATTAGCTAACTCTTCAAATACGTAAACTATGGAGTCTTAAAATATGTACATACATGTGTTTGTACACAAAAGCCCTCCAATTTCTCATCACTGGATGGGAAGCATCTGAATTCTATGCTAGAAGAGTCTTATCTAGGGGTGAGGGGGAGAATTCTAGGTCCTTGGGAGTAGCCTTTTGATTGAGTCCAAGTTTTACAGAACAAATCCTTTTATTAAGGGGATTTGTTCTGTGAAGTTTAGATTCAGTCAAAGGGCTGCACTTGAGGACCTAGAAGGCCACAGATTCCCCAACCCCTGGTCTAGTCTCTGACTGGTCCTACAAGCAGGGAAGGTTTTGATTATGGCTTTAGAAATGGAACACATTTTTTAAGAAAAGAAAGAAGTGGAACATATTCCTATTGTCCTAGGACCAACCCAAAATTTGGAAAGACTCACGATTGACTGGTCTTAAGCCAATGAATGTTTTCTGCTACAGCAACTCACAGCGTCTACCAAGGCACAGTGGGGTTGTGACTATATTAATGGAGGAAGGACTGCCAGTGAAATCACAGATTCTTGAAATATTAAAGTAGTAATTTATACTTGTGAACTAATTTGAGCAGCTTCCCACCTAGATATGCGTCAATACTCAAGGGAATGTTGAACAATACTGTCTCTGTAGCCATAGCTGTTATAATCTCAGATGCTCCATAATGTCCCTGAGGGAGATAACCTTGACAGAAGAGCTTTCCACAGTGCATTTTCTTTTGCTGAGTTGAATGGTTTCTCACAAAATTAAACAAGAAACACAGAGATTTAAAATGTTCTGTACCTTTCAATCAATTAGGTGACTGAAAAGTTGTGGTCTGCTTTAGAAAATTGCTGTAAAAGCTGACCTGTTTGCTTCTTAGGTGGCCCTATTCAAGGATACATTGGATGTACTGTTGCTAGGATTTCTGAACCCAACCCAAGTAATTTTTTCTAAGTAGAGAAAATGGAAGCATTTTCAGCTGATACACTGTAACTAGGTAATACTACAGAGGATCTACCTTCCCTGTTTTCTCACTTTGCTTTCCCTTATTGGTGCAAGCTAATTGGGGTATTGGAGACAGTACCCTTAATCCCCACCAGATACCAGAGACATTACATAGGGGAATGAAATCCAATGCAACGTCTTCATATCTCTTCACCTCTTTCTAATATCTTTGACTCCCCCTTCCCTCATAATCAATCCTTTTCAACTGATTCTAATGAACAGGCACTCTTCATTCCAAATAATACTCTGCTATTATGTACTCTTAACATAACATAATAATTGATCTGTGCTTCCTCTAATCCTTGTACACATTCCTACTTTCTGGCACCCTTTATGTCCTTTCAAAATGTCATACAATGCTTTCTCTTGGCCTCCCAGGTCAACAATGTTCCTGGACACTGTTGTAATAGGTTCCAGCTCCTCCTTTAGTAATGGTCTTAACTTACCACATTAATAGAGAAACCAAATAATTTGTATGGATTAGTTCTGCCTCTATTCATTAAAATCCATCTATATTTTATTAACTCTATATCAAGCAAAAGGAAAAAAATAGATTTTAAAAACTTTGTCTTCTGAGCCTAAGTCTTTAAAAAGTGGTCAGGCTCACAAATTCTTTTACAATGCTTGAAACTCTCAAGACCAAGTCTGACAGATAAGGAAAAATCTCTGTGAATTCAGATAACTATAGTCTCTTATTTAAATTCTATTTTATAATTACTTCCACTACCATCCCCTCCCTTAAAATTCTAAGTACATCACTAGGAACAAAGTATCTTTGTCTGGATGAAATGACAAGGCTATTGTTATCCCAAAGTTATAGGTTTTTTCCTCAGGAGTAGATTTGATGTCATAATAAGCATCGTTCACTTTGATCCACATAAAAAGGAATCTAATGTACAGGGTAGGAGGGCACTAGAAATGTAAAACTTTCAAATGAATCAAAACTCAACCTTATTTTTTAAAAAAAAAGATGGAGGGTGAATATTAGGATGTCTGACCCATTCTAAATGGGGGTCTCTTCTTTCAGAAAACTCTAGCCACTTTAAAGAAGACTTTAGCTACTCTAAAGTAGCTAATTATGAGATCATCAGCTATAATTTCAAAACAACCTAATTACAAATTTCTTCTATATCATGGCCTTTTCTTATCCTGACTTATTTATTGTCTTTCTGCCTCAGTTGTAACTTTTGTCCATATAGTCCAAGTATTAAACTACTGATCACTTCCTCTGTTCTAGTCAATTGTTAAGTTTTTGTAAACTTTTTTTGCAAACTTTTCCATTTTTTTGCCTAAGAAAGATGAATTAAACTAGTTTCACACAAAAGGAAAAAGGTATAAGTTAAAAAAAAACTTTTAAGAATTTGTGTGCCACTTCTTTACCTTTAAAGTAATACATTACTCATGATGAACTTAGGCTACCAGAAAACTACTCCAGGTTTGACAAACTGAGTTGGCATCTGTAACTCATGATCCCTGAATGATATGTTTCTCTTATGAGAACAACCGAAAGATGCATGTGTTCAAAGGAACAGATGTTTAATTAAATGGAATAGCAAAACAAATGACAAGTAATGTCCCTTCCTCTCCTTCACCCCTCCCCCACCCCCCACTGCCACCATATAGAGATAGAAAGAAAGATAGGTAAGGAGTATGTATGGAAGGTCACATTTTTAGGGAACATGTATGGTCAGGGAGTCCAGTTGGAGGGTGAAATACATAGAAGATATGTGTTGCTAGTGAGCATGCATGACTAGGCAATCCATACTTGCAACACTGTGGTCAGTGATGTCTTCATCAGACTGCTTTCCCCTGAGCAAGCCATTTTCAGCTTTCTTGGACCGTTCTGTGATTGTTCTCTGCTGCCATCTGCTGGTCTTCAGATGTGATGTGGCTTTTCTCTATTGAAGAAGGGTCACCTAGCTCTTTTAGCATATAGCCTCATGGTCTAGTTCTTCTTTTTTTTTTTTTTTAATTTAGATCCAAGTAAAACACTCTTTACTAGATGGTTAGAGAAACCATTGGATAACTTAATTCTGTCTTTTGAACACTTTGATTTTATTTGAGTAGTCACTCTCTGAGTTCAATCCCTTATTTGATTTTTAAGTTAGAAAATTACTTTCTCAATTAATCCTAGGTTTTAGGAATCACAGTTCCAGGAGATTTAATTAACAAGACTGGAAGGAACAAGCAGAACTGACTTTTTTTTGGTCATGCTTTCCTACCAGTGACACAATCACTACTCTGTGGTGTTGACAGTTTCATCTATACTTCCAGGAGAAAATCATCCCTTCTTCATTCAGGTGCTGTTGCTTAGTTGTTGGAGCCACATCAGACTCTTTGTGACTCCCCATTTTGGGGTTTTCTTGGCAAAGATACTGGAATGATTTGCCATTTCCTTCTCCAGCTCATTTTACAGATGAGGAAACTGAGGCAAACAAGGTTAAGTGGCTTATCCAGGTTTACACAGCTCTTAAGTGTTTGAGGCCAGATTTGAACTCAAGAAGATGAATCTTCTTGACTTCAGGCCCAAAACTCTATGCCCAATGGCACCACCTAGCTGCCCCTCTGCGTTCAATAGGAACTCCAAAACTCCTTTATGATTTTAGTTAATTTGATTCTGTCTAGGATCAAGGAAGCTATAGTTTGGAAATCTAGACTTTATGAATCATATTATAGATTTAAAGCTGGAAGGGATCTTGAAGGGCATCTATTCCAACTCTTTCATTTTATAGATTAAGGAAACTGAGCCCAGAAAAGTTAAGCAACTTGCCAAGGTCATGCAAGTAGGAAGTGTGAATTTGAGGGCAGGTCTTCTGATTCCAAAGTCATCACTCTTCCTACCTACCATGGTTAAGTAGGATTGGAATTTGTCGTGCCTAAATTAAAGCAAGAATTTATGAAATCTGTAAACTTTTTATTTTTGTAAGTACAGTATAATAAACATACTGTATGTTCAATACAACAAACGGTTTCATTGGAATATTTTTCTTTGCTTTTTTCCAATGCTTTGCCTTAACCCTCTGTTTATTATGGGGTTCATTTAACTCTGATTGAACCTAAGGGGAAGTGTAGTGAGTGAAACTGGTTCTTGGATTCTATAATGTTGTCTCTAAATAATTCATTAAAAACATCAGGCTCTCTGATTAAATTCATCTTCTGATGCAAAGTCAGATTTTTGTTTATTTGCTAGTTTAAGTTGGTAAGTTTGCTAATACAAGTCGCTGACTAAAAGCTGTGATTTTTTTTTATCATGTATTAAAATTCAGAATTTAGAATTGAAATTCACTAAACAGAAAATTTTATATTTCAAAGTTTGGTCTTTTAAATATGAGTCACTTTTATTTTTGGCTAGACCTTCATAGAAAACTACGGGAATTTATTTTTATTATTTAAATGAAACTTTCCACTGGGACTCCATCTTCTTCAGACATCAGCTCTGAGGGAGTCTCAAGATTGTTTGGCTTGATATACTTTGTGTTTACTTTAAGAACATTTAGTTATTACTAAAGTGATTCTTGGGGACATTTTTGGAAACTCTAATTGTTACTAGGAGTTCTATGAATGGCTATATAAAACTCTTTTCCCCCCCTTCTCATGGACATCACATTTGTATAAACAAAGTAATTACAGTTTTTACAAGTACTGCAAGGTTAAAGTAATGCTTAAAGTTTCTTGGAAAAAAGGACCATTCATATGTACTGAAGAGATTCAGTAGTGTATGTAGTGAGTGTAGATGGGCATATAGAAATCATGGAAGTATGTCAGATGACATTGAAGTGAACCTGATCATTGGACCTTCCTTAGGGGAAATAAGCTGCCCCAGAATGTACTGCCTCATCTGAGTGTACCTAGCCCATGCTACTACTACCACTACTACTACCACTACTACTACTACTACTACTACTACTACTACTACTACTACTACTACTACTACTACCCATAGTCTCTGATGGTGATTATAGCCAAAGGGATTAGGAAGAGGTACTTATTGGGCATTATGTCACTTAAAAATGCAGTAATACTAGAAGACTTCTTTATTCTTACACCCTGGATTTTCCTCTTAAATGCTGCCTCTTGACTTTGAAGTCTACTTAATACCTTTGCCCAGACCGAGACACTCTATTTCTGATGGTGGCAGCTCAATTTTCCTCACCTACCTCTTACTTTTGTTTCTCAGTGTCCTAGAGTTATTTCCTACTACTCAATATTCTATCACTGGATCTAAAATACTATATTGTTCAAGAACAGCTAGCTTCACTCCTTTTATGTTAATTTCTTCTTTTTGGTTTTCCCATGGTTGCGTTATGTATTTTTATGTTGCTTATTTCACAAAATTAAGATTTTTCACAAAACTGAATAAAAGGCTTACTATGTGACTGGGTCCTAGAAGGTTATCTTGGGCTCTCAAAGGGGGTACTAGTACAACACAAACTCTGGCAGGTTCCACATAGATGCAAAGTCACCAAGACCAGGTACTCTGACAGATTATGTGTATGTTGTCTGAGAATTAGTGGGACTAAGAATAGAATGGTTCATCACTACAAGGTTAGCCACTAGGTTGGGTTTTTTGGGTGGTAGAGTGCAGGCCTAAGTTCAAATCTGGCCTTAGACACTTACTATCTGTGTGACCCTGGGCAAGTCACTTAACACAGTTTGTCTCAGTTTCCACATCTGCAAAATGAGCTGGAGAAGAAAATGGTAAATCACTCTAATATCTCTGTCAAGAAAATCCCAAATGGGGTCACTGAAAAATGACTGAACCAAAATACAAATAAATGTTTTTATAGGCCATGACAGCCTCATGGAATAGATAAAATTACAAAATTTCTATAAGATTCTCTTTGGCTCCTACAATCACAGTGGCAGAGAAGAGAGGGAGATGTTGCAAAGAACCATATAATTCTTTGACTGTGCAAGTATGAATTTTACTGCTGGCACTACGTGCAACCTTTTTCTGACATCCAATGAGTAGACACTGCAAACCGAATCTGCATGGTAGTTATATCGGCACCTTAAAGGTATTAGAACAAGAGAAAGGTCTGGAACATAGTACAAACTCTAGGAAAGATTCAGGGGGATATATGGGTAATAATCACAAAGAATGAGAGTGCATGGGTGGAGAGAATGAATGAAAAAGCCCTTATTAAGCCATACGACATGTACTTGTTATAAGGTGGGGGTACAAATCCAAGCAAGTATGATAGCCCTTGCCCTCAGGGAGTTTATGTTCAGTGGGGAGAGACAACATATAAAGGGGAAATAGAAAGACTGGGGGAACGGAGTAATGCTGTATGGGAATAAGAACTGACATGGCTTCCTAGTTCTGGTCTACGTAAGACAAAAGCTCACTTATTAGAGCGCAGAGTCTCAGGTACACAGTCCAGCTCTAGGAAGGATACGAAGATGACTTGAGTTTAGGTGGCATGGTTTGGAAGAAAGTACCAAAGATTGAAGAGTTGTGAATTCATTGAAATAAAAGCATGACATGCTCAACACTATGCCAGGTGCTATGGTGAATAAAAATGGTAAGTATATGTTACTACTTGCCTTCCAGAATTGGAGATGTAAATCACATGAGAAGTGATAACAAAGTAATATGATTGAAATTCAAAAACATTTTAAGAAATTGAAGCATCATTGGAATAAATGTTTTTTTCAAGGGTGACTACCTTGAAGAAAAACATTGATTTTGATGTATATCTAAATATGTGATTTATATCTAAATATGTGAGAAGTATACAAATATGTGAGATATATACAAATATGTGAGATATACATATATGTATATCAGTGTATACATGTATGCATATATACACATACATACATACACATCAGATATCACTACTTTGTAGTATAAAACCACCAACTGATATGGTATATAAAGTTCTGGGCCTGGAATCAGGAAAACTCTCATCTTCCTGAGTTCAAATCTGACCTCAGACATTTACTAGCTGTGTGGCCCTGAGCAAGTCACTTCACCCAGTTTGCCTGTGTTTCCTCTTCTGAAAAATGAACTAGAGAAGGAAATGGCAAAGCACTCAAGTATCTTTACCAAGAAAATCCCAAATGAAGTCACGAAGAGTCGGACATAACTGAAACAACCGAATGACAACAACAAAAGCATTTCTAACAGATAATATTAAGTTGCATAGTGCATTTTGGGCTAGAAATTATGTTTTGGTGTTTGATTCTTATAGCAATCCTGTGAGGCTAGAATGATGGATACTCATTCACATTTTACAAATGAGGCAGTTGAAATGCAAAGAATTTCAGGGATCCATCTAAACTTATGTAGTAGTAAGGGGTAGGCTACTACTGCAATGAAAATCTCCTTGCTTCAAGCCCAGTGCTTTTTCTACTATGCTATGCTGCCAACAAAATAAAATATGATTATTGTGGTCCAGTGAGATAATAGTTCAGGCTTAGTGGGCAGGCATGGCAATGAGTTGAAAATCTCTTGCAGTCACTTGATCCTCAATATATAGAAGATGTTATTTTAATTTTATACAAATTGAAGACCAATAACTATTTGAAAACTTATTACCTGCTAACTTTCTATTACTGTAACCCAAGACACCAGCACTTATCTTGGCAGTAAGCTTTCCAGGGATGTACAAATTGATAGAGGTTGATGCATAGTGCCAGAGCCAGTTCAGTCTTTGGGAGGCTCTGAAGCAAAGTGTGGGAGAGAAGAGGTATTTGACTACCAAACTGAAGGTCTACAGAGATGTTCTGTTGACCTCATTGTGATATGTGAACAGTATACCAGGCTGTGCCAGGAAACTGAATTGCTTCCATCTCAATTGTCTTGGAAAGTTTCTGAAGATCATCTGGCAGGATAAGGTACCAGGCACTGAAGTCCTTGCTTGAACTAAACTGCCAAGCATTCAGACTGTATTGCAGAGAGTGCAACTCTCATGGGCTGGCCATTTGAGTTTGAATGTTTGAATGCCAAAAGTATAGTTTCATAAAAGACTATTTTACAGAGAACTCACACAAGGCAAATGCTCACATGCTAGTCAGAAGAAATGATACAAGGACACTTTCAAGGTTTCTCTGAATCAATGGAATTGATTGCATGACATAGGAGACTGTCCAGCATGGCATGCCCTTATCAAAGAAGGTACTGTGCTATATGAGCAAAGTAGAATTGAAGTAGCTCAAAAGAAATGTGAGATTAGAGAATCCACCCCAAATGCTTACACAGACTATTTGTGCCTGACCCGTGGAAGAACATTCCAAGCTCATATTGGTCTAATCAGACACAGTCTGACACACTGTAACTTGACTTTAATGCAGTGATGACATTTTGGTCCTCTTGGAGAACAAAGGACAACAATTAACTAGATACCAGCAAAACCAAATAAGGGAATAAACACAAAAAACTTTATCAGACTATCTCTTTTATCATTTGTTTTATAAATTTATATATTTTATAAAAATTTTTTTATAAATTTTATAAAGTTCAAATGAAGCTCTTTCCTTTTTAGACATTTAACCAAATCTATAAAACTCTCTCCTTCCTTAATGTACAGAAAGCATATTTCCTTATTCCTTTAATTTCATAAGAAAACCTAACATGCAAGCCCTTGGACAAGTCCAAACAGTTATTGGCCCTTTTTGGGCAAATAAAAGTTGGTCGTTACTAAAGTTACTGAGGTTATAGGAGGCAAAATAAAGGATAGGAATAGTAAGATACTTTATCAAAGATTTTAGGGACTTAACCTGAATCTGTTTTAAAACACGTAACACTCTTGATTCCACATATTGATATGAATGATGTTCTATTTATGGGCAGAGTGTCAGTTAGTTATTCAGATTTATATAGCTCTGACTTCATTTAAGTGCTAAGCTCTGAGGATTATGTGCCGGAGATGGGAAAGTTATAATGGAATGGAAGAGGAAGATGCAATTGATGACTATACAATTTCATGGGGAAAGAAGAAATAGGCTAATAATTATGAATCAGTCAATAAAAAAAAAGCTGAAAAGAAGGAGACTACTTGGCACAGGGGCACAGTAAAGTCTTACAGCCAGGTTGGAAATGATGAGGTGTCTGCCCTTCCCCTCCCCTTCCTTAAACAGAGATCTGGGAAGGCCTTTCCAATGTCCAGCCTTCACACTCTCCATTCAGATGGAGGGAGTGGCCCAAGGGGCAGGGGACACTGAGGATGTATGAGTTTCCAAGTTGATTTGATCTTGCAGGAAGACGAGTTTCTGGAAATAATTAAGAAGACCAATGAAACAGCCAGGTGGGAAATGATGTAGTAATGAAAGATCCAAGTGTATAAACAGATACACAATCATAAGTATACAGTTTATCAATAAGCACTAATTATTTAGCTACTGTTTACTGGGTTTTGAGGTACAAAGATAAAAAGGAAATAATCTGAGCTCTCAAGAAACACCTTAGAAAAGGCAAGATCATTTGTATACACATGAAAACAACAGTAATACTGATAAGTAGCCTTTAAATGGCATTTCAAAGTTTGCAAAGTACTTTATAAATACTATTCATTTTACCTTCAGAACAACCCTGGGAGTTAATTATTAACCATCATTTTAGAGATGGGGAAACTGAGGAAGGCAAAGGCTAAGTGACTTGTCCAGGGTCACACAGCTGGTAAGTGTCTGAGGTTAGATTTAGGTTCAGATCTTCCTGATCCAGGACCAATTCTCTATCCAAACTACCATCTATACAAAATAATTTTGCAGTGCAGGCCTTGAAATTTCAATCCAATTCAACGTTTATTGAGCACCTAGTATATATCAAACACTGTGCTGTGTGTTGAGGATAAAGAGCCCTAAACAACATGATCCATTCTTTTAAGGAGCTTCCATTCTAGTAGGATATATATGTATAGCTAAGTAAGTATAGGAAAATCTGAGGAGAGACAGAATGGTAGAATGGTAATAGAAGGTGGTATCGGGAAAAGGATTCCCATGCAAGAGAGTTTGAGCTTGAGCTGAGCCTTGGAAGAACCTAAGAATTTTAAGGATGAAGAGGCGGCACAGCCTGCATAAAAGTCCAGAGGCAAGAGATTCGATGCTGAGTTTTAGGAACAATGAAAGTATTATACTTAAAATGATAGCCTGACATAATTCTTGCTTCTGTGTCATAGGACAATCTGGCGTAGGGAGAGGCTGGATGTAGCGAGACCAGCAAGGAGACTATCAGAAAATCCACGCCTGAGTTGATTCTATTAAAAAATCATATCTGGACTCAGAATAGACTATTGAGTAATCCAGCATGTTTTCACTGGTTTCTTGGCTAATCTGCACTTTTTTGGCACTAGTGGGGATTGAGGGGAAAAAAAGGATATGTAACCATGGGGACCTGCTACTTCTGGAAATTCTACAAAGTGGCCAGGCAGGTTGGGAATGTGCCCGTTGTGTAGAAATAGTTAATGCTGATCATGTATAATTGTGTCCAGCTTATTTTAAATTCATAGTTCTACAAAGTGATATAAAGGGATCTTGGAGAAGCAGTTTTTGGCTCCTTATAAGCATATTTAAAAACAAGTAATTGAGCCACGGTTTTAGTTAATAAAAGCAGTTGCCAACCAAGCATGTTGGTTTGACCATAGTAGTGAGAGTTCTGGTTTATTCACTAACTTCACTAATCATCTTGTGCTAGTGATTTCAGAAACGAAATATTTGGAAAGTATAGCGAAAATCCTTTGCAATGCTTGCGCTGAAGGGTAACTATCACATTAGGCATTTACTTTATGTTGATGTATTTTGTGAGCAGTGATTGGACCCTACTATCTAAAGCTGCTTTGTAATGAGCGTTATTATAATAGGATTCTACTGTATTTACTTTGGGGTTTAAATGACTTGTAATTCACATCATTCTAATTGTCATCATCGTTATTAAATTCATTGGCATCTCCTCCTTAGGCTCAAAGCTCCAATGAGACTGTCTTGGATAGTGGTTTAGGATTGCTAATTTAATCTGCAGATCATTGTTTTTGTTGAGGTCTCTCTTCTACCTTGTGTTGTTTTGCTGCAAGCTTTTGAAATGTTAACATCCCTGCACCAGTCTCTTGCAAGGGAAGCAGACTTGGGCAATAGCCTCTTATGTGCTGGTATAGACAGACACACAGACAGAAGGAACAAAGCATCTTCAGAAGATAAGGGTGACAAAGCTCAGAGAGTTAGGAGTAGAGTCAGAGATAAAATGAGTCTCGCTCTCCAGGGTGCTTTTTAAAATGGTAGTTCCAGGCAGGAACTCACCATCTGGAGGAGAAGGCAACAGGGGTGGAAGCATCTCTAGCATTAGAAGTCTTCTGGAGCAGAAATATCTGTTGCAAACAATTAAAAGTACACATTAAGTGCCTATTGTGTATACAGAAGAGACCTAGGTACTGTGGTGGTTACCAAAGAAGTATAAGCCTTAACATCTACCTTCTAGAGGCTTAGTTTGACTCAGGTTACAAACCAAATATCTAAGAAGAAGAAAGAGAAGGAGAAGGAGAAGAAGAAGAAGGAGAAGAAGAAAGAGGAGGAGGAAAAGGAGGAGGAGATTTAACTTAATTTAGAGAAGATGACTCAATTTAACTTAATTTAGTAAAATTAAGATTTAATTAACAAACCATGAAATAGAGAATTGGGCATAATCATCTAATAAACTCTATCTATGGAGTACAAGTGTCACAAGAGCTTAAAGGAGGGAAAGGTCAATATGGGTTGGAAAAGTTGGTGAAAAACTTAAAAGAAATTATACTTAAAGTCTATAGAGACAGGTCAGTCATGAACTTATGATTCAGTGAAAAGGATGTGGCATGGGATGAGTTCCATGAACACCTCAGTGAAGTGCTAAGATCACTAATGCTCTAAGATAACACACTCAGCTGTGGGACTTTCAGTCCTTCAGCTCTTCTTTCTGGGTGGCCATTCCAACACATCTCGGATATGTGATTATAGGAATTTATCCAACAGAATCAACTCCAAAATACCACTCTTGTGCAAAACTCTGCAACCTTCCTAAAACTGTCATATTTTACTGAACCCTAGTCAAGTGACCTTGGCATAATGAAGTTTCTTCTACATGAAAAGATAGAACATTATATGTCATCAGGTAGCAGTTATTAAGTGTCTATTATGTGGCAGGTACTTTGCTTAGGTATTTCCATTGCCTTCCTTTTAACGTAGAATCAATAAAAATAACAAGACAATTAATACCTTGCTTCTGTACCATAAAACAGCCTGGAGTAGGGAGATACTGAATGTAGAGAGACCAGCAAGGAGAGTATCAGACTCATTCAGGCATGAGTTGACCCAAGCAATTTCTAGATGGCATGTTCTCTGCTCTGAACCCAGGGGCTCTGGGAAACACACAGTTCAGTTTTCTTGGTCCCATAGATGTTCCTTGTAGGCAAGTGTAGATAACACAATAGAGTTCACAACTGATATTCAACTCTCACATCCAGTGAGCATCATCTTTTAGTTGAAGACTTATATACTATTTAGCACCTCAGAGGCCTGGAACACGGATCCAGGATATGGTACCAGCTTTTTGGTTCTTTGTCCTCCAAGTGCGTATCAATACAGCTAATTTATCACCTGTAAACTAGTAGCAATGGCCTCAGTGGTAAACCCTGAAAAAGAGAAGTCAATATTTTCATGCTGCTCTGATATCTCTCTGCCTTTCCAAACTTCAGGTCATGTTTCCATTAACCAAGAGGTATGTCCCATTCCTTCTGGGGTCCATTCACCTTATCACATTCCTCCTTACTGCTATATTGTATCACTTCTTGTTGCCCAGTTTTTTGATAGCTTCATAACTGGAGTTGAGGACACTGGGAATGGTAGAAGACATTACCTTTGATTTTTTAACAAATATTTTTAAGTTTTTCTGTTATCTGAAATTAGCTTCAATATTTCAGAGTTTTTTTCCATTTCCTCTGGTCTTTCTTGAGGTTCAGGTGAGGTTTAGGGCTGTTGGTACAATGAATGGTTGGAAAAGCCAGAAGACAAGACATATATGTCATATGAGATGAAAGATTGGGTCATCAACTCCAGAGACTTGGAAAGACCAAAGGGGCTTGTCCTTTGAGTGATAATGCAATTGACAATGATGAGTCTATGGGCTATAAGGCAGCAAGTAGGATTAGCCATCTAAAACCAAAGTGATAGTCAAATTGCACAATGAGCTGGTCAAAAGAGGATTTGAGTTTAAGTAATGAAATCTCACAATTTGTCATGCTCAGTGAGCAAACAGTGCCTGCAGCCTTTATAGCTTGGAGTGAGAGGTCAATGTACAGCCCCCTGATCTCCTTGATGAGTTGCAGGTGGGGATAGATAGTTCCTTCTCACCTCTTATAGCTCCTGAATGGGAGGCAGCTGTGTCTGGACAACAGCTGACAAGTACCTCCTCTCATCATATCCATCCCCCCCAAGCCATGTATGTATGGTGTTAGTGAAGTCCAGAAAATGATTATCAGTTGAAATTAAAGTGTTACATCATGACAGTTGCAGCTATCCTTTACTATTGAGGGCTGTTCTCATCATTTGTCAAAGTAGGTGTTTAGTGGGTAACATCTGTAATTGCTGAAGTCTATGCTTGTAACTAGCTTTTGTCTGATATAGAAAAGAACACTCTACTCTTTCTCCTTCCCTTATGATTGCTGATATAAACCATGCTTCTATACAGATGTAGTCTATGAATTTGATAACATTAAAAGTTTGTTCCACAAATTCTTTCCATTCAGAGAAGTAATATGTATATAAAAACTGAACAAGCAGTGTGATGACTGATGAATAAGTCCTTTTATTCAAGCCAGAAAGCTTTACCCAGTGTGTCCATTGCTGGCAAGAAGAATGGACTTCTCTCGAGGGACATTGCTAACATATTTAATATATGTTGCTGGATTCTTTTTCCAGACACAGTACATACGGTTTCACTTGGGAAGAGTGAACCTGGGTCAATTCATCAGGATCAAGATTAGTTGACAACAGATTTTTCAATTGTAAAGATCAAATGGGGGGAGTAAAATAAAATGATTGAACCACATCATGTAAGCTAGCACATTTGGTATCCTAAAAATTGTCCTTCTATTGGAAGAAACTTGTCATTGTGTTTGTGGCAATAGAACTGTATATATTTATGTTTTAAAAGACAAGGGGTATTGTCTACTACTGAGGAAGTAACCAATTTAATGACCCAAAGTCAGGAATAAAAATCACTAAAAAGACAATAACATTACTATCAAGAATGATGATAAGAAAATCACTTAAAGTTTGTAAAATGCTTTACATATGTTACCACATTCGATTATTACAAATAAGTTCTTGTACTGCCCCCATCTTACAGATGTAGAAACTGAGGCTGAGAGAGGTTAAGGGATTTGTGGGTCACACATCTAGTGATTGTCAGAGACAGGTTTTGAACTCAAAATCTTCCTGACTCCAAATCCAGTGCTCTACCTCCCTTCTTGATGAATTAGACTCTCATTAGAGGACCCTGTATTAAAACAAAGAAAATCAAATGGATAATAGTGCATTAGGGACACAATTAGTGTTAACAAATGTGGACAAGTTCTGCAGTTCCGTCACTGTTTTTTTCCTGTTTAGGCAACAACTTCAGTTACAACCTACTATTCCTTGTTTATGCTTATTACCCTAACTACAATTATTTTTGTCATTTGGATGGAAGACCTTTCTAACGGCAGTATTTAGATTTGACAAAAAGTAATTACAAACCCATTACAGGACTCATTCTCTGCAGAAGTATACAGATATTTACAGTCTCAGTGGGGCTGTATTACATCCTTTGAAGGCTGAATTAGGAAACAGTGTCTTGGTAGGACAAATAGCTATGCAAAGCTTGACTGAAAAGACTTAAGACAATTGGAGGATCGAAAAAGCTAGAGTTGGTTGTTCCTCAAAGGTGATTATAACAAAAGAAGAGATATTATTGAGGATGAAAATGACTTTGTATCAAGATGGCTACATATCTTTGGTTTAAATTTTTGTGAAGTTCCTTAGCGGGATAGATTTTTGAAAAACAGAGAAATTGATCAGAATGATCTTTCTCAGTCTAGAGGAACTAAATTATGTTCCAATAGGAAGTATAGAATTATATTCAAAGCAGAAACAAAAAAAAATTTGGATGGACTTAAATTCATCCCTCCATCTCTATTTGCCACATAGATTGGTCTAAAAGATGAAACAATCTCAGTGGGACAAGTGGTATTGTCCCAAATGAAATGATATATCAACAATTACACTTTGTTTCCCCTTTTGTCATGAACTGCATTGCTTGGTGTCCAGTTATTCTTTCTACCATCATGGTTTCAATTTATTGTGGGTATAAGAAATTAAAGGGGAATTTTGGGGGGATTTTGGGGAAACTGTAGATGACTTGTGAAGGCCAGCAGGTGACACTGAGCCTATGAGCAAATACTTAACCCAAATTTTACACTAAAGTACTATAAACACCCAATAAAAGAAAAAGAAAAAAATCAAATTTCTTCTCTGGTATGACGGGAGGGTCAAAATATTGTGCAGATTTTCCAGATTGTTGGGGTGCCACTCCTGTAATCCCTGGGAGATGTAGAAGTACTACATATACTCACAAGTAATAGCTAAGTTAGAGATGGTGAATGCCAAGGTGAGCTAGTTAATCTTCACATTAATTGAAACTGAAACTGTGGTTTTTGTTTCTTAGTCAAAACTATCTGCAGAATAGCTATTCTTAATGTTAACCAAGTTAATACAAACTGTTAACTAGCCAAGTTGAGATGTTGACATTCTTATCTAGGCATGGAACTATTCACCAACATGTGTTCGGGAAGATACAGTTCTTGGGACCACAGCTGTGTGAATATGACTGAGTGAGGAGGGAGTTTTGTAGCATGCCAGCACCATAAAAGGATGCTTTTTCAGGCTGCTATCTTGAGTGAGACAGTCATTGATGTCTTGTGTACATTAGTATGTTTGTCTTCCTTCAGAATTGTTCATTCCACTAATCTCTGACTTTTTTCTGTCCTTTTCCCTCATCATTCATCTGTGCCTTGTAATCCTGGCTCCAAGGTTGCCATGGCTCAAACTCTTGGGTCCTACAAAAATCATGCTGGCATCTAAAACTAAGAAGGACAAATGAAACAAAACAGAAACAAACTCCACCAGGCCCATTTCTCAGAGCCAAAGAAGAAGAGAAAGGGAAAGGCATCCCCTCCATCCAAATTGAGTTCATGATTTCTGCACTGTTGGTGAATTGCAATCTTCACTCTCTGGAAGGAAAAAACAGAGTGGGGACACAGAGACTGTCCCAGTCCACTCAGTTTTAAAGAGAGCCAATTGAAGGCTGCTCTCATTTGGTAGGAAAACTCAGGATGTAGGGCACCTCCATGTTAGGCAATCTAGTCATGGGTAGGGCAAGCCTCCTCACTTTAGCTGTCAGTACTCCTTGATATTTAGTGTTAATCATGCAGACTTACGACATTTCTTCATTGAATTAAATGTATCATAATTTAACTTGTTCTGTCTTCATCACTTTTGTGTGCATCTTACCTCCTCAGGCAGATTCTGAGCTCCCATTATGAGCTATTTCATTTATTCATTCGCCGAACATACACTGAAATCTCTCTAAATTTATAGTATTGTGGTCAGTGCTGTGGGGGACGCAAAGGAATACTAAACTGTGGGTTACACTTCTCAGCACTTATACTTTTAATTCATCTAGTGGAGGTTTAGCATATATTGGATGACTGAATAAAATGAAACACTCTATTTCTAGTCCTCTTTTTTAACTTTACAATATTTACAAATACATATAAAAATTTTTAATATTTATTTTTTTTTAAATTTGGAGTTCCAAATTCTCTTCTCTCACTCCCCTCCCTATGCATTGAGAAGGCAAGCAATTTGATATAGGGTATACATGTGCAGTCAAGGAAAACATACTTCCATATAAGTCATGTTGTGAAAGAAAGCACAGACCAAAAAGACCAAAAGAATATCCTTAAGAAAAAGAAAGTCAAATGATACTACGCTTTGATCTACAGCCAGGCTTCATCAGTTCTTTCTCTGAAGGTGGACAGCATTTTTCCATCGTGAGCCCTTTACCACTGTCTTAGATCGCGGCCTCACTGAGAAGAGCTAAATCCTTCACAGTTAATCATTATACAATGTTGCAATTACAGTTTACATTGTTCTCCTGATCCTGGTTACTTCACTTTGCATCCGTTCATGTAAAGTCTTTCCAGGTTTTTCTGAAAGAATTCTGCTCATCATTTCTTATACCACAATAATATGCCATTATAATTATATACCACAACTTGTTCAGTCAATCTCTAATTGAGGGACATCCTCTCAATGTCCAGTACTTTGCCATCACCAAAAGAGCTGCTATAAATATTTTAGTACATATACTTTTACTTTAAAAAAAATCTCCGTGATACAGATTTAGTAGTGGTATTACTAGGTCAAAGGGTAGGCACAATTTGATAGCCCTTTGGGCATAGTTCCAAATTATTCTCCAGAATGTTTGGATTAGTTCACTTAACCCTGTTTACCTTCATTTCTTCATCTATAAAATATGTGGGTTACACTTCTCAGCACTTATACTTTTAATTCATCTAGTGGAGGTTTAGCATATATTGCTAAACCTGGAGGAGAAAATGGCAAACTACTACAGTATTTCTGCCAAGAAAACCCCAAATAGGATCATGAAGACTTGGACATGACTGAACAGCAAAGAGCAGTTCCTCTTGGGAGCCCTCATCACTTAACCATGTAGTCCCTTTTCCCTCCATGGCATACATAGGGTTGAAAGGCTCTGCCCCTGCTTCTCCAAGATTGAGTCTAGGAGTTCTCTCAGTTCATATGGGCAAGCACATGTAGCATTATTGGCATTTGTCCTAAACCCTCAGGCAGCCACTAGTGGTTCCTGGGTGGAAGGATTGTCTCCCCTTCTCCCTCCCCCCATACTTGTTACAGTCTCAGTATCTTTTCAAAAAGCCACAAGGACAAAAAGAAGGTCCTTTGTAGATCAATGTAAAGGGGCAGCTCATCCTCAGATGCTCTACATCACAATAGTGAGAACCAATCAAGTTGTCTTGTGAGCAGCTCCCATAAGGGAAGCCTTTCTTCCAGGGGATTGCCAAGGTGTGCATCCATACCTTTCATGACCCCTAGGTGGCACAATAGACAGAATGTTGAGCCTGGAGTAGGGAAGCCCTTAGCTAAAATCTGGCCTCAGATGCTTACTACGTGTGTGACTAAGGATAATCGGTTTTCTCAGCTGTAAAACAGAGATAATAACAGTACTTACTTTCCAAAGTTGTTGTGAGAATGAAATGAGTTAATGTTTACAAAATGCCTGGCACAGTGTATTGATAAACACTCAGTTTCTTCCTTCCTTCCTTAAGATATAGTCCAAGGCCCGGAAAAACGGTTCACCTTGCTACAAGCTCATCAAGTGAATCTGGGAACTCCTTTGATAAACCCCCTTAACCAGAGCCTTCGGGGGGTCTGTAGGGGAGCATCTTTATTTTCATCAACTTCTAACTGAAATTTAGCATTTCCTTCAATTATTTAAAAACATTATCCTGAAAAGGTATACATTGAACTCACCAGACTGCCAGAGGTTCATGACACGTAATAGTCTGAACCCTGGCCCTCCTCTTAAAATGATCACTGCTATTACTGAAAGAGAACTGACTATTCAATTAATACTTAACTTCTTATTCTATTTTATTAATATAATGGAAATTATGCTTGATAGTAGAGACCAACGAATCTTCAAATACCGGATACCCTTCTTGTGCCATTTCAAAGGAGAAAGCGCACTGGAGTGAGAGTCAGGAGATCTTGATGCTAAACCTGGCTCTGTCACTGGGTAACTGTTGGACCATGGGTAAGGCAATTGCAGCCCATAGGCCTTACCTTCTTCATAAAGGAATTGGACTAGATCAGTGCGGTCAAACTCAAATAGAAATGACTACATATTGACTTAGAAAACCACAAATTAACATTATATATATTTTATTTAATTTATTGTGTTAAGCATTTCCAAATTACATTTAATCTTGTTTCTTAACACTTGGGAATTTGTAGGCCATTTGCTGCTGTCAAGGGTTTGATATTTCAATTAGATGGTCTCTAAGGCCTTTCCAGGCAGAACATTCCCTGTAATAATTTTGAAAAACTTAAATATATCTATATCTATATGTATGTGTATGTATACATATACACATATATAAACATATGTATTCAAATATATACTTTAAACAATGAAGTTCTGTTCTCAGTTGTCTATTTCTAGTGTTTTCTTCACTAGTGCCTAATCTAGTCTAATAGATTTGGTTTTATATTATGTTAATAGTATCCAATAAAAATACATCACAGCCTAATGGTCCTTCCAGCATTTTATAGCATCTGACACCCATAGCAAATTCAGATTCTTTCTTTTGTTCTGTTGGCATTAGAGTTAATTGGCTGAGATACTGGCCAAAAAAACCAGGACCCCACAATTCATTAATAGCCTGCTAGGCACAGTTTTGGACTAATTTTTATATGCTTCATTTGTGTTCAATAACGTGTATTAGGTGCTTGATGTTTCTTCCTTAGAGTTATTACTTGGAGCTCATAACAAAAGACATTCAGAGAATTATGCAATTTGGAGTTAAAGCAATGTAACATTAATGAAAACTGTCCTCAGCATTGAGAAAAACGCACATGTTCAACATAATTTAGTCAGTCAGCTTTGCCTATTAATAAATTTCATGTGAATTTTAGCCTATTTACCATTTATTGCCATTTTCTATTTGATCCAGGCAAGAGATAGAAAAAAACAACCCTCCTCTCTTTACTCCATATGGATAAAAGGATAAGGTCATTGTCTCATTGTAAGTCTCTTATAATGTGTGTGTGTGTGTGTGTGTGTGTGTGTGTGTTAGTGTAAATATAGAGCTTTATCTATCTATTCACACATATGCATGTATGGGTTATCCTTCTCCAAAGGGCATATTATCCACGGTCCTTTTTGTGCTAGCAATTATGGAAGTATATTTTTTTGGAGACTGTCTCTCTCTAACTTGTCCAGGATGGAGGTGCACTGATCACTTCTGGAGCCAAGACCACTGCTAATCAGTGTGGAAACTGTACTCTGTTCTGTTCCCAACCTGGTCCTCTTCACCTCTTCTAAGAACCCTGCCACTGCTCAAGACTTGCTGCATCCATGCTGGCCTTAATACTGACACCTGGCTAGCTTTAGCCTAGTTCTGCAGCCCAGAACTCCTGGACTCTAGCAATCAAGCAACCTCCCAATAGCAGAGATCATAGGCATGGACATGCCAGATACATTGTTTATTTTCCTCACCACCATTAACAAAACCACATGGTATTCACTTAATATTTATTGAATTGACTCAAGGTACTCTTTCTTTGCACATGGCTCTGCAATATGTATTATATTAAGAAAACTGCATTCCAGTTCTCTGGGAATTGACAACTTATGAAATAGTCAAAACTAATTTGAACAAATCAAGCAGTAAAATAAAAAGAGGAGACAAATATTAATAAAGTAAAATTAATAAAGATAAAATAAATATTAATAAACATTAAACTATTAATGTTGATTAAAGATTAGGCATAAATGTAAACATAAGATCAGAACTTAACTAAAGTAAAAGGAGTTCAGATTCTTGGCAAGACCAGGTCATGAATCTTTTGATAGAGTCCAAATGGAATATATATATATATATATATATATATATATATATATATATATATATAATATGGTTCTCCAAATGCTCCTGTTGGCGGATGACATTGTTCTGATTGTATCAGGTCTCACAAATTGTAAAGCTTTCTAAATGAGGTTTAGAATCACTTCAGAGTGTTTGGCCTAAGTATCCACACAGGAAAAATCAAATGGATAAAGAATGTCTATTATTCACACCATGATATATACATAGAGAAAATAAAAGCAGGATGAGGAGGCATGGCAATAACTTTTCTCATATGTAGTTGAATGGTCAGTCCATTAAGTTGGCCCAGCTGTGCGTAAATCTTGGTCAGATGTTGGATGGTCAGTGAACTGGACCCAGAATCAAATAAGAGGAAAGCAGACTGGATTGCACTCAGAAAACTGTATAGTGTTTTTAATAACCCATGCTTGCCCCTGAAACAAAAAGGACAAAAACTCCTTCTGTTATCATTTTAACACCAGTATTCTTCTAAGGCAAGCTCTAACATTGTGGTCTAGGGAACCCTGGGTTCTTCAAGACCCTTGCAGGTTGTCCACAAGGTCAAAACTATTTTTATAATGAATCAATAAATCAGAACATTTACAAAGTGCTCAATTTGCTAACACTGGGGAAACAGAGAAAAGGATAGTCTCAGTTTTTGAGGAACTCAGTCTAATGGCAGAGACAACATACAAACAACTGTGTACAAACAACATACACAAGATAAGCTGGAGATCATTTCAGAGAAAAGCTATTAAGATTAAGGGGGATTAGGAAAGAGTTAAAGAAGACCAGGGAAGCTGGGAGGCAGAGAGGAGGAGGATGAACGGTCCAGACCTGACTTTCTATTTGATCCTGGAAGTAATAGGGAGCCAGAATAGTGACCTGCAATAATATTAAGACATTTTAATTTCTAATATGGTGAATATTAATAGACACAATGCACACAAAGAAAAGTTTTTTGTAAGGTCCTCAATAATTTTTAAGAGTGTAGAAGACTTCTGAGATAAAAAAGTTCAAGAACCACTATTGTGGGGAAAGTATCTGGCAACAAAGAATGCAGTGCTAGAACCTCTGAAGAATGAAAATTGTAGGTTCCTCCAATGGCAAAGGAGAGACACATGGTGGATGTCCATGCTTACTATAGTCTACATACATTCACCATGCATATTCATGTTTTCCCTTTGGGTTACTTGCAATCTCAATTCTACCAAGATCATGCTATTCTATGACAGCATCACTGTGAGAAAGCTTGTTAAACATGATTCAGACATGTATTGGTCCTTGTCTCATCTCATCTGGTTTAAGAGTACAACTAAACATAATGATGTTTAATATATATCGTTCCAGTCAAATACACATTAATAGTCGTACTTAGATTTCCCCCTCTGGCTGTCCCCAGAGCAAATTAACAGCTTATATTAACATTGATATTGTCTAAATTGCTTACAGACAATATTGTCTAACTTGTGCATAAAGCATAAAAGTTGTATGAAGCGGAAAGTGATTTTTTGGCCGGATAATATGATACGGTTCTGAAATATTTATTTCTCTAAGCATGTGCTTTGCCTTTGCAATAGAAATTATCTATAAAGCTTGCTATTGTGACATTTTATTTTATCCAGTTTTGTACTTTATTCTCTATTCAAGATTATTCTATTTCATCTATGGAAAATTAAATTTCTAAATCACAGGTCTGTCCATGCTCAAAAACCTTCAGTGGTTTGCTACTGCATTTAATTTCGAATCCAAACTCCCATGTTTGTCATTTGAAACTTTTCAGAATCTAACTTCAAACTTCCTTTTCAGATTTATTACATGGTACTCGTCTTCATGTACTGTGTGATCCAACCAAAATGAACTCCTTGCTCCTGCTCATCCATGCCATTCCATCTCCAATCTCCATGCCTGCAATATATTCTTTCCTCTACAGCACTTTATAGAGGTCTTAGCTTACTTCTTTATTTAAAAAAAAACAACAAAACTTTTATCAGGGAATACTTACTCAAATACATAATCACAAGTATCCAAACTTACAATTCCTCCCAAATGTGGGAAACATAATCCCCCTCATTTGTATCTCCTCAGTCTCTGGGTAGGGAATGGGAATTAGGTTCATTGCTTAGCTTGGTTCCTATAGATCATAGTGACAATTTTAAGTGCAAACCCCTCCTTGGGCTGGAGTTCCATGCAGCCTGACTTTTTAGGCCATTTATGCTTGGCTAACTAGCTCACCTTCAATCTTGGTTGCAAAGTTGTCATGGTTCCAACTCCTCATCAGGTGGAGATCAACTCTGGTGTCCCTGACACCTGAAACTGAGAAAGACTGATATTTGTCCTTCGTTTCTGAAGAGGAATGATGACATAATGAGGTGATGTCTTGACTTGCACACAAGTTGGATTTAAGTGAGGCAGAGCTGCACAAGTTGTCTGTGTTAATCTCTCTTCCAGTCACCACAGTTCAGTGGCAAGAAGGACTTGGCAAGTCTTCACATCAGAGGTGCTAGTCCTCACTTAAATCCCACTGACAAGGATAAACAACATAGAAAAGAAGCATTTTTCCACCTTCCCCAGACCATTTTTTGAGATCAGATTAAAAGAGGGAGATCAGATGAAGGAAATCCTTCCCCTCTCCCTGGTTAAGTTCAAGGCACCCATTCTGAGGCATTTCCTGATTCCCTGTCTGGTAGTGCCTCTATGCCTGAGTATTTACTGTTTAGATATTTATATTTACTTATGTGTATACATGTTTTTTGTCCAATAGAATGTGGATTTCTTGAGATCAGGAACTACACTTTTTCCCATCTAATTAATGTGTTGATTGCTGATTGATTGTTTTGTGTGTATAGTCCTATCTTCTCCATAAGATTATAAACTTTTTGAGAGCAAGGTCATGTTATATATTTCTTTGTATCTTATACAATGTCTGTACAAGGCACATGGTCAGTCCTTAGTAAATTTCTTGTTGAGCTGATAATTTTTGCTCTGGCTTGAATATTCAATATCCCAATAAGACATACTGGAAATGATGAAAGCTGATTTGAAGGGTGGTCTGGGAAACTTTCTTTGCTCAGAAATTCAAGTCTTGCTTGTATACTTCCAGGCTGATTGTTTTCCATTTGACCTTATAAAAATTCCTTTGGAGTTTCAGAAAGTAAACCATTTAATCTAACTTGTTTCTATGGATTACACATTGGGTTCATTTTGAGCAAACATCCAAAAACAATGTGGTGTTTCAGAGTCTACTGGTACACAGGAAATGGAATGAAATCTTCTCCCATTCCCACTCCAGAACTTTCAAAATGTGAGCTAGAGAATTTATGATAAACTGAGGAAGGCTCAGTGTTCAAAATGTCCTATTTTTTGCCCTTCTGGTGTCTGGAGCAAGGAAGGAGGATTCAGGTTTGCTTTTCAGACTATTTATCTACCGAATCACTCTCTTTTTGCTTAGGGACTAAAATATTTATACAGAAATTTGGGGCATGGTCTTTAACAAAGGATATTCTTTTTTGATTAAAATGTTTATTTTACTAAAATTCTATTGATTACTTTGGTTTTCATATCACCTTAATTTCACAACATATCCTACCTCTCCTCACAAAGGGCTACCCCTTGTGACAAAGAATAAAAAACGGCAAAAAAAAGAGAAGATGAATGTAACAGTATGGCATTCACCTTTAAAAATAATGTTAGGATTACTAAAGCTCAGAATAAGCTGATACTGGAGAGGGAATCTAAGGGTAAGGATAAGAGCTTTTTTTTTTTTTTAGTCCTGTTGAGGAAAAAAGAGGGGGAAATCAAAAAAAGGATAGGACCTTTGCTTGAGGTGGGAAAGTATATTGATAATTGATAACAGAGATAAGATAAAGTTTTACCACTCTAATTTTGTTTCTGTTTTCTCTGCAAAAAGAGAATTACTTTTATACTAGAAAGACGTCATCATCACCAGACATCACCGTGGCAGGACTTGAACCCAGCTTTTGACACCAAGGATTGCCCTGTATGTATTACAATCATGTTGCTTCTCTGGAGGGAAAATAGATTTTGAAAAGGAAGAGAAATAAATCATATTTTTAAAAAAACCCACCCTCTGATCTTCCTGGTTCTTTATTTAAAAAGCAAAGAAGCACATATTCTATATTTCTCTTTCTAATGGCAAAAGCTCTGACAGCAACTCTAAATTGTTACTTTTTATGTGGTCTTCAACTAATACCCCTCTTCTTCCCATTCATGCTTTCCCCACTGCCTTTTCCTTCTCCCAATCCAGCGGCACGCTTCTCTTCTCTCTTTCACTATTCTTATATGACAAAATTGCTTGGGGTACCATAAGACATCAGGGTCTCCTCATTTGCCCTGGTCCCTTGCCTTGCCATTACTGAAAGGATATAGCTAACATTAGTCTCTTTAGACTCTGACCTCAAAAAGGAAGCCTAGTATTTGACTAGGCTATATTCCTGTAGCAAATTCATTTAACAAATATAGCAGCTGTTTCTGCCTGGTAAGTGAAGCTTGCCTTATTCCTCTATTGTCCTAAGCTGCCATCTGGGCCCTGTCCTGGGAGCCATGTGGCCTGAAGCCACAAGCCTTAGATGGCCACAGTTTCTCTCCATAATCATAGATTCAATCATAGGTTAAGAGAACAGATTAGCAGTGGCTTGTGACTGGCTGATAAAAGATATTGGAATGGTTTCATGTTCTTTTGAGAAGAGTTAATTCATAGGATCACAAGACTATATAATTTGAGCTGGAAGGAGCCTTCATTTAATCTCATTTTATAGATATGGAAACTGAGACCCACAGAAATTAAAAAGCTTTTCCAGGTTTACACAGTAGCCTGACTTCCCCATTTCTCCATGATGCTCCCAGAAAGAGTTTCACTATACAAATAGCTGTCTGTATCTCTTTCTCCATATACTTATACACACATATACAAACATATACGCATACAGATACATAAATACATACACACATGTATATATTGCAGTTGCCTGTTAGATAGCCTAACATCTGTGGTATAGTGAACATGCGCTGAATCAAAAGACCTGTGTTTGAGTCCTCACTTTGGCATTTCCTAACCAAGGACCTGGAATTAGTAACTTCCCTTTTATGTACCTCATTTTTTTGTCTGTAAAATAAGGGTGTTGGACTGGATGATGTCTAAGGACACTTCTAGGATCTATAAATGCCTGATTCTATAAGTTCTTTTTTTGGAGGACTTGTTTGCTTCTGAGTTTATGGGCAAAATTGAGATAATCATTGCATTCTTGGACCAAGGGACATTTTATTGCTTGCTTTGACCCAGCTGCTTTAATCACTTAAATCTCTGTGTTGTGAAGACGACCTGTTCATTTAGATAGTTTAGGAGTTAGGTTAAGATCAAACTGGAAGTGGGGCAAGGCCTTCAATAACCCCCTTCTCCCAGTGAAGCATGAGAGTGTTATTGTTGTGACTTGTGACATTTGAAGGCATGTAGAATAGACATCTCTAGTCTCTTCTCCTCCCACCCTCCTCCAAGGGAGATTTTATTTTCTTCCAGGAGGGGAAACAGGATGTTGGGGCCAGAAGCTTGGCCATTCTGTTCTCCTCAGACAGAGGGAGACGCTAGGCTAGAATTATATCTCTTTGCTCCCTTAAATATTATTTGTTTAGGGGATAGGGGATAAACTTCTGGTTTCTTAATATGGATAAGGAGGGCTCCAAGCTCTACATTCAAGGCTTTCCCACCAAATACTAGTTCCACAATGAATGTACATATAGCAAATAGCTAAGAAACCAGTTTATCTAAGTGGATAGCAAAACCAAATGCAGAGAACATATGCATACAGCAACATATATCAGATGATACATAGTAAAGGAACATTCCCATTGAAAGTAAGTTAATTCAGCTCAACTAAGAGAGTCTCAGATCTTGCCCAAGGGAAATTCTCCAAAGAATCTAATGTAATAAGCTGGATAAAGAAACATGATTGAGGCTGCTAGCTCCTCTCGTGTTGGCTTATTTCCAGAATTTTTTTCCCTTTAGCATCCTGAAATGAGGTTGGCATTGTCCACCTCCTCTCTCAAAACTGGAAGCCAGAAATGCCCAAAGTGACTACGGAGTCTGAATAAACTAAAGGGATCCAAGAGAGTCCAAAGAGGCTATCATGACAGGAGTGCTCCCATTCCTTCACTTTTCTCAGTCACTTATGACTCTCTTGGGAAGACAGAAGCTTACTTTTATATCACTTTCACCAACTCCACCCTCCCCCTTACATAAGTAATGGAACATTGATCTGCCCCAATGAGGAGCGAGTGTAGTGCTAGACTTAGGGATTTGGGTTTCAGGAGAAATAAAAGTAAAAAAACCACCACACAACAGTATTGTCAAGATGTTAAAAACAGCAGTTAAGCAGGGTGAGCAAATTGTTTCAGAAGTAATTCCCTTAGGATGTCCTTATAATGAAGTGAACAGCAAAGTAACATGAGCATAGCCATGTGCTTGGTTTGAGTGATGTGTTAGACTAAGTGATTCAGACTTCTCCTAGAAAATTATTTTAGTAACTCTAACTTCCTCACCTCAGGCTTTTTTGAGGCAAGAAATGAAGAATACAAGGCCTACACTAATTCGGGATCATTGAGATAGGCATTTGACTACTGAATCTGATCCCGCACTGTCCACAAAGTTCAGAATGGTCCAAACTGGAGCTTCTCCACTTTTTGAACTAGTACAATTATTGGGGTGCAGTCTGAGGTCAAGTTAAAGGGGACAGAAAAATAAATGAGTTATTGTAGATTGCCTTGGTAAGGGAAAGGGAACTAGGAGTCATTCATTTTTCTTTGAATTATATAGATCTCAAGTGTTTATGCCTGTATACCAATTTCAAGGAACTCCTTTCTTCGGTAAATTACAAAGCTTTTGAATTTTTTTTTTGGGGGGGTTGTATTATTTCTTTGAGTTTTTTCTCTTTTAAAATTTTATTTTGTTCAGTTAACATTTATTTTTTCTATCTCCCCCAAACATGAACAAAAAGGAAAAGAAAAAGAAAACCTTAGTAACAAATACACATAAGATAGGCAGAGTAAATTTTCTCATTGACCATGTTTAACAATATTTCTCCTTTGTCTATGTCTTTCTGTCTCTTATTTCTCTTTCATAAATCTTGGTCTCAGGCAGAAGAAGCATAAATGTTACTGCTCCTACAATTTATTACAGTAGCAAATAAAACAGATATAAATTATTATTTATAATGTATTTCAGGGTATAAAGTTCACGGCCAGAGTAACTTCTGTCCTCTCTGAAAACCAAGTAAAGAGACATGTTACTACTAAATCTAGAAACAATTCTCTCAGAATGATAATTCAGGTGCCGCAGGAATTCTCATCAGAACCTCTCTTTACAAAATAAGATAACTGCCCCTCTCAGAATGTCTCCTCAAATTCTTTCTCCTTGACAGTTGACTCATTCATTCTCTCAGAACAGAAATTACATTAGTCTTTTCTCTTTGTGCCTTGCAAAGTCTCTCCATGACAGTGAGTTTTCCCCAGATGATTGTTAAAGTGTTTCTATCCAAGAATCAATTCCTTTTCTTAAAAACATGGTAACAATATTCAAAGTTTGTGTGAGAGAGGCTCTTTAAATTGGGGTATACTTGATATATAGAGAGAATGTATCAGAAAAGAAGTAACTATTTTGGCAATCTCAAAGATATAATAAAGCCAGATTCTAGTACTTTTCAGTTCTATTCTTGTCACATAATATTTCCTTCTTAAGATTTTTTCAGAATTAGATTTTTAGATATTTTGTTTCTTATATCACCATTGTTATCCCAAGTACATCTCCTTCTTTCTTCCTTTTTCGAGAGAGCCATCCTCTCTCACAAATGATAGTTTTTAGAGAGGGAAAGCAAAAATTAGCTCAGTTGATTGATAAATTGAAAAAAGATCTGAAAACGCATGCAATATATAACACCTATGTATCTCCCACTTCCACGACGAGTTGTTTTGGGTGTATGCTCTCTTATCTCTTCATACAAATCTTGCTTGATCTTTATGATTTTGGTGTATTTATTTTAAATTTTTTGGTGTGTTGATCTTTCTATTTAAATTGTTGTAGTTACTGTGTATATTGTTTTCTTGGCTCTGCTTCCTTCATTCTATACTAGCTCATATAGATCTTTCCATGTTTCTCTGTATTCATCATACATAAGTAATTTCTTGCCACATAGTAATAATATTCCATCACCACAAATTGTTTAGCCATTCTTTAATTGATGGGCATCTATCTTGGTTCTAATTTTTAGCTATCATGAAAAGTGTGGTTATATTTTGGACCATATAAGGACTGTCTTTTTATCAATGGCTCCCCTGGGGTATAATTCCAGTAATGGAGTCTCTGCTGCGAAGGACATGGTTGTTTTAGTAACTTTATTTGGACAATTTCAATTTACTTTTGAAAAGTAAATAAAAGTATGCTATTTTACAGCTCCACCAACAAGGTATTGGTGTGCTCACCCTTCAACAACCCTTCCAACATTGACTATTGCCATTTTGGCGGGGAGTGTCATTTTTGACAGTTTGCAGGGTATGAGCTGAAATCTTAGAGTTATATTGATTTATATTTCTTTTATTATTAATGTTCTGGAGTATTCTTTCATGGCATTGCAAATACTTTGTAGATCTTTTGATATCCTTTGACTACACTGCTATTGGAGAATGGCTATTAATTTTAGACATCTATCTATCTATCCATCCAAACTCTTATCAGAGAAATTTTATATAAACACTATTTTTCCTGAATTTGATCACTTTCCTTCTTATCCTAGATATATTAATTTTGTCTGTGGAGCAGATTTTCAGTTTTAAATAATCAAAGTTATCTATTTTATTTTTTGCAATTGCCTCTATCTCTTGTTTAGTTAAGAACATATTTTCTGTCCATAGTTATGAGAGGCATATGATAAGTTTCTCTTCTGTTCATAGTATGATCTTTCATATTAAGGTTGTGTATCTACTTAGAATGTATTGTGGACTGTTTTGTAAGGTGTTGGTCTAAACCTAATTTCTGTCAAACTTTTTTCTTTCTCAGCTGTTTTTAAAAATCAAATAAGGAATTTTCCTAGTAATTTATGTTTCTCACTCTATCAAATACTAGATTATTGAAGTCTATTGCTTCTGAATCTCCCTTGTCTATTCTGTTCCATTGATTTCTCTCTTCTTTATCCAATATCGGGTGGTTTTTATGACTACTGCTTTATATTATAGTTTGAAATCAGAAAGTGCTTTTCTCCCTTTGACATTATTTTTTTTCGTCATTTTCCTTGATATTCTAGATCTTTTGATTTTTCCAAGTGAATTTTGTTATTATTTTATCATTTTATTAAATATCTCCTTGATAATTTGATTGTCATAACATTAAAAGTATAAATAAATTGGTAACACTGTTATTTTAATTATTTTGGGATGGCCTCACCATGAGAACTGAATATTCCTCCAGGTGTATAATTTTTTTCTTTGTTCTTTAGTTCTTTAAGGAGCACTTTGTAATTGAATCTCTAAAAGTTTTTTGTGTGCTTTGGTAGTTTGATCCCCAGATATTTTAAGCATTTTGTACTTATTTGGAATGGGATTTCCCTTTCTATTACTGCTTCTTGTGTTTTGTTATTACATAGAAATGATGTTGATTTTCAAGGACTTTTTTGTAGCCTGCAAATTTGCTGAAGTTATTAATTGTTTCAATTAGTATTTTTATTGATTTCATAGGATTTTCCAAGTAAACCATTATATCATCAGCAAATAGGGGTAGATTTAGCTACTTTTTATCTGTCTTTGTCCCTTTAATTTCTGTCTCTTGTTTATTGCTGTCACTAGTGTTTCCAGATCTAGATTAAATAACAATGGGGAAAAGTGGGTATCCTTGCTTCACTCTTATATTTATTGGAAAAAGTCTAGTGAATCATCAATGAATATGATGCTTACTTTTGGTTTTAGATAGATGCTTTTTCTTTTATACACACACACATGTCTATGTCTGTACTTTGTAGGGTTTTTTTTAAGCATAAAAGAATGTGGCACTTTGTCAAAGCCTTTTTTATTTGCATCTATGGAGAAGATCATTTGGTTTTAGATATTTTAGTTTTTAATATGATAATACTGATCATATTCCTTAGATCAAATCATCCTTGAATCTCTAGTATAAGTTCCATTTCATCATAATGAATGATTTCTTGGATAAATCACTGAAGCCTATTTGATAGGATTCTATTTAAAAATTTTGAGTCCATTATATTTTGAGTCATTAATAATATTGGCTTACAGTTGTCTTTCTGTGTTTTATCTTTCCCCAGTTTCAGTAGTAGGACTATATTTGTCTCATAAGAGGATGCTGATAGGGTAATTCCTTTTTCAGTTTTTGAGAATAATTTGTGAAGTGTGGGTCCTCACTGTTCTTTAAAAGTTTGATAGAATTCTCCTGTGCATCTAGGATCAGAAGTTTTTTCTTTAGTAATTTCTTTACAGTAAAATCTATTTCCTTTCCTAGGACTGAGTTATTTGAGATCTCTATCTGATCTTGTAATAGTCTGCATATCTTATATTTTTGAATTTATTTCCTTATTTCTTTTGTGTTCTCAGTTTTGCTAGCATGTCACTCTGCATAATAGGTTCTGTTTATTCTTTTTATTTCTTCTGGTTTTGCTGTGATTTCACTTTGCTTATTTGTTATTGAGGTGATTTTTCTGTTCTCTTCTTTTTATGCAGTTTAGTTAAGAATTTGTCTATTTTATTAGTTTTTTAAAAGAACTAGCTTGTTGTTTTCTTCATCTATCGGTTTTTGGTTCCAATTTATCCTTTCTGTAATTTCTAATAACTCCTTTTTTTGTGTTTACTTTAGAGTTGCTTATTTGTGGGTTTTCTAATTTTCAAATTAACATTAACATTTAGTTAATCAATACTCTCTTTTTGTTTGTGTCTATTTGTGAGAATATGGTTTCCTCCTAATGACTACTTTAGTTGCATCCCAGAAACTTTGGGTTTTCAATTAAACATCACTATTATTTTCTTTTACAAAGTTATTGTTTCTACAGTTTGTTCTTTGACTCACTTAGTATTTACGATTTCATTATTAAGTCTCCCTCTGAGTCTGTATCTTTTGTTTGTGGTCCCTGGACCAATTCTTATTCTTATCGCATTATAGTCTATAAAAGATTTAAAAAAAACTGTTTCTTTTTATATTTGCTTGCAATATCTCTGTGCCCTAGTACATAGTCAATTTTTGAAAAGTTTCTTATGGTCCTGAGAAAAATGTATATTCTTTTGACGTCCTATTTAAAAGATAAGTTTTGAAACTCTAGTTTCTTCAGCAAGTTGTTCAGTTTCAGATTATCCCTTGTGTTTTTTTTTATGGTAAATTTAGCCAAAACTGAGAGAGGGATATTAAAGTCCCCTGTTACTATTATGTTACTGTCTATTGTCATCTTGAAGCTCAGATAACAGTTTCTTTATGAATTTGGACGCTATGGCAGTTGGACTGTACATGTTTGCTATTGCTATTGGTTTGTTTTTTATGATTCCTTTCAGAATAAGATAATTTCCTTATTTGTCCCTTTTAATTTTTGGAATGTTCATTTTTGCTCTGTTGGACAGTATGATTGTGACTCTTGATTTTTTTTATTTACTGATGCATAGTAAAATTTTCCATTCTCCCCCAGTTTTATTTTGTTCATTTGTTTGTTTTATAAATGTGTTTCTTGTAGGCGAAAAATTGGAGGATTTTGTTTTCTTATCAATATGTCCTTCTTTTCCATTTTATTAGGTTATTTTTGTCAATTCACATTGAAAGTTATGAGGTAGGTTTTTATTTTCCTCTCTCTAATATGTGGGGTTTTTTTTAAGCTATGATTTTTCTCCTTCTTTTCCTTTAAACACAGTATTATGTTCCTCCAGTTACTTCATTTTAATTTTTTGAAAAGGTGACCCTGACTCTCTTCCCCTCACCCCTGATTCCTTCTTTTCATTTGTCACCCTTTTCCCTTTGGGGTTTTGCTTGTAAGTTTCATTTCCCTTCCTGCTTTTGTTCAGTTATACAATTCTTCTAGGATCTCCCTCATTTTTTCTTCTCAGTCAAGTACATTCTCCCTCTTCTTTCTATTAGTACTATTTACTAGTTTTTTTAAATTTCATTTTTTGTGTCCCTTTCCAAAAAGTATTTATCTTACTCTCTCCATTATCCCCACTTAACTTTTTGTCTACTCTAGGCACTAATTTTCTGATGCATGACTCTTGTAATTATCTGTTCTCTCTTTTTCTTCTGTATTCCTCATGCAATCAAAGCTTCCAAGGCTCTCTCCTCTAGGTGGTTTCTGCCATTGCCTTGTAGAACTTGGCCCATGGATTCCTCCTTTCCATTGTGTATTACTTCTGGAATAATATCAATTCCTACAGATACCAAAGAGGATACTACCCCTTGGTAGCATCCCTCCCTCTCCATGTCCCCAAATATGCAACTTATCACTGATCTATACCCTCCCTTGATTATCTTTTTTTTTTCACCACATTTGTCTCATAATCTCCTCTGTGGGTTTATGCACTTTCACTTCCCTAGGTGCCAGTTATCTCCAAGGACTCCAACTCTCTCTCTCCCAATGGAGGATGAGTATACTCTTCAATCACCAAATTTTCAATCACCAGTCACCATAGGTCACACCCTGTGTAAGGTCCCCATCTCCCCTCACAGACCTCTCTTCACCCATAGAAGTATTCATACATGTAACTCTCTCCTACCACCAGAGTAAAGCCTCTCATCTCATTCAATCTTTCCTCCTTCTTCCTCATACATGGGATCTTCTCTTTCTGGGACCATAAAGGTCAACTTCCCCTCATTGCTTGCCCTTGAATTGATCCTGATACATCACACACTCCTGTCCCCCTGTTTTTCTTCTTCCCCTTCATGTACCTTTCCATGTTATAATATAGTCCCACAAAATAACAACAGTCACTACAACAATTATCACCACCACCACATCCATTGATTCATCATAAGCGAGATATCATCAGATTCTGTTTATAATGCCCCTGTCTATCTCTTCACTTCAGATTCCTGCCTTCCTCTTGTTTCCTTGAGTACAATTAGAAAGAAATCTCTTATTGGTCTCTGCTGTCATTCTGTTGCTATTGTAGCCCTTGTCTGCTACATATATTTACTCTTTCTGCATTTTTTGTTCTTTGGGATCTTTGAGAGGCAAATATTCTCTTCATTTATGGTTATTTTTTCTTAAAATATTTCAAATTCATCTTTATTATTGAATGTCCATCTTTTTTCAGATATAATTAAATTCAAGTTTGCAGGGTAGATCACTTGGTGCTCCATCCTGAACTCCATTGTTCTTTGGAACACATTATTCCATTCCCTCCTATGATATCTGGTGGACGCATAACAGTCTTGCAATATTTGAATTTCCTTTCCTTTGTGTTTGGAGGTATTTCCCCTAATCTCTTGTAGAATTTCCAGTTTCTGAATTGTTTTGTTAAATTTAACAACTATGTATCTTGGAGTTTACAGCCTTGATTTTATTTTGTTTTCTTTCTCTGGAAATTATCTGTGAATTCTTTCAATTGGAATTTCATTTTCTATGTTTAGAAGTTTTGGACAATTCTTGTCTATACTTTCATTATGGAGTTACAGTTTTCTGTCTTGTCATGTTCTTCTAGGAGACCTATAGTTCTCAGGCTGTTTTTACACAGTTTTTCTTCAAGATCAGTATGTTTTACTAACACAGGAAGCAAATTTTCTTTTAATGTTATTATTTATTACTTGTCTTCTTCCAGATTGTTTTTAACTTCTGTGTTTTTGTATTCTTACTCTATTTTCCTCTTTTTTGTTTCTTTGATGAGGCTCACTATTGTGGATTTTAGCTTTTCTATCCTACCCATTATTTTTAATGTACAGGTCATAAATTCTGTTCTCATAATTCTCATTTCTTTTTTGTGCCTCTTAGAAAAAGCATGTTGTGATTCCATGTGCTCTTCAAATTCCACGTAGTCCTATATCTCATCAAGTGTTGGATCTTTTTTTTTTTTTTGCAATATTTATTCACAGATGCTTGAACTCATATACTAGATCTGGAGACAATGTTTCCTTCCGTTGCTACTGTTTTGCCTATTCATTTATCTACTTATTTTCAAGGCCTTTGATTTTCTATCTTTCTGAAATCTTTGATAATTTCAGTCTTTTCCAGCTTATTTTCCCTTATCAATCACATTGTGATTTCCCTCTGATAATGGTTTCCTTGGGGTCTATGTCTCAAAGCGTCTCAGCCTCCTTCCAGGCTGGGCAATTCATGGTTCATCTGCCTAGGTCTTTGTCCAATATGTTTTTGTGTAGTCAGAACTGGCCTCAGCTGGATGCTATGCTCTTTGCCTCGGGCTTAGTGGAGTTCTCTACCCACCTCTCCAAATCACACAGTGTCCTATCTTGTTACCTCTGTTCCTGAGTTCTTTGGCCTGGTACAAGCAATTCAGAGCTTTACTTGTACACCCTGGCTCTGGCTCTGCTGGAGATACAGAGTTGTCTACCCCAGCACCAGTAGTTCAGAACTTTGCAGAACTTGTGCTATTGGGTTATGGACCTTGGCAGGCTTTTGCTTCTGAGAAGTTGCAGCTGCCTGTTTGTTCTAGACAAGACAAATTTCTGTAGTCTGCAACTGAGGTCTCCATAGCACTGGAAAGAGGGAGGGAAGGGACCTGGGGTATAGAGGTGGGTTTTGTAATAAATGTGTGCCATATCCTTGGGTCTTCTAGTGCAGCCTCACTGCCAATAGTGAGGGAGGTGGGGGAGGGGTACTGAGTGAGCTCAGGGTGAGCATCAATCAGTTCATGAGTATTTTGAGTTTTTTTTAACCTTTTTTTTAATAAAAAAAAAATCTGGGTGTTCTAGACCATGGAAATAGCTGAAATTTCTTTATCTTTGATGTATAACTTCTGTGTTGGGAAGGCTTGAGGGGTCTTGAGGGTCAGAGAAAATGTCTGGTTCTCTATCTTGTTGCTCATGTCACTTGTACATCTTAAGCTAATTTTCTTATCCTTAAACAGAAAAAACTACTTTTCTCCATTATAGCCTCACTCAAAAGGATTCTATTAGAAGTCATAAATCTGCAAATCATACCACTTACTTTAAATAAAATTGTAACAAATTCTAAACATTTCTTCAAAACTATTCTGTTTGTATTTCCTTGTGAATTTCCCTCTCTTGTGGGCATTTAAAATTTTACTTCATTATTGCTAACAAACGCAATTCCATCCTGATCTCCATTCCAATTAACCTAGAGAAAGGGGAAATAAAACAAATCAGAATAAATTATATGTAACAATATCATGGGAATTTAATATATTGCACTTCATAAATAGAAGAAATCAAGAGCTTTTCTCCGCTATTTAAAGAGTAGATTATAAGTACCTTGAGGCCATTTTGTTTTTGTATTTCTAGACTGCTGCCTATGAATGAGGTTGTTTGAGAATGAACGCGTTTGACAAGGTAGCCATGCATGACATGTTTATAACAGTACTATATGATGAAGTTCTATAGAATCTGAATTTACAAAGAAAGCCCCTTCCAACAGGGTAAAACCGAGGAGATAGTGTTTGCATAACTCTCTGTACAACTTTTAAAGTGAATAAAATATACAAGAACAAAGCTTAAATAGAACATTATTACAAATCTCCATGCTCTTTTATTCACAATTCAAAATGACATTTCCTACGTTTTTTAATCAGTTATTTATTGTTTATTCAGTATTTAGAGTTAGTATGACACTTGAGCAATTGGTTGCATTGTTGTACATATACAGATCTTATAATATAATATGGAAATTTACAACTATATATACATATATATATATATATATATATATATATATATATATGCAGACAAAATAAAAATCAGGTCCTCTAGAAAGATGATACATGGGGGCCATGCTGTAGTGCCCTAATGGAGGGAAGCACAAAGGTAATCAATGCATCAATAAAGAATTTCTACTATATAGTATTTTGTATCCAGGAGTGTTGTCTTCTGGACCTAAGGGCACCTATAGCTCTTATATATAAAGCAGGTAGTTTACATACCTGTGGGGCACTGACTCTGCTTGATACCAACCACCGAGACTATACAAGTTATATCCAGCATCATATGCTAACTACAACAGGGTTCTAGTCCTCATTTCTAACTTTAGGAAGAAACTAGAGTGTGTTCACAGGTTTTACACTTCTGGTGTTTAGTCACGAATCAGAGGAAGAATTTGGTCTGT
Organism: Potorous gilbertii; assembly: GCA_028658325.1. Taxonomy (NCBI): domain Eukaryota; kingdom Metazoa; phylum Chordata; class Mammalia; order Diprotodontia; family Potoroidae; genus Potorous; species Potorous gilbertii. The sequence continues at coordinate 115,607,503 of CM053771.1, forward strand.
TTGAAAAGTGGACCATACATAACCCCTCAACCCCTGTCATGTTCTCTCTAAGGCAGCACATTCAAAGGTTTTAAAATTGCAGCTCCTTCTGGATTCCCCAAAGAATATCGGCACTCTTCTTTAAACAGCTCTCCTACTCCGGATTCAGGTTGACCTTCACCACATCTGAAATGCTGTTCTGCCCAAAGACACATGGGACACTAAGAAAGACATCCTCTTTAATGCCATATAGGCCCTTAATCATGGTGGAAATTTGATGCACTCTCCTAAGATTCTTCATAATGCTTTTTACCTGATCTGCCACAGAAAATCCAATGGCCCAGAAAGTGTAGCCCTTTTCAACCACCTGTTTATGAACATCTTTCCAATTTTCTGTATCAGCATCAGTTCCCAAAGGAGGATGAAGTTTCTTTAGAGACACACTGGCAAGATTCATACTGCTCCACACAGGAACACTGGAGTCTCTGTGTTCCCCAAGGACTCATCCATGACAACTTGAAGAATGGACACCAAGTCTCTCCTCCATTAGGTAATGGAAACGGGCAGAATCCAGACTGCAACCACTTCCAATAACATGGTTTTTAGCAAAGTCACTTAGCTTCCAAGCCACATATATCAAAATATCCACTGGATTGGAAACAATTGCAATTAGGGCTGTATTTAACAATACTGGGAATGATGAATTTAAATATTTTCACATTACACTGGACCAAATTAAGATGATGTTCTTCCTCCTGTTGACATGCCCCAGTCATAACAATGACCAGTTTTGAGTTTGCAGTCACACTGTAGTCTTTGCCAGAAACAATCTTTGGTGTTTTGAGGTAAAGGCTGCCATATTGAAGATCCATCATCTCTCCCTTTAGTTTGTCTTCTATTATATCAACTAGGGCAAGTTCATCAACTAATTCCTTTGTTAAGATACTAATGGCACATTCCATGCCAACTACACCAACCCCAACAACAGTGATCTTGTTCTGGGGAACCTGGCCCTCCTTTAGGACATTCAAGATAAGCTGATCCTTGACAGCTGATGCCATTTTGGAAGGTATCCGGGGGGGCAGCTGGTCAAGCTGTGAAAAGTTCTGAGTTAGATGTGAGGTTGCTGCTCCCAGGCTTGCACATCCTAGGTTTTTTATAAAAGTAAATTATCACCATCATCAGAGGAGATAATTTTGTTCCTTAACATGTACTTGTGTCAGAGTGATCTGATATAAAGTAAGATCTCCTCACCTTTAAGCCAGATTATCCTGCAAAAATTGACTACAATGTGTCCATAATAAATGTGCTGGCAAGACCTCAGTAGGTCACTATAGGATCACAATCTAAAAAGACTAGCTAGAACTAAAGAAATTGGAGTCATGTCTCTAATGACCTTGTGATGGTGATACCTGGAGCCATGATGTCTGGACAGTACATGTTAACTCTATTCTAATTCAATCCAAAGCTGGCTATTGTCCTTGACACAAGATGGAAATTGCAAAGACATGAAGAAAAGCTTCTCAAAAATTAGAACTTCTTAATAAATGTGGAATGGTTTAACTCAGGAGATTTTGTATCACTGGATATTTCAGAGTATTGCTTGGATGAACAATTGTCAGAGATGTTGTGATATGAGCTTTTAACCTATTTCGTGTCATGGACCCCTTTGACAGCCTGGTTAAGTCCATTCATCCTTCCTCAGAATAATATTTTTAAACACATAAAACAAAATACATAAAAAATTGCAAAGGAAACCAACCATGTTGAAGTACAGTTCAGTGAAGAGAACTAGGAGAATGTATACAATGACCACAATATTGTAAACAAAATGCCTTTAAAAGTGTTAAGAATGCTGATCAACATAATGACGAACCTCAGTTCCATGGGTTTCATTATAAAAACATGCACTCAGTCTCTTGACAAAGATGTGATAGAATCAGAGTGAAGACTGAGGCATACACACACACAGATTATGTGTGTGTGTGTATATATATGTATATAATATGTGTATATATACACACATACATACATGCATATAATGGTCAATGTGGGAATTTGTTTTTGCTTGAATTTACATAATTGTTACAAGGGTTTTGCTTTTCTTTCTTTTTCAATTGGGAATGAAGAGGGAGAGGAAGAGGAGGCGGATTTTGATTAATTGAAAACATTTAATTTAAAAAAATCCCTGAAAAAAAGAAATAGTTAACATTTTTTTTAAAGTTCATGGACCACAGATTATATAGCACTCCTGTTCAGATACTAGGTTTGACTAGATTGCCTTTGAGGTCCCTTCCAACTTGAATTTCTGTATTGATAAGAAAAGACTATTGCTCTTGTGAATTCTCTCCTCTAAACTGGCTAAGGGAGGATCACTCATCTGAGCCAGCAGACTATGGGGCTGCCATCCAAATTGTTTTCTCTTGCCATATTTAGAGTCAGATTAGGGGAGCAGGTGTGGTAATAATGAGAGAATACTAAGGAGAGGATTATGAGTCTCTGGCAGAGTGAATGGGCTCATACAATGCTTTTGTGCTAACAGGGCATTGGATCTGCATGTAGAGGGAGAGGAGGGAAATTGGAAAGTCAAGAATCCCGTGTAACTTTAGGGAAGGTTTATAACTACTTGTTTTCCTTATAAAAAGACAAAAAATTGGATTCCATTTGGTGGTTGCATCTTGATATTTTCCATTAAGTCTCCATTATTCTTCTTGCATTTTTGTGATTTGGACTGACAAAGAAAATAATAAAATAAAGAGTGTATTTAACAAAGATTCACTTATTTTTAGTGCTCTCAAATCTGTGCCCTAAGTACTCAAGTCAATAAGCATTTAGTAAGTGCTTACCATGTGCCAGGAGCTGTGCTATGTGCTGATAATACAAGCAGAAAAAAGTCTTTGTTCTCAAATAGCTTAAATGCTAATGAGGAAGACAAGATATAAAAGGGAACTGAAAAGGAGAGGGGAAGAATTAAAGGAACCAGGCACCAGGGAATTATAGACAAAGTTTGGGATATTAACAAATCCCATGGACATGCAATGCAGCCTAGAGATGAATGACGGCACAGCCTGGGTCAGCTCTTTAAAATAGAAGTTGTAGGAAGAACCAGCCAATCAGAGGGATTGTCGAAACACTTGTCCTCTTCTCAGATGCTCTCTTTTTCCTGTACTGAGACTACCTTGGGGTTCAGATCGAGGCTGGATCTTCACACATCATATATCTGGTAGGGGTTTGTAATCACTGTCCTTAAATGCCGGAACTGATGCATGGGAGGAATTATATTCAGTCTATATAATGGTGGATACCACTGCTATCTGCCACCTAGACATAGTACCTATTCTTTCTCACACTTTCCCAAAACCTCCTAAGAAAGAAGTTACTTCAGATCTTTGTCTGATCCCCAAACCACCAAGCTATCAGAGATTTCTGCCTGCACACCCATAAACATTGATGAGGGTCTACAGCCTCTCTTCCTAACGATAGCCTCACCATTAACTAATCACAGTAGTCTCTGTAGTAGTAACTGCCCTCTGCGGACTCAATCTGCCCATTTGAGCAGAAGCTGGAGAGTGCCGTTATCTTCTTCTTTTCCTTCTTCTTGTTCTCTTTGTTCACCTCCTCCTCCTTCTCCTCTAAAAGAAAGCTGGGGCAATTAACTTTTTGTCCTGCAGAGTTTTTATTTTTGATTTCTTGAAATATAGTTCTACAAAGACAGACTTTTTGAAAAGCCCATTCTGTTTTAAGTGAAATTACTTGACTATACCTTTAAATCCAAATCACTCCGGCTTTCATTGTTGCTTTTCATTAAATTATTTTAGTCAATCTGATGGGTGTAAAATGATATTTCGAGGCTGTTTTAATTTGCATTTCTCTAATCAATAATGAGTTAGAACATTTTTATGTGACTATAATTTGTTTGCCTTGGTTTCTTCACTAGAAAACTGCCTGTTCGTATCCTTTGGTCATTTATCAAGTGGGGGATAACTTGTATGCTTAGAGATTTAACAAAGTTCTTGATCTATGTGAGATATGAGACCTTTATCTGAGAAACTGTGATCCTACAAGTACAATAACCCATTTTAAGGGAAAGAAGACATTTCTTAGGTTAATGGGGAACCTAAAAAGTAATACAAGCTTCACAGTATTTTCATTAATTTTTTTAATTTTTAAAATTTTAAAACAAAAGAGATTTTAATTGAAAATTCCCAGTTATTTTCTATATATTTGGTTTGTGCATAGTTATTTGAGTGTTGCCTCCCCAAAAGGCAGCAAGGACTTTTTTTTTTTGGTTTCTTTGTATCCCCACCACTTAGTGTCTGGAACATAGTAGCTACTTAAAAATGTTTGCTGATTGGCTAGTAGTTAAAAATCACCTTGTAGATATATAAAAATAAAGCTATTATTATTTTTTACGATGTATTATGACCTTTTGTGTATTTATTTACTCTCTATTGAGCAGAAGAAATGTGGATCCCCAATTCCCCTCTAATTCCAGAGTCAATGTGTTCCTGTTTCCGCACTTTCCTCGGTACACCCACAGTGATTAGGCTGATACAGAAATGGAATGTTCATGTTGTACAATGTGGAAATCCTGAACACAAGTTATGGTCTCTTGTTTCAGTCCCCTAGATCTTAGATACTCCTTAATACAACTGACAGAGAATGGTGATAGATAAAGTAGATATGAGCAGCATGATGAAAGATTTTGAATGACCAAGATCTACAAATTGTAAAAATATTCTAGGTTATGGTATCAGGACCAGTCTCAGGTATGGGAGCTTCATATTGCATTGGTTTTGCTTTTGCAAATCTTGAAGTATTAAGTACACAATTGTTCATAGAAAGTTGTAAGGTCTAACAAGTATTTACAAGAGAGTAAATAATAGAAGATTAACCTAACCATATAACTCCTTTCATCAACAGTCTTCAGTGGCTCCCTATTGTCTCTCTATCATTCAAAGTCCTCCACAATCTATTGCCACTCTATCTTTCAGGTCTTATTTCTTATTACTCTCTTGTAAATACTTTATTCTTCATCTAAAGTGAGTTACTGAGTATTCTCTATTCACCTAAACTTTCATTATGTTCAAGTCTTCTATTAACTACTCTTGGTGCCTGGAATTTCCTCCCTCTGCCTCCCTACTTGTTAAATTTTGGTCCATTTTTAAAAAATCAACTCCTACCATCACCAGGAAATCTTCTGTGAACTTCCTGATAAGTGATTATCACCCTTATTAGGCCTTACAACTTTCTATGAACAATTATGTACTTAATACTTTAAGATTTGCAAAAAACAAAGCCACACATCAGTGACTTTCCTCATCGAGGTTTTGATATATCATGGGTCTGCATAAGAAATTAAATGGGAATTTTTGGGAAATTTTACAAAAGCCCTGGATGATACTCAAAGGCCAGCAGATGACACAGAAAGAGTTTAGAAACTCAGAAATGCATAAGAAATATGTATAGCATTATATAATATCAACCAAAATTTTATAGTAAGGTACTGCAAACATCCCATAAAAGAAAAGAAAACATTTAGACTTCTTTTCTGGTACGCAAGGAGGGCCAAGAATTTTCACATGGATTTTCCAAATTGAGGGGGTGCCGCCCCCCCTAAATCCCACAATGTGGAAAGAATTACTGTGCCATATCTGTTGTTTTCCTTTCCACAACATTATATGTTCTACGTGTATTTTTATTGCCATTTTTACTCACACAAACTAAGGTTCAGATAGGGTAATCATGTAACTAGTAGTGTCCGAGTTGGAATCTGACCACCGGTCTCTCCTGCGTTTGTCATGGGATGTCATATATTATAGCTCTTTTTGTTGGTACTTATTACTAATTGTCAGTTTCTTGAAAACAGGAAACCATGTCTGAAATTTTTACATCTTTTCCTCCTAGTATGGCACTTTGCACATGATGAATATTGAATAAATATTTTCTTAATGAATTAATGAATGAAAATGGATGATTAATTCTCCTGTATTGTTTTCCAGGCACTATATTTCAACGCATGTCTGAAGACAGGAAAATGTGAAGGGAATCATTTTCTGCACCTACTTTTTCACTTGTCTGAGTGATCAGCTTTCCATGAATCCCAGAGTGTTCCCAAGTGAGGATAAAGTAAAGATTAGCACCTGGCCATTTCTATGAATGAAGAGCTTTGATAACAGATGTCTATAGTTTTGTGTGTGTATCTAGGATAGGAGAGTGAAGAAATTCTTGTTCCCCCAAGTAAATTCATGTCTACTCACAATCTCTCAATTTCTTTTTCCATGTTTACCTTCCTTATTGTCATATCCTTCACTTTTTATATTCTAAGATTCTCAATAATCATTGAGAAAGATCTTTGAACAATAAGAAGGAAATCTCAGGGCAAAAAATAAAGATTTAAAAAAAATCTAGATTTACTACTTCGACATTGGATGACTTAAGTAGATTTAAAAACATTCTCTCTGGGTCTGTCTTTTTATAATATTTGCAATATATTTTTAGAACCTAAACAGTGGGTCTAATGATAATAAATGTTAATTCATGAACCTGTCTTTACATGGTTTCTGAAATTATTGCCCTCTCTGATGGAAATGACCAGTGTAATAGTGAGTAGGACATAGAGGTAGCAAAGCTCATTTCTTTTCCTTCTCTTCTCTTCCCTTCTTTCCTTTTTTTTTTTTTTTTTTGCAAAAGCAGTGACCTAGAGAGAGAAAATAAACTAATCGGTCCTGTTTTAATCTTGGATCTTGGGAAAAATAATTCTGATAGAGTGAGCTCTTCCTGATCTCCTCTTGCAAGTCCTTTGCTCTCTCTGTTAAGGAATAATCTCTCTCTCTCTCTCTCTTTCACAAATTACATAAACTCTTCTATATTCATGAACAAGTTGTCTCCAAAGACTTAGAGTAACACTACACACACACACACACACACACACACACACACACACACACACACACAACCCTCTGTTTGATTTTTCTAGTGGAAATGTTCCCTTTCCCCTTCTATGCCATCTATCTGTACATGGCCTAAAGTACTATCCCTTGATGAGCTTTCCTTTTGCATTTGAACATTTCTGGTAATCTTGGAAACATTCACTGAGAAAATGAAATGACACTTTTTGTTTTTGTGGCATACTTTGCCTGAACAGCATAAGGATTTCATGGATAGCTCATTAATGCTAGCTAACAATTGACACATCTCCCTTCTCCTCCACCCCCCACCACTCCATACCCTCACATCCAGATGCTGAATCTATTGACTTCTCTTTGAATGCTTTATTTTCTGATGCAGAGATTGCAGGGGTCTGAGAATTGTGCCAATCAGATGTTTATATCTGCTAGGACTCTCTCTCTTCATTGTTTTCCAAATTTTAGCATTCTCTGTGGGAGGGCACCAGAAACCTAAACTGAGTGCAATCTCAGGGCTTGAAAAACTAAATAGAGCATTTCTAACCTCTAATAGAACCAATACCCAATCTTTTCACTCTCCCACAAACTTACAAGTAAACACCACCCTCTATGGATTCTCAAACCACCAAGTTCCCCATGAGCCATATCTTCATTCTCATTCTCCAGCCATTCAAACTGACCCCCTCCTCTTATTCCTTTATCCTCTGTCTCTCCTTCTTTCTCTCCTTCACTCACTCCAAAACTGCTCTACATTTTACACAAATAAACCAGATTCATCTTCACTCAGAAACCGCTCAGTGCTTCATCCCAAACATACTCAAGGACTGGATCTTGTTTGCACACACCAAACATACTCAATTGCCAACATCAAAGAAATGTATTGATGTCCTTTGAATAGGCTAGGAGGATAATAAACAATTGTGAACAGCTGCTTAAACATTGTGGCTTTTCTGCATAGTTACCTGCTTTTTTCCTTTTAAGAACTAAGGTTCTTAACTTTACTGTCATCACCCCTTTTGTTCATGTTCTCTGGCTTCTTCTAGAAGAGGAGGCTGGGAGTGAAGTTGATGTTGTAGAGTCCTAGAAGGAGAACCTTTTCATAATCCATGGTATGTTCCAGAATCTTTAAAAAATACTTAGCTCATTTGAAAGTTTTCCCAGTTCCCACTGGTTCCTAAATTGCCTTCCTCCAATGGAACTCTCTTTTGTGGTCATCATAAATAAATATAATAAATAATAAAGAAATAGAAATAGTTGCCACAATACCTAGGGGCAGAGAATCACCAACTACCACTAGTACTAGTACTAGTACAACAACAACAACAACAACAACTACTACTACTACTACTACTGCTCTTTTCTTTCCTCTGACTCTTCCTTGCTGGATGATCTCTCGTCTAAGGTGATATTTATTAATCATTTTGTAAACCTTAAAGCATTATATAAATCACTCCACTTATTATATGCCACTGTGGCATTCTTTGGAGGATAAGTAGCTTCCTCCTCAGAGCATCCATTTCTTTCCTCCTTTGGAATAACCTCCTGTCTATTTTGAAGCTGAAATAGTTCAGCTGTCCTTTTCCATCCCATTCTCCTTTGGGTTACGCTTCCATTCTCTAACATTCTGACAAGAGTCAAGATGCCCCTTCCTTCATTTCAACTTTTTCCTCCTGCTTGTATTTCTTTTAGGAACACTTTATTCTCCCTAACAAACTTCAACCCAATTTATCCTGACCTGTGCTTCAGCAACATGAAAAATGAAGAAAATAAATGGCATTGGCAAAGTTAAAAAGTTAAAAAAAATCATGGAATTTGGACTGGACTCAGTTCATATCAGAGCAATACACATTTCTATTTAATTTCCAAAGCATTGAGGTCACCACTATCCTTTTAAGTGCACAGGTTCGCCACCCAAGTGTCATTGTCAAGTCCTTAATCTCTCTCATTGCACCCCCTCATCCCATATCCGATCTGTTGCCAAGTCCTGTCAATTTATCTTTGTAACATTTCTGGTATATGCCTGCTTCTTGTTTCTGACCTTGCTGGCGTCCTAGTGCGGGCCTTCATCCCTGGGCTATTGCAGTAGTCTGTAGGTTGGTTTTCCTGCCTTAAGTTTCTCCCCATTCCAATCTAGCCTCCACTCAGCTATCATATTAATCTTCTTAAAGCAAAAGTCTGAACTTATCGTCACCTTATTCAATAAACGCTAGTGGTTTCCTATCATTTCTAAGATCAAATATAAAACCTTCTGTTTGACATTCAAAGTCTCCTTTCCAGTTGATCTTATACCTTACTCCCCTACATGAACTCTATGATTCAGTGACACTGGCCTCTTTTCTGTTCCCTGAATAAGACAATCTATCTCCAGACTCTGGGTATTTTCATTTCCCCATGCCCGGAATACCCTTGTCTCTGCCTCATGGCTTCCTTGAAATTCAAGCTAAAATCACACTTTCTACAGAAAGCTTTTCCTCACCCTTACTACTAGTATCTTCCCTCTGGTGATCACTTCCTACTTATTGTGTATATGTGTGTGTGTTCATGCTTCATTGCCGAAGAAGACCATGCCATCAGAGAAATGATGACATGACTTGCACTTGACTTTGTTTTGAGTGAGGGAGGGGTGTATTGTGTATATAGCTTGTTTGTAAGTACAGTCAATCCTCAGCATTTTTGCATTTAACTTTTGTGACTTCAAGTATTTCTGAGATTTTTATTAATAACCTCATTTTCACCATGCACATCTGTGGCTATGTGCAGTAGAGATAAAATGAGAGGTATAATATGGACAAGTTTGTAGAGTGAAATGATGCTTCTTGTAGTTTCAAATGGATGTGATAAAACGTAAGATCTACTCTATGTCTCTAATGTCCAGAAAATGTTGCCTGGCTTATTCTTCCATTTCTTAGGTTCTTTTCTACCACTGTTCTAGTTATAATCACATATCTGACTTTTCCTTAAATCTAAGATAAAGCAGTAGTCTTTATTTAGGAAGGTTTTGAAGAAACATGTACCAGTTAACTCCTAGTCTGTTACCTACCACTAACTCCCATTCTACCCCCACTCCCTACAAATACATGCACACAAAAATATCACTGCTCTCTCTTTTCCATCGCAAAGCCCTTTCTTGGTTACCATAGAAACAAAGTGACTTGGAATTAAAAAAAACTGGAGAAGCTGTGGAGATCACAAGATCCTAGATTTAGGGACATTAGAGATCATTTAGTTCAGCCTCTCCATTTTATAGATGATGAACCTGAATTCCAAAGTGTATAGTCCAATCTAACATAAGGAAACTCAGACCCCAAAAGGGAAGAGACTAGCCCAAGGTCATGAGGCTAATTAGTCACAGAACGGAGATCATCCATCAATCAAAAAACAAGCACTTATTAAGGGCTTACTTGTTCCAATATTTTTGTTTTCTATGATTTGTTTTGATATTACAGTCTCCATTATATGAATGAATGAATGAAAAATCATTTATTGTGTTTAATTTACCTGGATACTTTGCTAAGTGCTGGGGAGACAAAAAAAAAACCAACAAACACCCTCTGCCCTCAAGGAGCTTATACTTTAATGTTGGGGATAATATATTTACATATACATGATAAATTCATAGTAGGTGGAAGGAGACTAGAATCCCAGCATCTTAACTACTGTCATGGCTGGCTGATTTTGCCATTCTGACTCCATTTATTTTCAACTTAACTGTCAGTGTCTTTTTGGACTTTAAGCAATTTTCTTGGTCTCCCTATGCTCCCCAACCTATTACCCCATCATTTATTCTTAATCTCTCATAACTTGTCACAATAACATTACAGTTCCACATTGAATGAATGAATGGATGATTGAAAAATCACTTGTTAAGTATTTATTATGTGCTATGCGCTTTTTATTTATTCTTTGCTATGTGCTTGAGATAAAAATTCAAAAAATGAGATAGTCTCTTCCCTCAAGAGGCTTAAGTTTTAATAGTGGAAGACCATACATATTGGGTAATAATAGTTAGGGTCTATTTTGTCAGTCAGTCAACAAGCAATTATTAAGGGCTTACTATGTGTCAGGAACTGTGCTAAGCACATAGAATAACAAATACAAGGCAAAAGAAAGAGAATTCTTGTCCTCAAGGAACTTGTATTCTATTGGGGTAAGACAGTACATAAGAAAGTTGAAAAGGGGTATGTGCAAGTATGCATGTGCGTGTATGTATGTATAAAATTGTGGTACTTGGTAAGGAGGCATGATAAAGAATATCCAGAGAATGGATAAGAACAAGACATGGCTTCCCAAGAGCCCTCTTTAAATGGAGGTTCAAGGAAGAGCCATCCAATCAGAGAGAGAGAGAGAGAGAGAGAGAGAGAGAGAGAGAGAGAGAGAGAGTAGGGGTGGAGTAAACTTTTAATATATGAATTCCAGGGCTACAGTGATCTTTTAGGAGGAAGAGGTTGTGGGGATATAGAGAAGAGAGTCCAGAGCACAATCTGGAGAAGAATGAGATCAAATTAGTCCCAGGGACTGTGAATTGATCCAAAAGGCTGTCAATCAATTTGAATGCCCTTTCTGAAACCAAAGTCACCATTGACTGAGTTATTGTGCCCAGAGTAAGAGGTAGAAACTGGAATTAGTAAATTTCCGGCGGATGTGGGCGTAGATTATATGGCAATATGAACTGGGTGAATGCTTGGATGACTGAAGAGGATGTGAAACAAGTCATTCTCTTGAGGCTAGCTAGGTAATAGAGAGCTATGTAAATTTGTGCTCCACTGACCTGAGGCAGAACAAAATTTGAGTTGTTGAATTAGACCTTGCAAATGATCACAGACTTTCTGACACCTCCAAGATTCAGCCCAGAACCAGAGGCTCAGAAATTAGTAAGTCACTAGTGAGTAGGGCTGATGGCACTAGATCCAATCTCTCATCTTCTCTAGTGCTTGTGTAATTACTCACCTGAGTACCTTAATGCTTCCTTATGCTCTGCATTGGCTCAGTCATTCTAACTTGCTTCCACACTAGGTTCCCAGAGGTCAGTAGAAAAAGAACTTTGAAGTGGTTAAGTAAGAGTAAAGTAGATAGCCATTTTTAGTAGCTGGATTTGAAAGGAAAATCATGGCTCTGTAGGGAAGGGAGCTGCTAAAAAGATTTCACCTCTGACCCCACTTGAGTTACTCTGCTGTTGTTGAATCATTTCAGTGTGGGACGGACATATCTCCAGGATCCCATTTTGGGGGTTTTCTTGGCAAAGATACTGGAGTGGTTTGCCATTTCCTTCTCCATCTCATTTTAGTGACAAAGAACTGGGGCAAACAGGATTAAGTGACTTGTCCAGGATCACATAGCTAGTATTTGAACTCAGGTACTCCTGATTCCAGGGTCCACACTCTTATCTACTACACTACTTAACTGAGTCACTCTGATCAAGTCAAAACCTTTGTGAGCCTCAGGCAATTTCAACACTGGCATATAGTAGGTGCTTAATAAATATGTACTGACTAAGTGACCTAAGACCTCTTTTAAATGGACAGAAATCTCACATGAGGAGTTTCTCAGTTTTATTATTGTAGTTCTTGAAAACTGACTTGGCTAAAAAAAACATTGTATCTGATTCCCCTACCCACACTGACTCTTTATGCACGTTGTAGGGGTTAAATAGACATTTGTTGAATGAGTGAATGAATATTTCTTTGTCCCTTGTCATTGTCCTCCTCCTCTTTGGCTGCCCTTGGTATTGAGCTGGTCATTTAATTCCTGCCTTAGTAGCTTCTATTGAGAAAGGAATCAAACAGCTCTATTTGTCATTCTTCCTTTTCCCCCATCTACTATATGAACATCTATACCTGGAACCTGGTACCTATGGTTTTGATGAAATTGGGAAAGACTTACAAGTAAAAAGAATGAAAATTCAATGAATCTGACAAAAGGATGTATTTTAACTCCTTTTCAGTGACAATGGGAGTGAAATTGAATGTAGATTCTAACATCTCCAGCTGACTAATAGTTGGGAAACCAAAGGCAGGGTACTGTGATTTTTGAACTCCAGATAATCATAGATTTAAAGCTGGAAGCAATATAATCATATAATCCAACTCATTCATTTTACAGATGAGGCATGTTGGACCGAGAGAAATAAAGTCACTTGCTAAAGGTCATACAATAGTGGATGGTAGAAGCAGGATTCAAACCCAGGACCTATGATCCTAAAGTCACTGCTACTTCCACACTCCCTCAGACTGGAACCTGCATATTCTGGGAGATCAAAACCCAAGTTCTCCAAGTTTCTCATGAAAATGAAAATATTTTAATTTATAATATCGTAAATATTGATAGAAATAATCCACATAAACAAAATATCTTGGGGGGCCAGTGTCCTCAATTCATTGTTAAGAGTATAAAGGGGTCTCAAGACAAAATGTTTGAGAACTACTGGTCTAAACAAAGAACAGTCCTTGAAGACTAGGAAATCTGGATTCCTGGTATTCACCTGAATATGATGGGAGCAGTAGAACATGAACTTTTCACCACAATTCCCAAAATTCTACAGAAAATCTTTTATTTTTAGGCTCATTTTGTAAGTATTTCCCCCTTTCTTTTCTAGTCTGTGTTTTGCATGATAGTCTTAAGTGGATCTACTTGGATCCACTTTTTTTGGACTAGGTACTTTAATGTGATGTTAATTTATTAGAATAACACCATGGAAAAAAATGGTTGAGCTAGAGACATAACTATTAACTAAGTGGAACAAATTGCTATAGTGTAAAATTGACATTTCAGGAGCCAAACTGACTTACCAAAAAAAAAAAAGCCTCTCATTCCTCTGACCAATGGTGAGCTCAAGGAGTGTTTCATTTCTTTCATATGCTGTGTGGTGGTTTTCTGATTAATGTTCTTTTCCATGCTACCACGGACTCTCATTGAATCCTCTACTGTTCCTTCCTCCAGGATCATGTAGCATAGAGGGCATAGCACTTGCTGTAAAGCAGTGAACATATTTCATTTGAGATATTTCCCAAGTTTCTTTCAGAGATGAGTCCCAGGAGAGTCTACTTTTGTCTGATAAATTACTCACCGGACAAAGTGACCTGCTCTAACTCACAGTCAGAACATCCTCTTTGGATCTCCAAGACCATTACTGACTGAACATAAGGGAGAATATTGTAGCTTGGAGTAGACAAGAGCCTGGAGGAGATGCCCTCCCCCAAATTCCCTAATCCCCCTCTCTCCTACACATATCACCAATTAAAAATTTCACATGAATTCAGGCGTTTCTCTTTTAAAATGCAAATACATTCCTAGGAGGTTTATACCTCTATTTATATCCCATTGTTCATTATTTTAAACAGATTATGCTCTTATCTAAAATTTAACTAGATGCAACAAATATTTATTAAGCCCTTACTATATATAGAAGTACTTTGCTAGGGGCTGGGAACATAAGACAAAGAGAAAATAGCCCCTCCATTTCCAAAGCATATCTTCTACTGGGAGATGTTTTGCACGCACACACACACACACACACACACACACACACACACACACACATACACACAGAGAAAGAGGGGGAGAGAGAGAGAGAAAGAGAGAGAGAGAGAGAGAGAGAGAGAGAGAGAGAGAAAGAGAGAGAGAGATATTAGGGTGGGATCTATATCAATTAATTAAGGAAAATGTATATAGGTGGTCCAAATGTCAGTTTGGAGTATTTGACTGTACTTAGTTGTTAGGAAGTGGGAATATCTTAGGGGTAGGGGAGGTCATTAGAAGTGATTGTAGTGTAAAAAAGAAAATAACATTAATAAAACATTTAAAAGGAAAAAAGGGTAGAAGAGGAAAGACAGTAAGATCTTGCTCTGATCAGTAAAGGTCAATCAATGGGTTTTGCTGCTGGCAGATATACATGATGGGGGAGGAAACTGGATTCAGATGAATTCTTCTCTTAGACTTTTGTTCTTGCTCAGTTTTAATCACATGCTAATCAAAGAAGACCATGGGAGAAATGTCAGTCCATTCAGTCATCTATCATTTATTAAGTGCTTACTGTGTGCTAGACAACTATCTAGGCCTTAGTTTCCACTATTGAAAAAAATTATGGGGTTAGATTAGATGACCTTTCAGGTCATCAAATAGTTTTTCTTATCTAATAACATCTTACAGCTCTCAATCTGTGATCTTGTGTACCAAGGGGATGATAAAGGCCTTTCATGGTATCAGCACATGAGGTAAGTCTTGAATGAAGCCAGGAATTTTAAGAGGGAGAAGTAAAGAGGGAATAAATACTAGAAATTAAGGAAGGGGAGGACAAGTATATGGAAGTAGGGAGGGACCAAGGGAATGTTGAGTTTATGCATGGGCCAAAAGGGGTAGAATGTCCAGTGTTTGAAGGGGAGTAATATTAAAAAATTCTAAAGGTAAGTTGGAGTCAGACTAGGAAGGGTTTTAAATGTCAAAGAAAGGAATCTGTTGGTATTTTATTTCAGAAGCTGTAGGGAGTCTTAGAAGGTTCTTAAGCGTCGGAGTGACCTGGTAAGACCTATGATTTAGGAAAATGTTTTGCTGTATTTAAAGTAAATTCTCTTTGTTTTAGAGATGACAGTGAAAAATAGAAAAAATCACTAATTTTTAATCAATGGTTAAGCTAGTCTGATTTTTTAATATCAAGAGCAGAATTTTAAAAAGAAACTGTTTAAAATTACTGTCAGATGCAGTCATTTGAACTAGGCTACCAAATTGTCCACAAAAGTCAAATTTTAAATAAGCATGTTCTACAATTTGCAAATTAAAATATCAGCCCAAATATTGCTGCCTTTTTAGACATTACTAGTGTTCATCTTCAAATACTCAAAACAGCCCTTTCCCTCAAGGAATTTAAACACTCCCCCTACAATTCTCAAACTTACTTATTTAGATAATTGGTTCAGCAAATAGATAGAACAGACAATACAGAGACAGTATAGAGGTAAACTCTAGCTTACTCCATTTTCAGACAATTCTAATTGCTAGAAAGTTCTTCCTTGTACAGAATTGAAATCTACATCCTTGTAATTTCACTCTGTTCTTCCTAGTTTTGTTTCCTGGGATCAAGAAAAACAAATTTAATACTCTTCCAGCATGGCTGTCCTTCAAATACTGAAAGATGGTGATTCCATCTTTGGGCAGTTGGGTGGTACAGTGAATAGAGTCCTGGATCTGGAATGAGAGAGATTGAGCTCAAACCTGGCCTCAGATACTTCCCATCCACAGAAAGACCCTACAGGATCATGAGAAATCTACAACGCTGAAGGGAACAGAGAAGCAGCAGGAAAAGGCCAGCAAAAGAACAAGGAAATGCAACAAGGGAAAGAATAGAAGAGAGGTTGGGGAAGGATCAATGCAGCACAGGATCCTGACATTAATAACATATCTTCAAGTCCTTTCCTCTACTGAGGGTAGTTTTGTAGGTCATAGAGAATGTACAGGTGAGAAAAACAAAAAGGTTCATCCTACCAGAAAAAGAAGAGGATTATTTGACTCATCTGTAAGTTCAGATACAAATTCTTTCCATTTCCTTTACTGTACAAATAAAATGATTTCTTTGATAAATAAAACCTAAGTGTTTGTAAGGGAATGTGATGATTAGCCTTGGAGGAATGCTGAATACTAAGGTTTCTAGGCTCCATCTGGGTGGGTGGGGGAAATAAGTTAGAGAAATATATGTTTCCCCTCAAAGTATGCCCAGGTCCTTTGTGCCAGGATAGAAGCTCCAATATAATGAAAACAGCTTCTACTGTATTCTGGCCTCAAGGATTTTAATAGTATATTAAGTTCTGGCACCTAGCCCAGTGCTTTCTATCCTTAGTAGCTAGGACTGTGCCTTGCACATAACAGATACTCAATAAATGCTTATTAAATTGGTTGAAATCTTCAGCCTGGAAAAGGAAGGGTCTCAACCCCCCTATAATTAATAGTTATAAAGTAACTAATGATATAGAATGCCAAAAATAAGGATTTATTCACAAACTCTAGGAATATAAAATTTTCTTAAAATTCAAAGCACATAGTAAAATTTTTAGAACAAACAACAGGGAGCCATTGTTATGTCATGTTATAACATTGTTTTGTTCTTCTAATCTTGTATTCTTCCAAATAGCTGTCAAGGAAACATTGAAACACCACTTCAAAACATTTGGCCAGTTACATAACTATGGGAATTCAAACAGAGATGGTGCTCAGTAATTCCTCCTGAAGGAGGTCTAGAGAGGGCGGATGGAAGCTCACCATAGAGGTAGAGCCAGAAAAAGTCCCAGGGATTTGTGCATTTTGCTGTAGGCATAGAAATTGTTGGTCTACTCTGAATTTAGTTTTTCTTTGGATTTCTGGTAAATGACATGGGCATATAGGCAGGATAAATGAGATAGTAGAGTTGAGACTGAAGGGAGAGGGAAAATGTGAGTTGGGAGCAATCTAGTTCATTTCACTCTTCTGTAGCGTGATAGTTATAGTTTAGTTTTCTTATTATCTTCTAATTCTTCCTCCCCAGGTTAATGAGCAAATATTTCAACCTTTTAAACTATCCAAGTCATGCAAATTAGAAATAGTGCTTACAGTCTGTTCTCCTTTTATTGGCTTGATTTGTTTTTCTCATTCCTTTCCCCAGGGCCCCCAGAACATCTGCAAAGTACCCATAATACCCACTGAAGTCAGAGGCTGCCAAAGGACTGAGGTCACTCCCCATGAAGCCCTCAGAAGTAGACAGCTGAATAATATCACAACAAACGCATCAGAAATACTCCAAGTTGACTCTGCGTCCAATGTTTGTTTTTTATTTATACCACTGAGAGAACAGAGCGTTTCTCTTCTTGTTGAGAAGAAGAGGAGACTGTCTAAGGGACTAGTAAATTACTGGAACTTAAGAACAAAGTCAATTAGCAAAGGAAAGGTTAGCAACTTAAGTAATGAAACAGGATTTCAGAAAAGCATTAGTTATATGTTACTTTGCAAGTTGCATTGATATTTAATTAAACTTGGCCAGGATAAGAATGTAGGACAGAAAGAGTATGCCCAAGATAAAGGTCTTAGTAAGATCTTTCTGAATCTTTCTTGAGGCTCCTTTACAAAGTGTTAATTCACAAGGTTAACTCTTTGATTAAGTATTAATTCACCTATCCCAGAGTACTTCCCTTTCCCCTCCACATTAAAGATGACTAATTAGTTGAGTCAAGGCCAGTTCATAATCTGAGCTATATATTTGGACTTTGCCTTTAAAAGGGAAAGCAGAGACAAAATTAGAACTGAGGGAGTGACTTGGTGCCAGTGGTTAGAGGAAGGGGAAACCCTCCATACCATTGATGCCAGAGAACAATGTGGTCCCTGGAGATGGCAGTAGACAGAGACAATAGTAGAGAAGTAAGGAGCATTTAGGACAAACTCAGAGCTACAGAAACATAAGCCAGTTTCAGTAGATTAGCAGTGGTGAAACTACAGTGAAGTTACTGGATCCAGAAGAAATACTTGACTATGTCAAGTTCTGGATCCAAGGAGACATTCTTAGACCAAATTTCTGGAACCCTAGTGACTGAATTCCTGGAATAAGCTGAAGCTGGAGCCTAGAATTAGTAAGAGACAAAATCATAACCAGAAGTGACAGTAGGATGAAAGTCTCAGAGTTGAAAACTACCTCAGATATTATCCTATCCATATTTCTCATTTTCCAGAGGAGGAACCTGGGCCCCAGGGAGGTTAAATAGCTTTCCTAAGATGACACGGATAGTAGGTTGTAAAGTTGTAGCTCTAAACCCAGATCCTATGATATTGAATCTGACTTTTCCACTGTCCCATTAATAAATACAGATCTTGCGCTTTACTGGTAATGTGAGTTATGTGGATCTTGCAGGTGCAGAAAGGCGTCAACTCTCCTAAAAATGTCTTGCCAATTGGGGTGGGTGTTTCAACCCCAGGTTAGTGTTATAAGTCTGGAGGATAGTATAGGTCCCCAGGGGACATGAGACTTATCAGAAGAAGGGGGTAGCTTAACTTTTTAGCAACTCTTAGTACCCCTCAACCAAAGAATAGTACTACAACTCTAGAAGACTATACAGATCCCTGGGTGAAGGGAGGCTAACTAGAGAAGGGAAAATATGTTAACTGTTCTTGGACTTCATCGTAAGTCCCTTGTGTTTTGTAGGGGCTTTTTAAATCTCTTTAAATAGTGCCTGTCATATTAATTAATAAGATCATAGATTTAGAACTGAAAAAGAACTTAGAGGTAACTGAAAAAGAACTTAGAGGTCACTGAATCCAATCCTCTTATTTTACAGATGAGTAAACTGAGACCCAGAGATGTAAAGTAAATTGAATAATGTTAAATAGGTAATAAATAGTAGAGGTAGATTTCAAAATCAAGTCCTCTAATTCCAAAATCAGTACTCTTTCCTCAAGTTGTATTTTGAGTACTTTCATGAGAATTGAAGGTCCCTTTCCTTTTTCATTAGAGACCAATATGAAAGGCAAATTCTGATGTTCCTAAGGGATTCCCTGGTTGGAGACATGAACCAAAGAATGCTATGTGTTAGAAGCTTCCCACAATTGGACTCAGACTCTGTCAACCCAAAGTTGGAGTTAGGGATTATGGGTTACCAGGAAAGAGTGACTAAAATCAGTAGTCAAAGTGTCCCCAAGGACTAATCAAAAAGACAAGTGTCAGATGAAAATAGATTGTAATCATAATTATATTTTCCAATGTCATCAACAAATGAAATAGTTCACACCAGTGTGTTTTAATCACACGTTCGTATAATTGAAGCTTATCTCTTTAAACAATAAAAGTCTTTTTTTGAAATTTTAAAAACTTCTGGTAGAAATGCCTATGAAATGGACTACTCATTCCCTTGTCTTATAAAGCAGATTTTAAAAGGATATGAGACAAAAATAGAAAATAAGCAACAATCAAATAAACATTTATTAAGTGCCTAGCATATACAAGGCACTGTGACATGTGCTGGGGGTGCAAAGACATAAAATTAAATAGTTTCTCTGTATAAGGATCTTATAAGCTACTTAGGGGAAAAATTCATTCAGCATTAGAAAAAATAGTGGGAAATCACTCTAAAGCAGTAGATGTTCTCAAAAAGGGACTGCTAGATTTAAGATTCAAAAATCAGAGATGACAAAAAAAATATATTGTTGAGGGGGCATACCATCAATGCTTTATCCAATTTTGATATGAAAAATGTTAAATTACAAATGTGCTGAGCACATATACGTGGGGTTTTCCTACTACATTGACATTTAGATGATGAGCTATACTTTTGGAGTTAGGCCATGCAATTAATTCTGAATTTATCTAATTGTATTATTAGTCTAGTTCACACTGTCTCCATGAGAAAAATGTGGGATACTTTATTAAAAACTTTGCTAAAATCTAAGGAAACAATGTCCATAGTATTCTCCTTATCTTCATCATACTACCTTGTGGCAATAACACTGGTGAAGCCTTTTACCTGTCACATTCAATTTTTCTTTTCAAACTTTGTTTCATTCTTTACTTTTCAAGGAGAAATTTTCATGCAGGGAGAAAAATTTAGTCAGCAGGTGACTAGACGTGTGAGTTTTAGACTTAGTATCAGATATCTTATTGTTCTGCCCTTAGGAAAAATGAGAGGAGAAGTAACACTGGATTGTTTCAGAATCCCGAAACTATGGGGTTAAAATCCTCTCTGAACCTTTATTAATAAAACTTAGAGGAGGCCAGAAAGGGGCTATTTGTCAATGTCACTGCCTTTTGCTCCATTTGTATGAATGATACAGTCACCTATAGTCCAGGCTCTTATTTTTTCCCTGGAATTATGAGAGTGTGAGGATGAAACCAGTACTGTTCAATTGTAAACTTTGTACATGCTACAGAGAATAGCAAAACCTGATTACAAACCCACTCACATCCTGGAGAGCTTTACCGTAGCTAGGTAAGGAGAATAAAGGATGTTTTCCCAATAGAATCTTGGATTTTCCCCCACTACAAAATCCCCTACTGAGGTTTTTTTTGTTCTCAAACCCTGTTTTCCTGAGAGGTGTTCATTAATCATTAATGTCTTCAGTTTTTCCTTAGCCTGTAATAGACCAAGCAGGGATGTTGTTGTTCAGTCTTTTTCAGTTGTGTCAGACTCTATGTGATCCCATTTGTGGTTTTTTTGGCAAACATACTGGAATGGTTTGCTATTTCCTTTTCCAATTCATTTTACAGATGAGGAAACTGAGGCAAACAGGACTGAGTGACTTGCCCAGTAAGTGTTTAAAGTAGAATTTGCACTCAGGTCTTCCTGATTCCAGGTCCAACATTCTGTTCAATGTACCACCTAGCTACCCTAAGAAGGAATGGCCAAAAGCAGCATAGTGAGGTAGTTAATTTGTTTTTGCTGAAACCCTGACTCCTTCTCTTACTTTCAGCTTTATTTTCTTCTTGCCTTCATTCTCCTTTTCTGTTAATTCTAGCAGAACTTAGTGTGAAACCCAAGGTTTTTCTGTTTTCTTGTCTTCCACATAAGGCTTGTGGGAGAGGCATCAGTGCTACAGTGAATCTATGTTTCAGACCAGAAAAACTTGCTAAGATGCCCCTTAGGTGACCAAGAAATAGCTGTCTGCATCGTGTCTGCCAAGGCCTGGCTCTGAGCCCAGAACTGAAATCATTCATATAGCATCTGATTTTATTTACCTTTATGAAAAATAGTAAAATAATACTTGAGTGTTGTGAGGACCAAGCAAGCAATGTTGGTAAAAACACTTTATAAATGGCAAAGTGCAGTAAAATATAAGGAACGGTTATTGATATCATCATCATTTTCTTTTTATGGAAACAAACCAAAAGACCTTCCTACCTCAAGTTCCATGAGTTTTGAATAATAATAATTTTGAATGATATAATTATGTAATTCGTGGGTTGAGTTCCCATTTCAGGGCACAATCTTTAGGTATGAACTGTGAAGGAGCCACAAGTCAAATATCTGATATTTAATTAAAGCAGAATATCAAGGCAAGTAATCAAGGAAGATAAATAGGTAATAGATTCATTTTTAGCCATTTCTCTCCTACTCCTCTGAGTCACCTCTTATAGAGAGAATGGCAGCAACTAATTACAGGTACAAATGGGGAACTGATAACTTCTAGGAAAACTCAAATGGTATGGGAAAATGATCCTTCTTGAGTGTTTTGGAGGGAGACCCTTCCTTGGTCTTTGTAGTCAGCATTACGACTTATGGCTTTGTCTCAGTCATTCTCTTAATTAATTACAGATTTTTGTCAAAATTCTCAGAATTTTGTCAGGTTTCCTGGGTTTGAGGAAATACAGCATCTGACCTTCTTCTAATCCAACCAAAGGCTCTTTTTCTCTTCTTTACTGCAACCTTTCCCAAGGACATCTTCAATTCCAAGCATTTCCTGTCTTTTGTGGCCTCTTGGGCATATTCCAGTGCAGACTCATCCTGGGACAAGACATCCTCCACCTTGCTTCCCTCCATGTACTCTGATCCAAGCTAACCCAGAGCTCTCAATCTCCCATTTCCATTCCTTTGCATTGACTATCTCTCATGCCTGAAATATTTTCCCTCCTCACTTCCAACTTTTTAGCTTCCTTTGCTTCCTTCAACACTCAGCCCAAATCTCACTTTCTTCAGTAGACCTTTCCCTTTCTCCCCACCTCTCCCCACATCATACTCCAGCCACTAGTATGTTTTTTTTGAGATTAACATCACCTATTCTGCGTATTTCTTGTATGTATTAGAATACACATATTAGTCACAAATTAGAATGTGAGATTTTTCCCATTAGAATGTGAGATCTTTGAGATCAGAGACTGTTTTTGCCTTTCTCTGGGACTCCAACAGTGCCTAGTCAATGCTGGTGGATTGACTGACCATGCAAAATCTTTCTTTCTTTTCAGAGACAACCAGCTTTTTGATGTTATTCTTATGTCCTAGCTATAAAAAGGGGCTGTCTCAGTTGTCTTAGCTGACAGCCTCCAAGGACAGCTATGCCTTGTTTATAACCATGAACATTCCTCCATGCAGAATTTCTCTTTACTGATTGGTAATGAGATATTCCCTTGCCTAGGTCTAGATCATGCAGTGTTTCAATCCTGGAAATTCCAGTCAGGCTGGTAATTGAGAAGGGATGACATAACTGGACATGTCTTTTAGTCAACATCTCTCAAACATAACCTAGGGTAACAAACAGTAGGAATGATCCAAGATGGAGGCTCAGCTGGTTATTATCAGAGATATGATGAGGGAGGCTAGATATTCAGGAGAGGAGGACAGTGTAGAATTAAATTGATTCAACTTATACTAAGTGCTAAATTTAGTAGAGTATAAAAAGTGTGCTAGAAGAGAGAAGAGAACTATGTTATCTCTTTCTAGATGTGTGCAATACCATTTTAGAATAAGCCTATTTCAGTATAAATGAATAGTCCTTTCTAACTCTTATGTTCTTGCCTTCCTTTATCTCAGTTCTCGTACAAAGACAGTCAACCAAAGGACAAACAATGTCTTCCTTGCCCAGGACAGCCAATGCCAACAAACAAGCAGATTAGATACTCTCTATCCCTTCTTCTAGGCTAATTTTGGCCTAATAATTAACACCAAAAAACCAAACCAAACTAAACAAAACTAAACAAAACACAGGTGCTCCATCAGCCACCACCACACCATCCATACATGGAACCATTGGTTACAACAAATGGAGAAGTTTTGAATGCTGTGGATAAGTTCACTGACCTTAGTAGTGTACTTTCCAGGGATGTACACATTGACAATGAGGTTGATGCATGCATTGCTAGAGCTAGCTATGGGAGCTTTGGGAGGCTCCCAAGAAAAGTTTTGGAGAGAGGTATTAGACTGACTACCAAACTGAAGGTCTACAGAGCCATTGTGCTGACCTCATTGTTATATGTTTGTGAAACATGGACAATCTACCAGCGCCAAGCCAGGAAACTGAATCACTTCCATTTGAACTGTCTTAGGAAGATTCTGAGGCTCACCTGGCAGAATAAAGTACCAGATATTGAAGTCTTTGCTTGAGTTGAACTGTCAAGTATTCACACTAAGCTTCAGAGAGTGCAACTCAGATGAGCTTGCCATGTTGTTCAAATGCAAAATGTATGCTTGCCAAAAAGACTATTTTAGGGAGAACTTGAATGAGGCAGGTGATCACATGGTAGCCAGAAGAAACAATACAAGTACATTCTCAAAGTCTTTCTCAAAACTTTGCATTTGACTGTGCAACATGGGAGACACTGGCACAAGGCTGCTCAGCATGGCGTGCCCACATAAGAAAAAGTGCTGTGCTCTTTGAGCAAAGCAGAATTGAGACAGAAGAAAGTAATGCAGGATGCACAAATTTGGGATATCCACCCCAAATATTCAAATAGACTTTCTGTGCCCAATCTGTGGTAGAGCATTCTAAGCTAGTATTGTTCTGATCAGTCTCAGTCAGACACACTGAAATTTCACTTTACAATGGTGATGTCATTTTGGTCCTCATCAAAGACAAAGGACAACAACCAACCAACCATCCTTTGTCCTAAAACATTATAAGCTACCTCCAAGGGCTTTTACTGACTGGTTTTGAACCCATTATGATTATGAATTTTCTGTATTTCGTGAATACCTGGGGGCAATGACTTGTATTGAGAGACTCATTTATCCTACAGAGACTGTCTTCTCTGCATGCCAAAGGATGTTTTTCCTTGTCTTGGCTTGCAACTGTGGGCATACTACCCTAAATTATATCCTGATTGTAACACTGAGCTCTTTTCCATGATAAGAGAAAAGTGTTTTTGAATTATGAGAACTAACTACCAAGAGAAGGTGCAAGATATACTTAGGAGGTGGCATTTTAATTGATCTTTAAAGGCCAGATAGGAATTCAATATGCAAAAGAAAAGGGATATGAAATTTGGAATATCGATTTGGCAGCTCTGTGAATGACAGACTGGAAAGGGAAGATCCCAGAAGTAGAGAGACTAAATAGGAGACTGTTCTAAGAGTTTAGGGGAGAGCTTATGAGCTCTCTACCTAGAGTGGTGACTAAATGGAGAGAAGGGGACAAATATGGGAGATGTTTTGAAGGTATCTTATAGTATAAGATTTTGAAAGTTATTGGTTATGGAGGTAGCACTGGGTAATGGATATGATGGAAGTGAGTAAAGGGGAAGAATGAAGAATACCTATGAAATTGCAAACCTAGGTGACTAGAAGGATGACTGTCCTCAACATCAATAGAGAAATTAGGAAAGTGAGTGGGGTTTGGGGGAAAAATGAATTCCATTTTGACCATGTTTGAGATGCCTATGGGACATGTAGATGGAGGGAATTGGTGATAGGGTATGGGAGAACTAGAACTCTGGAGAAAGATGAAGTATGGCTAAATTGACAGGATTTATTTGCATAGTGATAACAACTGAACGCATGAAAGATGATAACAAAGAGACAGTGTATAGAACAAAGAGAAGAGGTCCTAGCACAGATCCCTGGACTCACCCACATGTAGATGCTGGGATATGGATAAGGGTCTAGCAAAAGGGATTGAGAAGAAAGGATTCAAAGAAGAGGGAAATGTCATGAAAATCCAGGGACAAGACTTGTCTAGGAGTAATGAGTAGCCAACTGTGTCAGAAGTTGTAGAAAGAGTCAAATGTGTAAGAATACATGTCGTTCCCCAATTGATAAATGGTCAAAGGATTTGAACAGGCAGTTTTCAGAGGAAGAAATTAAAGTTATCTGTAATCATATGAAAAAATGCTCTAAATCACTGTTGATTAGAGAGATGCAAATCAAAACAACTCTGAGATACCACACCACACCTATCAGATTGGTTAACATGACAAAAGAGAAAGATGATAAATTTTGGAGAAGATGTGGGAGAGTTGGAACACTAATTCATTGTTGGTGAAACTGTGAGCTGATCCAACCATTCTAGGGAGTAATTTGGAAGTATGCCAAAGAGTTATAAAAATGTACATACCCTTTGACCCAACAATACTGCTTCTAGGACTGTATCCCCAAGAGATCATAAAAATGGGAAAGGGTCTCACATGAACAAAAATATTTATAGCAACTCTCTTTGTGGTGGCTCAAAACCTGGAAATCAAGGGGATGCTCATCAATTAGGGAATGACTGAATAACTTGTGGTATATGAATGTATTGGAATACTATTGTGTTATAAGAAATGATGAAAAGGAAGACTTCAGAGAGGACTGGAAAGACTTATATGAACTGAGGCTGAGTGAAAGGAGCAGAGCCAGGAAAACTTTGTACCCAATAACCACCAGAGTGTGTAAGGACTTTTCTGGTGTACTTAGTACTTCATTGCAATGTAAGGACTTAAAAATTCCCAATAGACTCTTGAAGCAAAATGCCTTCCAAATTCAGAGAAAGAGCTCTGGAATTTGATTGCAGAATGAAGCAGACCATTTTCTTTTATATTATGTTTTGTTTTGTTTTATGATTTCTCCCATTCCTTTTAATTCTTCCAGCAACATGACTAAGGTGAAAATGTATTTAATAGGAACGTATATGTAGAACCTATATAAAATTGAATGCCATCTCAGAGAAGGAGTGGGGAGGGAGGGAGAAAGGAGGGAGGAAGAATGGGGAGGGAGAGAAAAAAATCTGAGATATATGGAAGTGATTGTAGAACACTGAAAACAAATAAAATGATTAAAAAAAGTTGTTCAAAGGTCATGAGTGATGAAGACTGAGGGGAAAAAAGACCATAGATTTAGCAAATAAAATTGTCTATAAGCTTGAAGAGAGTAATTTCAGCCAAATGATGTGGCCAGAAGCTAGACTACAAAGGCTTGAAAAGTCAATGAAGGGGAGACAACAGTTGTAAATGTCTTTTTCTGTAGATAGAATATTGAGGGAACATCCACATTAAAAGGGCAAGGAAGCTTTTATCCTGAAGCAGTGAGAAAGACAGAGGAGTGTTTGGAGAGGTAGGCTATCTCATAAAATAAGGGAAAATAAACTATTAGGTAGGAGGGAGTGTTCAGTGGTCTCAAGTGCTGAAAAGAAATTAAAGTGGACAGAGAATAAGAAAAAAAATTGCATCAGGAGATCAGGAAGCATTGGGTAGTGACAAGAGCACCTAAGGATCTGGGTTTGCACACTAGTTTCACTACTTGCTTTGTGTCTGTGGGGTAGTCACCTCCTCTACCCACCCTCTCCTTCATCTTTTGCTCTCAGTTATCTTGTTTGTAATATAATGACATTTAATTTGATTTCTTGGGTCCCTTCTGGCTAGAAACTTCGCAGGCCTTTGAGAGCAGTTTCATTCAAGAAGCTACACAAAAAATTAAGGAATGAAGTTGTGGTATCTGTGTAAGTGGAGGTTTAAAAAAAAGTAAAAAGAAAGACAAGGAGAAATATTAGTTGTGGAGTATAAGGGTCAAAGAAAAATGCATTTTCTTTTTAAAGGGTTTGGGACACTTGAGCATTTTTATAGCAGATGGAATATAAATGATAGAAAGGGAAGGTTTAGAGATGTATGAGATATGGGAAAAGACTGCTGGAAGTGAGATTCTAGTGGGAGGTAAAAAGATAACATTGAAGATACAGGAAGAATTTATCCTTAGTGAGGAGTAGGGATATATGTCTTCTGTGACAAGAGGTAAAGATGATGAAACAGAGAAAATTTCAGGAATGGAAAATAAGAGCTCAATGAGAAATTGACTCAAAAACATAATGAAGGAAATTGACAAAGGTGCAGGGGATGTGGAAAAACTGGGACATGAAGGCATTGATGATGGAGTTGTGAACTGATCTTACCATTCTAGAGAGCAATTTGGAACTTTGCCCAAAGGGCTATAAAACTACACAAAACTTCAAACTATAAAAACTATAAACTATAAAACTTTGACCTCACAATTTTACTACTAGGTCTATATCTCAAAGAGAAAAGAAAGGGAAAACGACCTATATGTACAAAAATATTTAAATAATTCTTTCGATGGTGGCAAAGGATTGGAAATTGAGGGGATGCCCATGCCTATCAATTGAAGAACAGATGAATGAGTTGTGGCATGATTGAAATGGAATACCATTGTGTTATAAGAAACGATAAGCAGGATGCTTTCAGAAAAGTCTGTAAAGACTTACATGAACTGATGCAAAGTGAAGTGAGCAGAACCAGGAGAAGAGAGTACATAGTGATAGCAATATTGTATGATGATCAGCTGTGAATGATTTAGTTATTCTCAGTAATACAATGATCTAAGTCAGTTCTGAAGGACTTACTATGAAAATAATGCTATCTACTTCCAGAGAAAGAGCTGATGGGGTCAGTGAAGATTGAAGCATACTTAAAAACAAAAACAAACTTTTATTTTTTTTAGTTAGTGTTTGGTTTGGGTTTTCTTTCATATCATGACTAATATGGAAATTCATGACTGTACATGTATAGCATATATCAAATTGCTTGCCTTTTTACCAAGGGGGAAGAGAAGGGAAGATGGGAAAGAATTTAGAACTCAAATTAAAAAAACCAAATTTCAAAGTTGTTTTACATGCAATAGGAAAAGATATTAAAGAAAAACTTGACAAGTACAGGACTAATAAAACTTTTTTTATTCCAGAATCTGTAATCTGTGACAGCAGGAGTTGTGAGTTTCCTCTCCAAAGGAGGAGCCTTTTGTGAAATACTATTCCCTTGCTTCCTGTCCTTTGTTTAACCAAGTAGCACAACTGTGTAACCCCTATGTTTCTGTTGCCACAGTAGCCCTCTCATGGATAAAAAGCCCAAATTCCCCGCTCCTAAGCCCACTGGTTCTTTTGCTCAACTCTCTCAACTCTTTGTCTCCCCACTTCCTAACCTAATTTCCCTTAACTCCCTTTGAAAGTGCCTGCCCTTTTCCCCCAATATTGTCTTCCTTTGTTGCTTTATCATGATGTAAAAGCAAATAAAACATCTCTGAGATGAAACGGGCCCTAGAGGCCATCTTATTTAGTCTTTACCTGAACAAGATTGTCCTCTACAGCATCCTTCTACAAGTGGTCATTCAGCTTTTGCTTGAAGTCTTCTAGAGAGGGGGAACCCACTTGCTCCTGAGGCAAACCTTTCTACTTTTGCACAGCTCTAATTGTTAGGCAATTTCTCCTTCCCTCCAGCCACCACTTTGTAGCTCCCACCCAATGTCCCTAGAGCTGCCCTCTGGACCCAAATAGAGCAAGTGTCAACTATATCCTGGATGATGACCCTTCAAATACTTGAACACTGCTATCTGCCTAGTATTCTTGTTCTGTCACTTATTGGCTGTGTGACTCCAGGCAAATCACTTCCCTTCTGGCCACTGAAGTTTTCCCATCTTTAAAATAAGGGAGGGGTTAAACATAAGGCAATATGTAAAACAAAATAATACAGTAAGGCTAAAAAGACTTGCCCAAGGTCACACATCTATTTAAGGGAAGAGCTAGGGCTTGAAGTGGCTCTTATTATCCAGTGCTCATTTCTCTCCATTCACTGACTTCAAATGAAATTAATAGTAACAGTAACACATAGCTTCTTAGTGCTGGCTCTTGTGTGGACGTATGATACAACTGGAAACATGTAAGGAGTGGGTCTATTGGCCAACACAGGAGTAAAGAGACCAGCAAGAAGGCATTCTTAATGAGGGAGGCTGATTAGAAGCAAGGAATTGCTCCCAATTGGCCAAGAGCTCACGAAATGACTTCATACGTATTAAAATATAATCACAATGAGTAATGTGGTTGTTACGTGATGCTCCTAATGAGATATCCCATGACAGCAGGAGCAAATGAAGCAGAGAAAGGACTGCCTTCAAATGAACTCAGAGTAAGAAATTCCTGTAAAGAGGTCTCATTAACTTGAATTTCATCCAATGTTGATATAAAATGCATTTGATATCTAGTCTGTGCAATTGGCTCCAAAAAGTATAACATCACATTGAAGCACAGAGAATTATGCATGGATACCTTTAAAATTTTAAAAGCCTTACTTTCCCTTATTATCTAAAATGGAAAGTGGTAGCTCTCTTGAAATCCCTCAGTGGCCACGGATTGTTACCATTGGATGAGGAGTAAGCCTCCTATGGCCATGAAATAATGATGCTGTCTGTTATGACAAGAGAAAACTCATCATTGCTTACTCTAAAATGTTAATGACCAGATTCTGGCAGGAGAGGTGATGGGAAGTCCCTTCCTTTAATTTTAAACTGTCACTTTAAGAACCTTGCAGAAATTAAATGGGGACATGGAGCATTTCTGCACAAAAATCTACACAGGGGAACTTGTTAATTGTTCAATTCTCTCCTAAGGATAATGGTGAAGAAACATTAGATTAACTGATTGGTGGATACAGTAGTCATTCTATCCCTAGGTTGTGCAGAGATAGGGGAGGAGCTAGGCAGGAAAAATGGAGCACACAGACTTCCTACTGAGCAAGTAGAAAATACTATGTGGCAACATTGTAGCAACACAGATAGGGATTTCTTTTAGCATAATGTTCAAGCCAGTACTCTGGGGATTCCCTGCTAGTTCGAAAGGAATATGGATAATTCATTCTTTACTACATCTGTATTCCCTCTTCTACCCTTTTCTTAGAAAATCCTCATTCCTTGACAATTTGTTCCCTTTCCCACCCCTCACCTCTACCTTTCATCATGGAATTGCATTTTCATGAAACAAAGGCTGTGGGGCTCTGGAAAGAAGTCTGAACTGGGAGAGAGGAGT
The DNA here is from genome assembly GCA_028658325.1 of Potorous gilbertii. Taxonomy (NCBI): domain Eukaryota; kingdom Metazoa; phylum Chordata; class Mammalia; order Diprotodontia; family Potoroidae; genus Potorous; species Potorous gilbertii. The sequence goes on from CM053771.1 coordinate 115,638,093, forward strand.
CTTTGTTTACATCAGTGCTTTGGCACTTCTTAGCTCTGTGACCCGGGACTAATCATCTGTCCAGTCATTGTCCGAACTTCTGTCTCATTTTCAAAAAGGAATGATCATAGCTATAACGCTTGTTTTATAGGGTTGTGAGGATCAATGGATATAATGTATAGATTCTTAAAACAGTATAGCGACATAACCAATGTTCTGCCTCAAAGCTTGGGGTTCACACAAATCAAATCTGATCCTGGGAGTTGACCTCAAAGTCACATTCTTCTTGGCTTATTGCTCCCATGCAGACTTTACTCAAGGAAAGTCTCGAAATACAGGATATTAAATAATGTCTATTATCAAATAACAATTAAACTATTAAATAGTAGGCTTATGTAAACTTTAGTAGCTTGGAACTGCATCAAGACTTTGGGGGTACCCTATTTTATGTCTAGGTTTCCCCAAATATGGGCAGCAGGGCTCCCCTGCACAAGTCTTCAAGATAGAAAATATATGTGGGTAGAGGAACGCTCCCCTCAAAAAATGCCGAGATGCAAAGGATTCATAGGAGCTCATAAACAGATACAGAAAGCACATCTAACAAAAGACTTATAGGAGCCCATAAACAGAGAAAAAGCAGCAATTCCCTTTTGAAGATATCAGACGTGGGGCAACCATGAGAGGAATTGCTTGACATTTTGGTGAATAGTTCTCTCTCCAGCAGAGTTCAACAAATCCTTTACAGACAGATGGTTCCACTCTATGGTTTTAGATTGCCTTAGAAAGGCAAATGCACTTTGTACTATTGAATAGGAAATACCCTCTTACTGCTCATCTTCCTCCTCCTCCTCCATGTTCTCTACTGCTACTACTACCACTACCACTACTACTACTACTACTACTACTACTACTACTACCACTCCTACTACTAGGAGTAGTAGTTGCTGCTGCTGCTATTAGTACCAGTGCTGACCTTGATTCTAACTCCAGGATCAGCTACAGTATTCTTGGCAGCAGTTTGGAAAATAATGTTCCTTGCTCAACCCTATTTACAGGTCTGAGGTGGATGGAGTGGATGGTTCTCAAATTTAAGACATGGATGCTTAAAGGTTCATGGGAGTAAAACTTTCTCAAAATAAAATTGGTTTGGGACATTTTATAAAGCCACAAACTTACCTGTACAAATAACTAATTTGTGTGTTGTCTTTTCCATTAAAATGTATACTCCTTGAGGTCTAGAACTATTTTTACCTTTCTCTTTGCACAGGTCCTGCCCTATAGTAAGTATTTAATAAAAGCTCTACTGATTAGCTCAACCTTTTAATTTTATAGATGAGTAAAATGAGGAGAGATTAAGAGACTAATTCACAAAGGTTATTTATATATATATATATATATATGTACACACACACACACACACACACACACACACACACACACACACACACACATATATATATATATGAAAGATCAGAGCTCTGGAGAAAGATCAGATTGAAATTTTTGTAATTTACTGAAAATCTCCTCGCTTCTAGAAGACATTAATTTATTTTCATATTTTGCTATTTTAAGGTTTTGTTCTTGCTTTTAAAAATAAATATATTATTTATTTTCAACTTCTTTTTTAAAAAAAGATTTGAATTTTGAATTCATTCAATTGCTTCACTGTTTCCCCCACCCATTGAGAAGGCAAACAATATGTTATCAGCTGTACATGTGAAATCATGCAAAACGTATTTCCGTATTAGTCATGCAGAAAAAAGCAAGATAAAGAAAGAAAGTAAAAAAGTTGTACTTCAATCTGTACTCAGGATTCATCATTTCTCTCTCTGGAAGTGGATAACATTTTTCATCATGAGTCCTTTAGAATTGTCTTGAATCATTGTATTGGTCAATACAATGTCCTTCACAGCTGGTCATTGTTGTTCTGGTTCTGCTCACTTTACTTCGCATCAATTCATGGGAGTCTTCCCAGCTTTTTTCTGAAATTATCCTGTTTGTCATTTCTTATAGCACAACAATATTCCATTACAATCATATGCCACAACTTGTTCAGTCATCTTTCCCACCACAAAAATATTTTTGTACAAATAGGTGCTTTTCCCTTTTCTTTGATCTCTTTGGGATACAGAAGTAATAGTGGTATTGCTGGGTCAAAGGGTATATGTAATTTTATAACCCTTTGGGCATAGCTCCAAATCATTCCACAGAATGGTTGGAACAATTCACAACTCCACTGACAGCACATCAATGTCCTCATTCTTCCACATCCCATCTAGTATTTGTCCTTTTTCTTTTTGGTCATGTTAGTCAATCTGATAGGTATGATGTGGTGCCTCAGAGTTGATTTAATGTGCATTTCTCTAATAAACAGTGACAGAGCTTTTTTCACATGACTATTGATAGCTTTGATTTCTTCTTCTGAAATCTTGTTCATATGCTTTGATTATTAGTCAATTAGGGAATGGCTCTTATTTTTACAAATTTGACTTCATTCCCTACATATTTGAGGAAGGAGGCTTTATAAGATAACCCTGATGTAAAATTCTGCCCCCACCCCAGTTTCCTATTTTCCTTCTAATCTTAGCTGCATTAGTTTTGTTTATGCAAGATCTTTTTCATTTCAAGTAAACAAAATTATCCATTATACTTCATTCCTATGATTCTTTCTAATTTTTTGGTCATAAATTCTCCCCTTATTTATAGATTTGACTTCCATGCTTCCTAATTTGCTTACGATATCACACTTTATGGGTAAATCATGTACCCATTCTAATCTTATCTTGGTATATGGTGTGAAATTTTTATCGCTATTAATCTATAAGAAATCCAGTAGTAGCATTAAATTTGCTTAATGAGCTGGCATGGGTTGGCACAGATTGAAAATTGCCTTTTCTTGTTAAATTTATTTCATATTTTGTAATTTCCCTCCATAGTATTTGTGCTTTTCATTATTTAGATATATTTCTTAAATTTCTAACCTAAACCATAGGTCACAAATCTAGAATCTCTGACTCCTAATCCAATGAACTATGCAGTATATCACAATGTTTTCCATGAGGATAGTCATTTATTCGATAATACTTATTGGGGCAGCCAGGAGGCCCACTTGATCTAGTAAGACTTATCATCTTGAGTTCAAATCTGGCCTCAGACACTTATAAGCTGTGTGACCCTGGGCAAGTCACTTAACCTTGTTTGCCTCAGTTCCTCATCTCTAAAATGAGCTGGAAAAGGAAATGGCAAACCACTCCAGGATCTTTGCCAAGAAAACCCCAAATGGGGTCATGAAGAGTTGGACATACCTGAACAACCACATGTCAGGCACAGTGCTAAACTCTTGATCCTCACAACAACCTTGTGATGTAGGTGCTATCATGACACCCATTTTACAGTTGAAGAAACTGAGGCAAAAAGAGGTTAAATGACTTGTCCAGAGTCACACAATTAGTAGGTGCCTAAGGCTGGATTTGAACTTAGGGCTTCCAAACTCCAGGTTTGTCACTCTATCCAGTTTGATGCCTCAGCTACAGGTTGCATACAAGAGTTTCCCCTGAACTGCTGCTGGTACAGTAGATTTACATCTACTGGAAGGTCAAAGTTGGACTGAGGAGACTGAACAATAAATTCTTTGCACCTTCATTCAGGTTGAGGTGGGAACCAGTCAGAGTGGTGGTTACTTTGATGGATGGCTTTGTGCAGGAACCCTCCTAGCAACATCTCACCTCATCTGCCAGCTTGGCAGTGCATGTTTAAGAACACAGTACATACTTCTTTTCCTCCTCTGCATTCTCATGTCTCCCTGGGTCATGTAGGAGTAAAATGAGGCCCTTTTCCTGGTTTCAAGAGGTAAGCTGGTTCAACCCAAAGTGCTGAGTCTTGAAGTCAGGATGCTATGATTAAGCAGCCGAGAGACTTCAAAGTGAGGTCAGAGGCCTGTGAAATCCATCAAGCTGGGCCTCTTGCAAGCATCCACACATAAGGAAGACAGACTACTCCGCAGGAGTAGAGAGGAAGGGAGGGAAGGAGGCAGAATCACAATGGAGATTGACATCTAGAAGGGACCCTTTATTTTACTGATGAGGAAACTGAGGCCCAGGTAGGTTAAGGATCTTGTTCAAGGTGACAGAGGTAAATAGCCAAGTCAAGACTTTAACCCACATTCTCTGACTCTGGATCCAAGACTCTTTCCAGTGTAATAGTGAAAATGACCAGAGGACAAAAATAAGGAACGTTTAAGTAGGAAAATTTCTGAAGAGATGAGGGGGTGATTGGGGTTCTTTCTAATGAGATATCAGGAGACAATGAAAACCTTGGTGCTGTTCAGTCCTGTCCATCTCTTTGTGACCCCATTTGGGGTTTTCTTGGTGGAGATACTGGAGTGGCTTGCCATTTTCTTCTCCAGCTCATTGTACAGATGAGGAAACTGAGGCAAACAGGGTTAAGTGACTTGCCCAAGATCACACAGCTTGTAAGTGTCTGAGGCCAGATTTCAACTCAGAAAGATGAGTTTTCCTGACTTCAGACTCTGTAGTCTATTCATTGTGTCACCTAACTGCCCTTCATGAGCACCTTAGAATCACAAAGAAAAACCCAGAACACACAGACACACAGACACATACACACACAAGACTTGGAAAAAAAATGCCCAGGTCTAAACACATGCTGCCAAAATGATCTTGGCTCCAGAACTGTTGAGTAAAGGGGACTTATATTTGCTCTTCCATTTGTTGAAAAAAAAATTGCAGTTAAATAAAGCCATTTTAGTTAGTTTCTTTTAATTATATTCAGAATCATTTTTTTGGGGGGTTGGAAAGGGGGAGAAAAATATTTTCACCAAGCATGACCCTTCTGAGTACATTTTAACTGACTATTTGATTTCTCACTAGGAGCTACAAATGAATATCCAACTTGAGAGAGCATCGCCTTCCTCTATCCCCATTCCTCATGTCTCCTTGCATACCACCCCCAAGAAAGAAAACACTCCAAGTATATAGCCTCCAATAAAAATCCTTCACCTTTCTTGCTGACTAAGAGAGATAGCCCTACTGCAGCTGCTGCATCAGGTTAAAGGAATGCCTTGCTGTTAGAAAGGGCTTAGCAGGGAGCTGAGTTTTCTCAGACTTGAGAAAACAGTCTGATGAAACGTTACCATGTGTCTTTTCATTCTCTTGCTTGTGATAATGTCTATGAGATAAAACTTGTATCTACTGCACATGATGCCTTTTTTTAAAAAAAAAATTTGCAAGGGAAATGGGGTTGTGAGTTGCCCAGGGTCACATGGTTAATAAGTATCTGAGGTCAGATTTGAACTCAGTTCCTCTGACTCCAGGGTCAGCACTCTATCCACCAAGCCATCTGACTGCCCCTGATGCTATTTGATTTTAGACTGGACTCGTAATTTCATTGGTATAGAGATCTCTTGGTGAGAAATACCTTCTGCTGATACAGGTCAGTCTGCTGATACAGGTCAGTAACTTTCTCTATAACTCACTGTCTTAGAGCCTTACTGGGGATGCTAAGAGAGTGAGGCTCAGAGTTTCATATATTCAGAGCTAAAAGGGATATCAGAGATCCTCTGCTAGCAATTGCTTACTTGGGAAGAGGAAAGGAAAGGGAATAGGCATTTATATGTTACCTACTATGTATCAGGCAGTTTTACAAACAACTCATTTCATCCTCACAACAACCCTGAGAGGTAGGTGATGTTATTACCCCCATTTTACAGATGAGGAAACTGAGGTAAATAGAGATTTTTTTTTTAAGTGGCTTGTCCAGGGTCATATAGTGTATGAATTTGAACTCAGGGCTCCTGATCTGACTCCAGGCCCAGCTCTATCTATTGCACCACTATTTACTTACACATAAAGAAACTGAAGTCAGAGAGAGGTTAAGTGATTTATCTGGCTTATCACCAAGAGCTAGAGGAAGGAATTAACCCAGGTTTTCCTGATCCTGAGGCCAGTTTGCTGTCTACTTCTCTACCCTGCCTGTGATGATGCTTATTATCTATAGAAAAATCTATTTCTCTCTGTTGCATGCTTTAATGCAAAATACACTGGACTCAGTCAAGAGACCCAAGTTTGAACTTGACTGGGCCACTGTATGAGTTTGGAAAAGTCCCTTTGACTCTCTGGGCCTCAATTTATTCCGCTGTCAAATGAGGGAATTGGAGTAGATCAGGGGAGAGAAATCTATGACCTCCAGGGCACATGTGGCCTTCTAGGCCCTTGGGTGCAGCCTTTTGACTGTGTCCAAACTTCACAGAACAAATTCTTTTACTGAGGGGATTTATTCTGTGAAGTTTGGATTCAGTCAAAAGGCTGCACTTGAGGACCTAGAAGGCCATATGTGTGGACCTTTCCTAAAACAATCTCTGGAAGAGAACACTCTGTGGGATAGATAGATGTATCCACAAACTTGTTCCAATTTCCTCCCAGTCAAGACAATGCACAGTGAAAGGAATCCATCAAACAAAGGAGGCCCATGTAATTGAGGTGCTTTCTGGGATATTTTCAGTAACAAGGAGCTTATTTTACATCATTTAAATTCTTATCAGTCATGATTTAAACATTGAATAACTTCCCCCTATTGCTCTTGGTTAACATCATCATCTATTTAGAAAATGCATTCTTAAAATCTTTGGGGGATCTTTCAGGCAAATGGCAATGGTAGAAATGAATTCCCCCAATCCCCTTTTAATTAAAGAGAATCCAGAAGTGCATTGTGCCCTGTAGTGAAACACATTTCTTTCAGCTCCAATTCTCTTCTTTTCCAGAGGGATGTAAAAAGCCAGCAAAAATCACTCAGCTGCATCTGGTGTAGGGTTCAAAGGATACTCATGGGGGAAGGGGAATTGCTGCCTTGACCAAAAGAGATAAGAGAATCACTAACCACGGAATAGAAAATGGCACAGTGCCACCAGTTGAGGGTGCTATGCTTCTCCCTGTCATCACAAAGGGGAAGCAACCGTCTACCTCCTCCCAAATGTTAACTGGACTGATGAAAGGTTGCTGGTAGGGCCTGGTTCATATTTGGGATGAGGCAGATGGAGTGAGCTATATATGACTTTGGAGAATCAGCAGGTTCAGGATCTAGTTCATGACTCCTTTGACTCCACCAAACCACATATTTCTTTAAGCACAAGCTTCCCCCTTCCCTTTGAAGTCCCACTTTTTGATGCTTTCTGAGCTAAAGTGCTGTTCAATTCTTAATTACTTCTGACCCAGCTATGAGCCTTAGCTTTCTTTTTCACATTTGATATTTTTAGTACATGAATATGGGAAGGGTAGAAGAATAATTTTGGACATTTTCAGTGTATGGAGATTGCCAGTGTGATATCTCCCCTCACTAACAAACCAAAATGCTTCTATGACCTAGTCGAGAAATTGACAGAAACATATAGAGTTTAAGGGATTTGCCCACAGTCCAGGTTAATTCTTATGTGAAATGTGAATCTGGAGAGACAAATTATAGTCCATAGAATCACAGAATAGTGGAGTTGGAAGGGACAATAGAGATCATCTAGTACAAACCAGATCTGAACAATAGATATTGATTATACTCTTATTTCAATGCCAAGAGACTGATAACTGAGCAAAATATAACTAAGGAAAAGGATAACTATATTACTTAATATTAATTAATATTAAAAGGACATATAGGGGTGGTTCTGCCACTTCAGAATATTCTTTGGGTGACCCAAAAGTCATAGTAGTTCTCTAGGTAAGTCACCCCAAGAGGTCAATGAAGTGCAGACATAGCAATGTTTTGATCTGTAGTTACTTGTACCTTCAGTTCTTTAGGAGAAGTGGTTGGAAATGTGAAGCTAGACCAGCAGTGCAAGAATGTGCTTAGAAACTGTATCCTTAGGATCTGCTGGGGAGAGTATGGGCAGGTAGGGGATGTAGTGGATAGAGCGCCAGTGCAGGAGTCAGGAGGACCTGACTTCAAAATCTCACCTCAGACACTTGACACTCACTATCTGTGTGACCTTGGGCAAGTCACTTAACCCCAATTGCCTCATCCTGAGTCATCTCCAGTCATCCTGATGAATATCTGGTCACTGGATTCAGATGGCTCTGGAGGAGAAATGAGACTGGTGACCTGCACAACCCTCCCTCACTCAAAACAAAGTCAAGTGCAAGTCATGTCATTATTTCTCTGATGGCCTGGTCTTTGGCAATGAAGGATGACCACAAACACACACACACACACACACACACACACACACACACACACACACTGGGGAGAGAGTGCAGCCTAGAGTTCACCTTCCCTTCCCTCCCCTTCTCCCCGCTGTCTTCTCTTTCCCTTCCCTCTGCTCCCCTCTTCTCTTCTTTTCTCACCCCCTCTGCTTAGGACAATGACCTGTACAAACAGTCTTCCAGCTAGGTAACACAGTGGATTGAGCACTTGATTTGGACTCAGGAAGACCTGAGTTCCAATTTGACCTCAGACAATTACTAGCAGATCCTGGGCAAATTACTTAGCCTCTGTCTGCCTCAGTTTCCTCATCATAAAATAGGGAAAATAATAGCATCTATCTCCTAAGGTTCTTGTGAGGATAAAATGAGAAACTATTCGTAAAGCATTTTGGCCTTAAGGCATTGTATCTGTGCTAGTGGCTATTATTATATTATTTATTGGAGCCACTCCCTGAAGTAGTTTGAATAAGCACTTTCTGAGTGAAGAATTTAAAAATGAGAAGGAGACTTGATCAGGCTCTATCATTCATTTTGATTCTTCCATTTGGCAACAAATACCTCTCCAAATGAATGATTATGTGGTAACTCCAGCACCAAGCATAAGAAAAAAAGGAGGAAACCATAGGATTGACTTGTCCAAAAGATTTATTAAAGTATGTTCTTTATAGCTGTCTGGAGATAGGAGTGGGGGGGATTGTGGAACTCTCAGTCTGCTAGGCTGATGGCATAGTAGTTCTCCAGACTGAGGTGGTTGTGACAGCCCTGAAGATATCTTTCCATTTTAGTTTAGAAAAAGTTCTATTTATGATGTGTGTTAGAGATTTCCTTTGGAAAGGGAAGGGAATACGCATTTATATACAGTGCCTACCATGCATGGAAACTGAGGTAAACGGAGATTTCAGTGACTTGCCCAAGGACACAGTAAGTATCCAAGTTGGATTTGAACTCAGGTCTTCCTGACTCCAGGTCCAGCACTCCATCCAGAACCCCACTCAGTCACTTTTGGAAAGTTTCAGGATGGTGGCTGCTAAGGAAGCAAGATGTGATCTGCTACCTCCTCTTTTGTATTTGCACTTTTGGATTGCTTAAGACGGTTGTTGTCCTTCATTCTGGAAGAGAATCAAAATGACATCAAATGACATCACCATGATAAAGTGAATTTTCAATGTATCTGACTGTGGCTGATCAGACCAATATGAGCTCAGAATGCTCTATCACAGATTGGGCACAGATAGTGCATGTAAACATTTGGGGTGGATACTCCAAACTTGCAGATTCTAAGTTTCCTTTGTGCTGCTTCAATCCTGCTTTGCTCATAAAGCACAGCACCTTTTCTGATGTGGGCAGACCATGTTGAGCAGTCCTGTGCCAGTGTCTCCCATGCTCCATAATCAAATCCAAAGTTCTTGAGAGGGACTTTGAGAGTGTCCTTGTATTGCTTCTTCTGACCACCATGTGATCGCTTGCTCCATGTGAGTTCTCCATAAAATAGTCTTTTGGTAAGCATACTTTTTGCACTCAGACAATGTGGCAAGCCCATCAGAGTTGTGCTCTCTGAAGCATAGTTTGAATGCTTGGCAGTTCAGCTCTAGCAAGGACCTCAGTGTCTGGTACCTTATCCTGCCAGGTGATCTTCAGAATCTTCCTAAGACAGTTCAAATGAAAGTGATTCAGTTTCCTGGCGTGGCACTGGTAGACTGTCCATGTTTCCACAGGCATACAACAATGAGGTCAGCACAATGACTCAATAGACCTTCAGTCTGGTAGTCAATCTACTAATACCTCTTTTCTCACAAACTTTTCTTCAGAGCCTCCCAAACACTGAGCTAGCTCTGGCAATGCATGTGTCAATCACATTGTCAATGTGTACATCCCTGGAAAGTACACTACCAAGGTAAATGAACTTATCCATAGCATTCAAAACTTCTCCATTTATTGTAAACAATGGTTCCAGGTATGGATGGTGTGGCAGTGCCTGATGGAGCATTTGTGTTTTCTTGGTGTTAATTATTAGGCCAAAATTAGCACAGACAACAGAGAATTGATCCATACTTTGTTACATCTCAGCTTCAGAGGCCGCATTGAGTGCACAATCATCTGCAAACAGAAAATCATGCACCAACACTCCCTCCACTTTTGTCTTGGTTTGTAGCCTTTTCAAATTGAAGAATTTATCATCAGTACAATAGTTGGCCTTGTTTCTGTGTTAATCCTCATTAAAAACATTTGACAACATGGCTGAAAACATCATGCTAAAAAGTATGAGAGCAAACACACAGCCCTGTTTTACTCCATTGATGACTGGGCATAAGAGCATTGTCCACTACCCAGAACTGGGGCAAACATGCTATCACGAAATTGATGTGCAAAACTGATGAACTTCTCTGGGCAACCAAATTTTGACATAATTTCCCATAAACCCTCACAACTAACAGTCATTAGTCAATAGTCATTACTGGCAAGATTCTTGTAAGAGTCCTCCTTAGTAGGCTGATCCTTCACCTGGAAGATGGTCTTATACCTGAGAGTCGTGTGGCTTCAGAAAGGGCTGAAGAATAGTCAGCATGATGTTTGCTGCCCTACAACTCTAGGAGAAATGCTGAGAACAAAACAGAGGTCTGTGCACAAAGTTTATAGAATTGACGAAGGCCTTTGACACTGTTAGTCGTGAGGGCTTAAGATAGTAATTCATTAAACAAATAAGAGTAGGAATGGAAAATGTCTCCCAATTTGGTAGTATAACTTGTGGCTTAAGATCATCTGCCTAAGACTTTCTGCATTGGTGGAGACTGATTACTCTGTCCTCTATATCAGTGTAAGGGGTGGAGTTGGTGAGCGTTTGAGAGAGGAGAGATCTTTCTTCAGGCTTCTAGGTTCTTTTCAGGGAGAGGTTCCTAGAGAGAGAAAAATACTCTAGGAAGAAGCCAGTATGTGGAGGTACTTCTTTCTTTCCCTCCAGAGATCTTTCCTGAAAAAACCCTGAGATAGGCTGTGTCCTCTTTTGAAGTTGGATGCCAAGAAAAGAGGCATCTCTCTTCTCCCCAACTCTCACCAAGCTTGCCTCTTGCATGGGCATGGAGCATGGAGTATTATCCCCATTTTACAGGAGAGAAAATTTAGGCTTAATTAGATAATTTGTATAAGGTTACCCCTCTAGTAAGTGAAAGAGACCAGGGGAACCCAGGTCATATATTGTTTTTTTTTTTTTTTTAGGATTCCTTTTCAAATTTTTTTTTTACATTTTTAAAATAAATTTATTTAACTTTTTACATTCATTTTCACAAGATTTTGGGTTCCAAAATTTTCTCCCCATTTGTCCCCTCCCCCCTCCCTGATACACTGGACATTCTAATTTACCCATATCACCAATCTGCCCTCTCTTCTATCATCCCTCCCTTCCCCTACCCCACCTTCTCTTTTGTCCTGTAGGGCCAGATAACTTTCTATTCCCCA
>CM053771.1:115650231-115704814 GCA_028658325.1 Potorous gilbertii
AGTGCTTGGGGTCTGGGATTCAAATGCTGCTCCCCAGCCTCAGGGCTTTGGCGGCAGGCCTGACTGCTCTTCAATGGGAGCTTATCTGCTGGTTCTCAGGTCGGGGCAGGGCTGCCTCTCAGGCTCAGTTCCCTCAGGGGGTTTACGCAGAGATCTTTTGTAATGGAGCTGGGGTGGAGCTCCTGCCTGCTCTTCGGGCTCCGCCATGGCCGCAGCCTCCCAAGGGAGTCCGAGTCCCAGAGATACCCCGCTCCCCTCTCAGCCCATCTCTCTCACTGACCTGTGCGTCTGTGGGTGGAGGGATCTTCGCGGCCGCTGGAGATTCAGGTCCCTGACGCCTGCTTGGGTCTGCTGGCTCCTCTCAGTGCTGCGTGGCCGGGCAGAGCTCTGCGGCTGGGGTAGGGGAAGGGGAGCGCACCACAGGGCAGGGCTCCACTCCCGTCCAGGGTACCTTTGCGGTCGGTTTTTCAGGGCTCTCTGCAACGGAAATCTCCTTTACTGCGTTGCTGCGTGGCTTCCACTGTTCCAGAATTTGTCAGGAGTTCTTTTTACAGGAAATCTATGGGCTGTGGATTCGGAGCTAGCAAATGTGAGTCTTTCTACTCTGCCATCTTGGCTCCGCCCCTCCCCCCAGGTCATATATTGTTAAGACCGGAAGGTATATTGCAGATAATTTGGTCCAACCTCCTCATTTTACAGAAGAAGAAACTGAGGAGACTTTGGTGTGCCCAAGATCACATATACAGTACAGCTAAGTGGAAGCACTGGTACTTGCACATTTGTCTCTTCTTAGATTAGAGCACTTACTATGACCCTGGGCAAATCACTCAACCTTCATCTGCCTCAGTTTCCATGTCTGTAAAATAGGGACAATAATGACATCTACCTCTCAGGGTGGTTGTAAGGATAAATTTAAATATTTGTAAATTACCTTGCAAAGTTTAAAGTGTTATTTAAATGCTAGTTATTAGTCTTGTGATGTCATTATGTTATCCTTACTGGGCCTGTCCCTACAGCAGGCACTGATTTTTGCTGTGCCTTTTCTTTGTTAAATATGGCATCTCTGTTATTCCCCATTGGTCATTATGTATCTACTGGTTTGGGCTAGATGTTGTGTCTCCATTGCTCTCCACTGGTCTCTTTGCTAACAATTTCTGGGCTTTAGCTTTCTAGGGTCACCTGACAACCTTCCTAGCTTTACTATGGTAAGATCCAGTGACTAAAAAGCGTCTTCCTAACAAGGGATAGAATGCTACCTTTTAGTTATACCCAAGGCTATGTGCCTAGAAACCTAGCCAAGAGCCCCTGGGGGAAAAATGGTTAGGGAGAATACCTCTAGACTGATTAAGCTGACTCTTTTAATTTCCTACATCTGAGCCTGAATCACAATTAATTCTCCCAGACAACTGGGAGGCAATTTAGGGTTATAAATTCCTCCACTCCCATTCACAGGTCCTTTCAGAGATCCTGTGCCCCTCCCCCAAACCCATTTCATGGAGTTCTGCCAAAGTAACCCCATAAAGTTCTATGGAGGCAAGGCTTTGAATCTTACTTCATTCCAAGATGGCATGCCAATGATTTTAAGTAAGAAAAAAACTAAAATAAGAAAGCAACATCATCTTCCACTTTCAAGGCATACATTTCTGCCTTTATTAAGTATTTCTGTTGGCAGAAACACCCCCATCTTCCACCCCAAATTATCGCTAGTTTTTGTATTGTATTCCAGCCAGAGCTAAATTTCACTGTTTATATACATATATATGCCTATATGTAGTGAAATTTATATAGACAGTAAAATTTACATACATATATAAATATATGTATATACACATATTTATAACAATTCATCTGCCCCAAATCCTTTCCCCTACATGCTACCAATGAAAACAAATCATAAGCAGAATTCTTATTCCAATTTCATTTTTTACTTTTTTTTGCCCAGATAAAAAGTACTTTTTCCAGATCCCTCCTCATCTATCTAACAAAGAAGGGAGTAGATCTAAGAGAGATTTCAAATATGATCTTGCTTGGTTTCCAAGCTTTGCTTTAGGTTTTAGGCAAGTTGTTCTGAACCTTATTTATCCTTGAATTCTTCTTTCAATTCGTATTTGAATGGTATTTTCTAAAGCAATTTTTAAAATGCAAATTTTGTTCTTAGCTGCCTACATTTCCATGAAATGTCCTGAATATGAGGAAGTTGGCAATATTCCTGTTGTGTGTATAAGGCATGTGTGCAACTTAAAAGACCTTTTTCTTTTCCTGAAGGATCTCTCATGGTGAATGGATGAGATTGACTAGCACTCATGTAAACTCCCTTATGTTGGGTGGCAACCATAATTACCTCTTGTTATTGTGGGTCTTTTCCCCAAGAAGCCAGAACCATGCCATGCTCTTAGATGAAGGGACATTAAATTAATTGCTTAGGACCTCTTTGAAATTATTTCAGGAGAGAAGGCTGGGCAATGTACCTCAGGAGCTGTTATACCAGCAGCTTTTGGACTTACTGAATACACCTTGAATACACACTTACCATGAATCAAAAGTAAGGTTCTTTTCCTTGGCACTCTGACCAGAGGTTATTCTTCAGCAGATGTGGCACCAGATCTTGCCACCACTGTTTAGCTCAAAAAGAAACATTTTCTTTAGTAAAAGTACATTGTCATATCATCATCCTAACATATACTATAATGCTGCCTTGTCTGTGCTACAGTAATAAATGATTTCTTATAGAATATTGGTCTGGGTGAATCAGCTCACGTAGTCCTTAAAGTTTGTGATTATAAAGCTAAGATTGTAGGTGCAATGCTGTATGGATTAGTTTCATGAGATCACAGACTGGGACTTGTAATTAGCATGCAGTGAAGAGAGCTCTGCCCTGGGAAGCTGATATATACACACACACACACACACACACGTATACACACACACATGCATGCATACGCACATACACACATACATATATATGTATATACATGTAATGTATGTGGAGGGGAGGGGCATGTTCTTCCCCAGAAGGTATACTTCTATGCAGTAGCATCTGCAATACCAGTTTTCCATGCCTCATGTCATAGTCCTCTTTAGGCATAGGACACTTAAGAGACTTTCTGAGGATGGGTTATCCCCTCCTACCTGATTGTATCTATGGTGAACCTATGTTCTCTGACACTGCATCTCTCCTACCCCCTTTTCCACAATTCAGACTATCATCTGTGTTACTGGGTCTATTTCTGTACTCTCCACTTGTGAAACTGAAATTGCTCCAAGCAAAATTTAGGCTAATTACAATCAGTTCTTCAGTGGAAGAAAAACAAAACATCTCATTTGGAACCAGGAGATCTGGGTTCAAATCTTAAACTCTATTTTACTACCTTTGTGATTTGGGCCAAGTTTCTTTGGGTTTCAGTTTTCTCATCTTTAAAATAAGGAGGTTGTTTTTCTTCCCTATCAGTGCAAGTAGAAAGAAAAATCATTGAAATTCAGTGCTATGAATTTATAATGACTGAGTTTGGCTTCAAAAGAGAGATATATGAAGCTATCTTTTCTCTTCTCCTTCCTCCTCCCCTTTTAAATTTCTGGGAGGGAAAGGCAGAAAGATACACATAAAATAAAATTCCCACCAATGCACTCAATGACTATGGTGAAGAATGGGCATATGCAACTCATAGAAAATGGCAGGGAAGTTAACAAGTAAGGAAAATGTATGTGCTTAGAGTAACTCATAGCTCTGGACTTCAGGCTTCAATATTATTGGTCTATTCAGGAAATATTGTACTAAACAAAACTGCTTCTTAGCTCACTTCTTGGCTGTTGATCTTCACCACTCTTAAACTGGGAAAAGGCCTTTTCTCTACTCAAATATAGCCTTTACAAAGTCAACAATCACCCTTAAAAAAGGCATTTAGAAAGTGTTAGCTTTTAATGTGTGTATAACAGTTCTCTATAAGTGAGAACTGCAAAATTTATCTAACTGGTTATCTCTGGGATATATAGACTATCCTAACTACCAATTCACTCATTCAGATGCTGGATAATCCAATAAGAACTGAGCTCACAGCAACACAATTTAAATTGTATCTTTAAGCTAGTTCGCCAGAATACCAAAGGCTCTACAAAGCTCCCTTTTCTTTTTCTTCTCAAGTCAGAAGTGGCATCAGAGACTGGAGAGGTTGATTGAATCAATTCTTTCTCCAGTTATTTAGGGATGACTCAGCAGATAGCTTACTCTCAGCTGACTACTTCTACTGCAGTAACTCCAAATGAGTGATTTTTAGCTCCCTTCCAGTCTTTATTTCTTCTCTTGAACCTCTTTTGGTTCATAAGCCATTCTTCCTCCTCTCCTACTGTTTTTATGACTTAATCATAGGTTCTCATTTAGCGATTCACAAACCCCTTGGGGGTTATGACAACAGTCCAAGGGGATTGAATTAAAGACCCTTTAACGGAATCTTAAGCAATGAATAACTATTATGTTATGTCATACATATATTTTTCTTCTGTAAATCAGAGGAAATGTTTGTCTGTAAACATCTGGAACATTATAAGCTTGTTTCTTCAGCGATTGTGATCATCATCCACAATGGTTTTGGTGTTCATGTAGTGATTATATTAAACTCTGATGGGTTTTTCACTAAGTTCAATGTATCCTTGCAGTTTTTCAACCTGTCATCAAATTGTTTCCAAACCACTACAAGGGTTTTAACATGTGCAAACCCAATTTATGATTAGATGCATGCGCATATCCTCATTGCATTCTGTATACTGTACCAGAGTACTGTACCAGCCTTAGCTCCCCTTGGATATCTTGTAATCATACTTTGTTATTCATTCACTTCAGTTGTGTTTGACTCTTCATGGACCCATTTGGGGTTTTCTTGGCAAAGATACTGGAGTGTTTTGCATTTCCTTCTATGGCTCATTTTACAGATGAGGAAACTGAGGCAAACAGGGTTAAGTGACTTGCTCAGGATCACACAGCTAGTAAGTGTCTGAAGCTAGATTTTGATGCATGAAGAAAAGTCTTCCTTATCCATATCTGGCATTTAATCCACTGTGCTACCTAACTGTCCTAATCAAACCTCATCAGCTGTATAATCATGTGACCACAATGGACAATGATGTTTTTATAACATACATGTTAGGTTGTTTGAAAATTATGATTACTGGGCATGAACATTACAAGCCATCTTGACACCATCACTGTCACATATGTTCTGCAGAAACAACCACTAAATCATCTCTCACTGCAATATTAAGGCTGTTTTTCAATTTAAAGTTATCCTCTGCTTCTCTTATTATTCTTCTATCTAGTGGATTTTCAAACAAACTTGTTGGCAATACTGGCCCATCATTCAGCAGAGTTTTTTTTAAGAGTATACCTAGTATGCAAGAGGGTGAAGAGAAGTAAATTATATCTGAAGAGCCTATTTTCTTATAAGAGTTGGTTTATATGTAAATGCTTTTTAAAATGAATATATGGAAATATACTTTAAGTAAATTTATCACTTAATATAGTGTTTGCTATTAGCCAGTAGAAAAGTGAGGATATCACATTCTAGCTATAAGAATTTACATAGGAGCCAAGTCCAGCCTTGGACATGTGGTGTAGGGCTCGGGAACAGCCCTTGGGGGTGGAATTTCCAGTCACGGAATCCCCAGTCCCAGCAGCAGCAGGTTCAAAGATCTCTCAACCCACAGACACCAAAGGTCAGTGACAGGTTTTTCCAGCTGGCCAGGAAGGGAGAAGGGCCTTCCCATAGCTCCCACAGCAGGCAGCTGCCTCAGAGGCCACATCTCAGGCTCAATAGCCACATTCATTTTTGGAGCGTAAAAACCCTGGGGGCACTGAAGAGCTGATTCTTGCCTCCGCCTTGTGTGGAGGTCCTGGGTGAGTTGGTCTTTGTCTCACACTGAATGGCGACCCTGCTCAGCCAGCTTATCTGAAAATCATTTCCCAGGGCTGACTTGGTGGAACTGGAGGCCAGGTGGCTGTGGAGAGGTAACTGCTAAGATTCTGGGCACAGAAACCCCTCTTTGCACCCAGACCAGTACACGCTTGATTGTGCCACCTTGGAGGAACTGAGATTCCACAGATTCCCAGAATATACCCTACTCTTGACAAAGGACTCAAAAATCAAGTGACTGGGAAAAATGCTCCAAAAAGGGGAAAAAAAATAAGACTATAGAAGGTTACTTTCTTGGCAAACAGATATCTTCTCCCAATCTTTTGGATGAGGAAGAACAATGGTTACCATCAGGGAAAGACATAAAAGTCAAAGCGTCTGTACTCCAAACATCCAAAATAAATATTCAATGGTCTCAGGCCATGGAAGAGCTCAAAAAGGATTTTGAAAATCAAGTAAGAGAGGTGGAGGAACAATTGGGAAGAGAAATGAGAGAGATGCAAGAAAAGCATGAAAAGCAGGCCAATACCTTGCTAAAGGAGACTCAAAAAAATACTGAAGAAAATAACACCTTGAAAAACAGGCTAACTCAATTGGCAAAAGAGGTTCAAAAAGCCAATGAGGAGAAGAATGATTTAAAAAGTAGAATAAGCCAAATGGAAAAGGAGGTTCAAAAGCTCACTGAAGAAAATAGTTCTTTCAAAATTAGAATTGAACAGATGGAGGCTAATGACTTTGTGAGAAACCAAGAAATCACAAAACAAAACCAAAAGAATGAAAAAATGGAAGATAATGTGAAATATCTCATTGGAAAAACAACTGACCTGGAAAATAGATCCAGGAGAGACAATTTAAAAATTATGGGACTATCTGAAAGCCATGATCAAAAAAAGAGTCTAGACATCATCTTTCATGAAATTATCAAGGAAAACTGCCCTGATATTCTAGAATCAGGGGGCAAAATAAATATTGAAAGAATCCACTGATCCCCTACTGAAAGAGATCCTAAAAGAGAAACTTGTAGGTACATTGTGGCCAAATTCCAGAATTCCCTGGTCAAGGAGAAAATATTACAAGCAGCTAGAAAGAAACAATTCAAGTATTGTGGAAATACAATCAGAAAACACAAGATCTAGCAGCTTCTACATTAAGAGATTGAAGGGCGTGGAATAGGATATTCCAGAAGCCAAAGGAACTAGCACTAAAACCAAGAATCACCTACCCAGCAAAACTGAGTATAATACATCAGGGGAAAAAATGGTCTTTTAATGAAAAGAGGACTTTCAAACATTCTTGATGAAAAGACCAGAGAAGAAAATAAAATTTGACTTTCAAACACAAGAATGAAGAGAAGCATGAAAAGGTAAACAGCAAAGAGAAGTCATAAGGGGCTTACTGAAGTTGAACTATTTACATTCCTACATGGAAAGACAATATTTGTAACTCTTGAAACTTTTTTCAGTATCTGGGTAGTTAGTGGAATTACACACACACACACACACACACACACACACACACACACACACACAGAGACAGAGAGAACAGGGTGAATTGAATAGGATGGTATCATATCTTAAAATAATGAAATTAAGCAGTGAGAGAGAAATATATTGGGAGGAGAAAGGGAGAAATGAATGGGGCAAATTATCTCTCATAAAAGAGGCAAGTAAAAGACTTTTCAGCAGAGGGAAAAAGGGGGGAGATGAAAGAAAAAAACATGAAGCTTACTCTCATCACATTTAACTAAAGGAAGGAATAAAATGCACACTCATTTTGGTATGAAAACCTATCTTACAATACAGGATAGTGGGGGAGAAGGGGATAAGCAGGGTGGGGGGTAATGGAAGGGAGGGCAGTGGGAGGAGGGAGCAATCTTGGGGAGTGATAGGATAAAAAGAGAGAATAGAAGCAATGGGGGCAGGATAGGATGGAAGGAAATATAGTTAGTCTTACACAATACGACAATTATGGAAGTCATTTGCAAAACTACACAGATATGGCCTATATTGAATTGCCTGCCTTCCTATGGGGAATGGGTGGGGAGGGAGGGATGAAGAGAAGCTAGAACTCAAAGTTTTAGGAACAACTCTTGAGTATTGTTCTTGCAACTAGGAAATAGGTAATGGGGTATAGAAATTTATCTTGCCCTTCAGGACAAAAGAGAAGATGGGGATAAGGGAAGGAAGGGATGTAAGAAGGGAGGACAGATTGGTGATGGGGTAATTAGAATGCTCAGTGTTTTGGGGTGGGGGAGGGGAGAAATGGGGAGAAAATTTGGAACCAAAAATTTTGTGGAAATGAATGTTGAAAACTTAAATAAATAAATTTAAATACAAAAAATTTACACAACTATTATATAACTATTCATTTTTGTTATTTGAACAGGCAATTAAATAATGAATTTCCGTGTCTCAGATAAGAACTTGTAAAATTTCTCTACCACTCTGTAGCATGTATTTGTATCGTTTTATTCTTGTTATAAATGAAAGTGCAGAAATAAACTCTATGTAGAACCATATTTTGGACTATATATTTTTCTGGTATTCAACCATGTATTGCAGAATTTGAGTAAAAAAAAAAATCTGAAATTTTGACAAAGTTCTTATATTATAATATTATGTTAAATATCTTTTAAGTTGTAGCTTATTTTTATTTAAAATGTTATTTATACTCAAAATAATTTGTAAAATCAAGAAATTTAATGTGAATCTTTGTAGATAATAGCAAGTACATGAGGTCTTGCTATATTTACTACTTTTAATTCTTAGAGAATGTCCCACATAAAATATTCATAACTGTTTTATGAATAATTGTGTGATTTAGAGTCTTAATGATTATGCATAGAATAAAATTTTATATTTTATAATTGATATATGAAATAAATTTGAATTTTTTGGGACAAAAATTATTAATGTAATTTGCAAGTACCTAATGAATAAAACTAAAGAAATATTATGACTAGCATATTAAATTACTGGATAATTCATAAAACATTTTTGTTGTTAAAAAGGGTTCATGGAACAGAAAACATTGAGAAGCAGTACCTTAAATTAAAGCTTCCTGATTCTTAGTGACTCACATTTCACTTGTTACAATTTTCCATATTTTTCCTATTAACAGATATTCCTTTTAAAATCATACCTCAGTCTCCAAATGCTTATTTTCTCATTTTTAGTTTTACCCACTTTAGTTATGAAATGTTTTTATCCAAATTAGGTGAGGTACCCATCATGCTTTGCAAGTCTGAAGTCTTCAAAACAGTAGTCTGTATAGCTCTTAGGTGCCTTTGAAATTGTGTCACTCTGCATTTCCATTTCTCTAATTGCTAATGAATAAAATGTATTTCTCTGCCTCATCATAGTATTAAACTGTCCCTTTGGCTCCAGTTTGTTAACAAAGACACCCAAGTCCTCACATCGACTCCACAGATCGTTTTCTCCAAAACTGTCCAAAATCTGTCTAAAAGATGTGTACCCTCATAAAGTTCTCTTATCTCTCTCTCTCTCTCTTTCTCTCTGTCTGTCTGTCAGTCTATCTGTCGTCTATACACACACATACATATATATGAACAAGATTCTTTCTCTACTTTTATTAGGCATCAAAATGTTCATCCACGGCAGTGGTAACATCCCACATCATTTGACAATCAATATAAAACTTTTCCTTTAAATAAAACACTCTAATAGTAATTTATTTATTGATACTATGATCTAATTAGTTATTGTAGAGATAGATATTGTTAGTTAGCCATCAGATAATCCAGGTAATAATACTACTAAGAACCAGTATAACCAATCAAAATTAAGCCTAAAATTCATGCCTTACTGCTAATGAGTCAGAAGGATTATATTCATATATTGAGGATATCACATGCTAGATCTAAGAATTTATTTTTTTATATATTACTAACATAACACTAAATTGTCCTCTATACATCACTATGTTCATATGAACATATGTAGCTCCCCATTTTTTATATATCTCTAAGTTGAGTGCCTCTCTGTTTCTAACAATTTGCTTGGAAACCAGCATATAAATGGTTTAGCAGGAGGCCTTTCTATGCAAATGTCCACAGGAATTTAAAGTAGTTTCTGTGGTCTATCATTTTAAAATCCACAGATACTGGCAGGATTGTGGAGTGGAGTAAATATTGGATCTAAAATCAAGAGAGACCTAGCTTCAAATTTTCTTTCTAATACTTAGGGTATCATCTTGACTACTTTTGGAAAGTCACTAAACCACTCTGAACCTGTATAAAATATATAAAGTAATACCTACTTTCAGGTATTGTGGTGTAGTTCAAATGAGAAAATGCAAGTAAAATCTACCTTAAAGCATTAGATCAATAAGACCAATGTCACCTAAAAGAACTGAGAATTGATGAAGTTTTGCTGGTGGGAATGGAATTCCTGACTTGGCATGATCTATAATTGGCAGAGGACCTGGGAATCTTAAATGGAAAATGTTTTTTCCTTCATTCTACTGGATTGGAAAAGGGATGCATGAGAGCTGTAGTGATTTAGGTTTAAGTCATGGTCCTTAAGAAAAAGAAATGGGTTTTCCCATCAAAATTTACATTTCTTCGGGCAGAGCACCTGAAGGTAAGGGTATATATACCCTAAGTAGACTGTGATGCAGATCAAATGAGGAATTTGCAGATAGTTTGGAGACTGTTTTTAAGAATCTGCTTTATTCACCTGAATAGAAAGCACAAATTCACTGAGGAAGCAATTCTTGGAAACAAAAGCGCACTTAGTTTTGCTTATATTTTACATTAGTTTCATTTATTTGTTTATTTATTTCTATTTTTAAAAAATTATTTCATTTTTTCTTTTTTAAAAGTTTATTTTAAACTCATATTTAATTCTTTAGAGAGAAACACAACAATAATACTTTATATTTGGTTTTAAATTTTAATTTATTTATTTTTAGTTTTCATCATTTATTTCCACAAGTTTTTGAGTTCCAAATTTTCTTTCCATCTTTCCCTTCCCCCACCCTGAAATGGCATACAATTTGATTACCCCTTCTCTCAGTCTGCCCTCCCTTGTATCATCCCTCCCTCTTATCACCTTCCCCTTTGCTTTCTTCAAGGGCAAGATAGATTTCTATACCCCATTACCTGTACATTGTATTTCCCAGTTGCAGTAAAAAAAAATTTTTAACACTTGTTTTTAAAACTTTGAGTTCCAAATTCTCTCCCTTCTTCCATCCCCACCCATATCCATTGAGAAAGCAAGCAATTTTATACAGGTTATACATGGGTAGTTATGAAAAGTTTCTCTATAAAAGTCATGTTATAAAAGACTATTTCCCTCCTCCACCCCCAATTATTCTATTTTCTCCTTTGACTCTGTCCCTTTTCTAAAGTGTTTGCTTCTGACTATCCTTCCCCCAATCTGCCTTCTCTTCCATCATCCCCTCTCTCTTATTCCCTTCCCCTCTACTTTCCTGTAGGGTAAGATACCCAATTCAGTGTGTATATTATTCCTTCCTTAAGTCAGATCTAATGAGAGTAACGTTCACTCATTCCTTCTCACCTCTCCCCTCTTCTCCTCCACTGTAAAACCGTTCTCTTGCCTTTTTTATGTGATATAATTTACCCCATGCTATCTCTCCCTTTCTCCTTCTTCTAATATATTCCTCTCTCATCCCTTAATTTTATTTTTTAGATATCACCCCTTCATATTCAACTCACCATGTGCCACCTATCTATCTATCTATCTATCTATCTATCCATCTGTCTACCTGTCTGTCTGTCTGTCTGTTTGCCTGTCTGTCTCCTCCAACTGCCCTAATACTGAGAAAGGTCTCATGAGTTACACATATCATTTTTCTATGTAAGAATGTAAACAGTTCAACTTTAATAAGTCTCATGCTTTATCTTTCCTGTTTACCTTTTCATGCTTCTATTGATTCTTGTATTTGAAAGTCAAATTTTCTGTTCAGTTCTGGTCTTTTCATCAAGAATGCTTGAAAGTCTCCTAATTAATTGAATGTCCATTTTTCACTTGAATGATTATACTCAGTTTTGCTGGGTAAGTGATTCTTGGTTTTAATCCTAGCTCCTCTGACCTTCAGAATATCATATTCTAAACCCTTCAATCCCTTAATGTAGAAGCCGCCAGAATTTGTGTTATCCTACTTGTATTTCCACAATACTCAAATTGTTTCTTTCTGGCTGCTTGCAATCTATTCTCCATGACCTGGGAACTCTGGACTTTGGCTACGATATTCCTGGGAGTTTTGTTTTTGGGATTTCTTTGAGGAGGCAATCCAATAGATTTTTTCAATTTCTATTTTATCCTCTGACTGTGGAATATCAGGGCAGTTTTCCCTGATGGTTTCTTGAAAGATGATGTCTAAGCTCTTTTTTTGATCACAGCTTTCAGGTAGTCCAATAATTTTAAAATTATCTCTCCTGGATCCATTGTCCAGGTCAGTGTTTTTTTCCAGTGAGATATTTCACATTGTGGTCTATTTTTTCATTCTTTTTGGTTCTGTTTTATAATTTCTTGATTTCTCATGAAGTCATTAGCTTCCATTTGCTCCATTCTAATTTTGAAGGAATTATTTTCTTCAGTGAGCTTTTGGACCTCCTTTTTCCATTTGGCCAATTCTGATTTTTAAGGCATTATTCTCCTCATTGGCTTTTTGGACTTCTTTCACCATTTGGGTTAGTCTATTTTTAGGATATTATTTTCTTCAATTTTTTTGGGTGGGTTCTGTTAACAAGCTGTTGACTCCATTTTCATAATTTTCTTGCATCACTCTCATTTCTCTTCCCAATTTTTCTTCTATTTCTCTTACTTGATTTTCAAAATCCTTTTTGAGCTCCTCCATGGTGTGCAACCAATTCATATTCCTGTTGGAGACTTTTGATGTAGGAGTTTTGACTCTGCTGTCCTTCTCTGACTGTAGGCCCTGATCTTCCTTGTCACTGAAGTATGATTCTATAGTCTGAATTCTTTTACAACGTTCACTCATCTTCCCAGCCAAAAACTTAACTCTTTGTCAAGCTAGAACTCTGCTTCCAGTGGGAGTGGGTTCAGGGTGGGTATACTGTCCCAGGCTTCAGGGATTTTGTTTCAGCTTCTTGATCCCTCATTCCAGAGCTCTGGAAGCAGCCACTGCCACTGCTGCTGCTTATGCTGTTGCTGCTACCACTGGCTGCTGCCACTACCCCCACTACCCTGGGACTGAACCTGGCTAGACCACATGTTCCTCTTTCACCCAGGTTCCACACTGACCTTTTTGGCATTTGTGGATAGAGAAGTCTGGAAACTGCTACAACTGCCAGTGATTCAGTCACCTCGCATCTGCTCTGGCAGGTCTGTGCCAGTGTGGCCCATGCTAGACTGTACTCTGCTTCCTGACTGGTGTAAAAGACCCTTCCTGTCAACTTTCCAGGTTGTCTTAGTCTAGGGATTTGTTTTACTCTGTCGTTTTGTGGGTTCTGTAGCTCTAGAATTCGTTTAGAGTCTTTTTTACAGGTATGTGGGGGGCTTTGGGGGAGAGCTCAGGGAACCATCTGCTTTTACTCCATCGTCTTAGCTCCCTTATATTTGTTTATGATCCACTTTCTTTTTTTTCTGTAAATGTAATTTCTTTTTTTTTAATTTTCTTTTTCATTTTTAACACAGTTTATAACAGATAAAACAATTCAAACTTTTGGTCAGGTGATACTTCCTTTTAAAGCATTTACAATATAGACCACCAAAGAATTTTTTTTAAACATTAACCAACTGAGACAAAAATATTATTTATGTTTCTAACTTCACAGGCTCTTGACCTAATTGTCTCCACAGTATTACTCAGAATTAAAGGACC
The DNA here is from genome assembly GCA_028658325.1 of Potorous gilbertii. Taxonomy (NCBI): domain Eukaryota; kingdom Metazoa; phylum Chordata; class Mammalia; order Diprotodontia; family Potoroidae; genus Potorous; species Potorous gilbertii. The sequence goes on from CM053771.1 coordinate 115,663,962, forward strand.
TTAACTTGTTGTTGGTCTAAAGTCCTATGCCTAATAGCTTAATTTTAGACTTAAACTTGGGTGTTCCCCTACCAATAATCTATAATTTAATAGATCTTGTATTAAGCTTACAAACCTTTTGACTATAGGAAATTGCCACCAAGAGTAGGGACATTGCAGGGATACAATATCTCCCCAACCTCATGTCAATTCCAGGCAGGATTAGATTGTTCACTTGCATTCAGGCAGTCTGTCAGGTGTCAGTAGGGAAATTAAGTCAGGAGACTTCTACTTCAGCCCAGACTGAACAGTTGCTCTCCCATCCATGATATCATCTTTTTCAGTTCATACCAGCATCTCACAGGCTTACTGGCATCATGGATTGGAGGCTTAGACTGCCTTTCTTGTTATCCATACCTGGAGTTCAACTCAGAACAGTCACTTAATAGTCCTATAGCATCTAAAAAGGGCAAGTTCCAATAATCAGGTTTCAAATATGATTATAATTTCACTTTGGTTGAGGAACATCTTTTGAGGCAAGTCTTAAATGGCTTACATGCCTTTCTATACATTTTCTAGTTCCTGATTAAGTAGCAATCATAAAATCGAATTTACCATTAAAACCTTAACTTTTCTATCAATGCCAAATTTTACCTGAGGTTACCTCCCTCTAGGAAATTTAGACTAAAATTCTTTTCCCCAAACTAAAGATGTCTCTGATTTAGTCTCAGCAATTAATTCTCTGATTTAGTCTCAGGAATTAATTCACTTAATTGTTTTAATACTAATTGCTTTTACCTCACTTTGTACCATGTCCAATTTTTCTCCCCATCATTCCCCTTCCAATGCTTCCTAATACCTTGCATTCTTATTACCCCTTCCCTCATTATACCCTCCCTTCTATCACATCCCACCCTTCCCTTATCCCCATCTTCTCTCTTTTCTAGTAGGGCAAGATAAATTTCTATACCCCATTCCCTGTATTTCTTATTTTCCCATTATATGCAATAAAAATTTCCATTCTTTGCTAATACTTTGAATTCCAACTTCTCTCCCTCCCCTTCCCCAACTGCACTGAGAAAGCAATTCAATACAGACTAAATATGTGCTGTTTTGCCAAAGATTTCCATAATAATCATGTTGTAATACTAATTATACTGCCCTCTGTCCTACTCTATCCCCGCCTTCCCCCCCACTATTGACCTTGTCCCTTCTTGAAAGTGTTTATTTCTAGTAACTCCCTTCTCCCATTTGCCCTCCCTTCTATCATTTCCCTCACCCCACTTGTCGCCTCTTCCTTTGCTTTCCTGTGGTGTGATATAAATTTTCATATCAAATTTAGTGAACACATTATTCCCTCCTTCAGCCACATGTGGAGAGAAAAGCTTCATTTTCCCCCTCTCCTCTTCTTCCTTTTCTCCTCCATTGAACAAGATTTTTATTATCTCTTTTATGAGTTGTAGCCTGTCCTGTTCCATTTCTCCCCTTCTCTTCCTGGTATTTTACTCCCTCACCCCTAATTTTTATTTTATTTTATCCTTTTGTGTGTGGATAAAATCTCTTCTGATTCAACACACCCTGTACTCTGTGTGTGTGTGTGTGTGTGTGTGTGTATATGTGTGTGTGTGTATGTACAATCTCTCCATCTACCCAAATACTGAGAAAAGATTCAAGAGTTATACATATTTTCTTTCCATGTAGTAATGTAAACAGTTCAGCTTTAGAGAATCTTTTATGATTTTTCTTTTCTGTTTACCTTTTCATGCTTCTCTTGATTCTTGTATTGTAAAGTCAAATTTTCTATACAGACCTAGTCTTTTCCTCAATATGAATGTTTGAAAATCCTCTATATCATTGAATGACCATTCATTCTCTTGAAGTATTACACTCAGATTTGCTGGGTAGGTGATTCTTGGTTTAAATCCCAGTTCCTTTGACCTCTGGAATATCCCATTCCAAGCCCTTTGATCCCTTAATGTTGAAGCTGCCAGATTCTGTGTTATCCTGATTGTATTTCCACAATACTTAAATTGTTTCTTTCTAGCTGCTTGCAGTATTTTATCCTTGACCTGGTAACTCTGGAATTTGACTACAATGTTCTTAAAAATTTCTCTTTTTGGATGTCTTTCAGGAGATGATCAGCAGCTTTCAATATTTATTTTTCCCTCTGGTTCTAGAATATCAGGGCAGTTTTCCTTGATAATTTCATGGAAGATAATGTCTAGGCTCTTTTTTTTTTGATCATGGCTTTCAGGTAATCCCATAATTTTTAAATTGTTTTGCTTGGATCTATTTTCCAGGTCAGTTGTTTTTCCAATGAGGTGTTTCACATTATCTTCTATTTTTTCAAACTTTTGGTTTTGTTTACTAACTGCCTGGTTTATCTCATAGTCATTCACTTCCCTGAACTCAGTTATCTCTTTCAATGAATTATTTTGTTCAGTGAACTTTTGAACCTTCCCCTCCGTTTGGCTAATTATGCTTTTTAAAACCTACTTCTCCTCATTGGGTTTTTGGACCTCTTTTTCCAATTGAGTTAGCCTCTTTTTAAAGCTGTTGTTTTCCTCAGTATTTTTTTGGTTCTCTTTTAGTAAGCTGCCAACTTGTTTTTTGAGCCCAATTTAAGTTCCCTTTGAAGGCCCTGGAGGCAGAAGCCTTGATTTTCTTTGACAACATGCCTTGTTCCTTCTCATCCGAAAGGATGGGGTAGAGACACCTGTTCCTCAAGAAAGTAACTTTCTGTGGTCTGACATTTTCCCCCATTTTTTGGCATTTTTCCAGCCAGTTACTTGACTTCTGAGTTTCTTCTCCACAACCACCTTGCTTCCAGTTCCACCAAGCCAACACTGGGGGCTGAGATTCAGATCAGCTGCTCCAAACTCTCAGGGGCTTATGTGGGGTAGGGCTGCTATTCAGTGTGAGATTAAGATCAACTGCTCAGGTAGGGGCAGGGCCACCACAAAGGGCTCAATTCCCTCAGGGGGTTTCCAATGAGACCTTCAGCAATGGATGTGGGCTACTGCCTGCTTTGGGAGCCCCTGTCCACTTCTGCCTCCACTGCTGACACCTGGGGAGGCCCAAGTTACGGGGACACCTTGCTCTCTTCTCAGCCAGCCAAAAAGACCCTCTCACTGACTTTTGGTGCCTGTGGGTTGAGGGATCTGCATTGTCGCTGGAGATTCTGTCCCTGAAGCCTGCTTGGATCTACTCCTCTAGGTGTGGCATGGCCAAAGCTGGGCTGGACTCTGTTCCAGGTCTGGTGTGATAGACCTTTCCTGTTGGTCTTTCAGGTCAATCTAGGCTAGAAATCTCTTCCATTCCATTGTTCTGTGGCTTCTGCTGCTCTAGAATTTGTTGAGAGTTCTTCTTTGCAGGTATTTTAAGGGCTGTGGGGTAAGAGCTAGTGTATGTGCCTGTTTCTACTCTGCCATCTTGGCTCTACCCCCGCTATGATCCACTTTCACATGCATTATCTCAACTTATCCTCATATTGACTCTGTGAAGGAGCCAGGGAACATATTATTTTTTTAGTTTTATAGATGAAGGAACTGAAATAGAGGAATTTCAATTGCCTCAACTGAGGTTACACAGGTAGTAATTAGAGATAGATTAAATTCTTCTGATATTTCAGTCCATGCTTTTTCTTTTTCTATCTTCTCTATCAGTTTCTCCCTCCATATATTCAAAGAGTTATAGCTACAACTTGTGATGGAAAATGGAGTTGGGTTATATCCATAGACAAAATGACATTCCTGAAAAATTGATCTAGTGAAATAGGATAATGATATAATAAAAACATTGAGTATTTCTAATGTTCTTTATTTTTGGTTATGTTAGTTAATGACATTTTGTGGTTTTAAAAGTCCCCCTTTGCTTTGGGGAATGTTTCTGTACCTCTCATCTAGCTGTGCGTTTTTAGTCAATATCCTTTTGTAAAAGTTAATTGACATTACACAGTATTGGGTTGATCAGTGATTTAAGAGAAATATTTGTTGTAACAGGCAATTGATATTGGGGAGAACTTATCAGAATAAGTTCTTAGACTGAGGTCATTAGAGAAAAACCTGTAATCCTTATAATTTCTAGAACCTTGAAAAGGAGAAATAGCCATACACTTGGGTCTTGACTGGTCAGTGTGAGTGTGATTGGTTTAAGGGCTCTAAGAGTTTACAAAGAATATTTCTTCTAAGGACACTAATTGGGTCCTGTCTTTATGTTGAATACTGAAAGGAATTTCTCTATTAGTTGTTAGACCATTTGCCCATTTTTCTAAGACTATGAAGGAGTTTGTATTAAGAATGAAAATAATCTGAAACTTTTTCCTGAAGGCAATTCAAGGTAGATGGGAATGAATTTAAGTAAAGACTAGACAGATTAAGGAAATCACTTCAATTTTAATTGAACACTCTCAAAATCTGAACTATGTGAGTCAAGGAGGGTCTTTAAAATCAGAATGGATCATTCCAACTTTCTATCTTCTGTAGTGCTTAACATAATACTCTAAACAAAGTAAGTAGTTTGTGTACATTTATTGAATTGAGTTTATTGAATCAGAGATGTAGTTGTGGGGGAAGATCAGAGTGCTAGGATTGGGTAGGTTATGCTTTATCCCTGTTGGAGTCCTCCATAGGCCTTACAGTTGTATGGTATGGTTGACTCTGCTACCTCACCCAGTTTCAGTCAGTCATCCCCTAAAGATCGCATCCCTCTTCTGCACCCTCTTTTCATTACCCACAGTTCCTCCATAGTGTTGGAGAATCATGAGTTATCAGCTGTGCTTTGGGTCCTTTATTGTCCTCCATCCCGTTGTGATTATATCCAATGGAGAAGTTTTTTGCCTCTATTCTTTCAAAACTGACTTTGGCCTGAGTTTCAGAATTCTTAGTTTCATCTCTGGAGTAACAGGTGAGTGAGTTGGTGAAATGGTAGACTATATGAATTCTTCTGGTTATTTTCAGATTAATTTTAAAAATTAAAATTACATTATTAATATTTCTCTTATCACCTCTGTGTATTCTTAGTTTAAAAAATAAGTTCAAAATCTTATTTTCTTCTTCCCTTTTAAAAGTAATTTTTCCATTTTGTAATGGAAAGAGTTTGAAGTCACAGGTCCTAGATTCAAGTCTCTAACATATTATCTAAATGCTTTCTTACTTTGGGCCAGTCACTTAACCTTTCTGAGATGAGTTTTCTCATGTTGAAATAGGAATAAATAGGAAAAATGGGTAGCTAGGTGGCACAGTGAATAGAGTGCTGGGCCTGGAGTCAGAAACACTCCTCTTTGTAAGCCACAGACACTCAGTAGCTGTGAGACCCTGGACAAGTCATCTAACCATGTTTGTCTCAATTTCCTCATCTGTAAAATGATCTGGAGAAGAAAATGGCAGACTATTCCAGTATCTTTGTTAAGAAAATCTCAAATGGAATCACAAAGAGTTGGACGCAACTGAAATGACTGAACAACAGGGATAATAGTGCTTGCACTCCCTACTCCACAGATCTCTTGTGAAGGCTCAGATGAGATTGTAATGCAAACCTCTTTGTAATCATGTCGTGCAAATGTGAGGTTTTTATGATTATGCTAAGCCTTCTAAAGCTGGGAAAATATTAGCTCTATCCTTTTGATTCGAAAGCATATTTCCCATTATCCATTGCCTGAGGAAGAAGGTTGAATTGAACTCATATGATTTATCCTTGCTCTTTGGTTTGACAAATCGTTCTAATCTCACAGTTATTCTTTAAAATAGACTCATCACCAGCTCCTTGCACTAGTTGTCTATATTTATTCTAAACTCAATTTAGCTGTGGCATCTGTGCAAAATGGAATGGAAGTTATTTATTGCCCCACTCTCCAGAGGGAATGCTTGATATCTGACATTTATATTCCTTTGAACATAAAAGCCAGATAGAAAGAAAATCAAACTTCATGCTTTGGGGCATGATTGTTTACAGATTGTTTACAGTGGTGAGCAAAAAAAAAATCCTTTCTTCCCTGGAATCATAAATAGGCTTCCAAGATTGTGTCTATATGTGGCTACATATTTCCCCCTTTTATGCCATTGGTCTCAATAATATGCTGCATTGGGTACCAAACCCCACTGTACATTATTAAGTACACATAAAATGCACATTCTTTTTTAAAACGATGTACTTAAGGATTAATAGTAACAATTTTCCATACCTCTTTCAAATGACTACAGATCAATTATCTGCTCCGTTATGTATTTTGATAATGAATTCCCATTTTCCAGACTTTGATATGCACTTTGATAGATAACCTATAGAGGTGACTCCTTAGTGTCTACATCTTGGGCTGACATGGCAAATGGGCAATAAATGGGGCCCAGAAATGAACAGAAAGAAATAAAGCTGATTGCTTTTGGAGAATTGCAATGCTCTTTTAATGAGCCCAAGTTACTCCTTGAAACAAAAGTCCGTCTTGTCAATACTGGTATCCTTCCCAAACTGCTATATGGCCTTGAGTCATAAATATCACTGATTCCAAAGAACTAAAGTTGAAGATCACCCAAAAGGCAGTAGACAGGCACATGATAAATGTAAGCAGATGACTGCTCGTAACAAACAAGCAACCACATAGGAGAAGCTGTATAAGAGATGCCATCCCAACAAAGTTTGATCAAAAAAGAAGGTGGGCTAGAAGATTGTGAGAATTATAAACAGGCTATGTTGTGTACCTCATTGGTATCTTCATAATGTCCAATGGATAGAGTGCTGGGTCTGAAGTCAGGAAGACTCCTCTTCATGAGGTAAAATCTGGCTGGGTGATCCTGGGCAAATCACTTAACCCTGTTTCCCTCACTTTGCTCATCTATAAAATGAGTTAGAGAAGGAAATGGCAAGCCATTCCAATATCTTTTCCAAGGAAACCCCAAATGGGGTCATGAAGAGTCAGGCACAGATACAACCGAATTAACAACAAGAGGAGTATACTGCAAAATATGAGCTTAAAACAGATATCTTAAGTATTACGTTTCCTTTAGCCTCCCCTTCTCCAGATCAAATCTTTGAAGTTCCTTCAGCGATTCCTATAATATTCTCCCTTTCCTTCTCCTGCCCCCCATGAGTCCTCATCATTGTCATTGTCCTTCTCTGGAGACCTTCCACCTTTGTCAATATCCTTAAATATGGTGGCCAGAGATAAACACAACATTCAATAGATAAACACACGGTGCAATGTCATCAGGATGGCCTATAGAAATATTTGGATTTCTCTCTGACCATCTCTCCTTGAACTATCCCCGAAACCTGCCTTCATTTCAAATACTATAACAGAGGGTGCTACATGAGCGTAGGCCAGGAGGAAGAAACTAAGGAAACAGATCCGAAAAAGACAATCTGTCATTTCAGAAATAAAAGAAAACTAGAGAAAGTGAGGGATGAGGAAAAAAAAGCAAGTGGTTTGTCTAAAATATGAATCCATCCATTCTTATTAACATCTTCTCATAAAATTTGCAGCAGCTTTCCAGGGCCTGGGATGTAGTAGTAATAGATATGCTGTCTATTTTGCTGAGAATAGACTTGGGGTTCTGAATACAGCAAAGCAAAGGATGCCATGGAGTCCTTTAGGATTTCAGTTTGTGATGATGTCTTTCTCTGGGGGTGAAGGAGGAGGAGGATTCTTGTTGGCAGGGAGCATCTCATAATAGTGGACATCCCACTACAATTTAGAAGCTATGAGAGGTGCACAGATTAGATTTACCCGTGGGCTTTCTACTTTTAGCAATATAGTTAAATTTAGTCTCTATGCTATTCCTACCGCCTACACTGCAATGACAGCTCTCTAGAATCCTGGTGGCTGATTTCCCCTGAAAGCATGAAATAGGCAGGATGATAGGGTATACAAAGCAGCTTCTCAATGGTTTGATTTCCTTTTCTTTGGTTCTGCTTGGTCTGGAGAACTTGAACCATTTTTGGGGAGACTAGGGTTTTGCCCTAAAGTGCCGAATTTAGAGGGTTCTGATCACTAGCAGCCTTTAGAAACCACAGAACTTAGCATAAAGTTGGTAAGAACAGTTAATATAAATGGGAAGCTATTTTTGGAAACTCTTCCCTAGTGTTTTATGGTCTCTTCTCCTTTCCACCCCAGTAGGATCCCTTTAATGACATTTCCCTGGGTATTTTTTGAAATCCTCATCCTGGGTGAAAAAATTCCCAGTTATATAGCACTGTTGATTTGGGAATATTTGGTACTCTGCTCATACTTTTACTGAGTGAGATAACAGCTAAAGTTTTGGTTCACATTTAGCTCATGCACTTATGATGTGAACTTTTCTGTATGTGTTTAATTTGGTGACATAGCCTGTAATGGTCACCAGTAGGGATGCATTTAGGAAATTGAAATCGTTTGAAAGTATTCCATCAATGGCCTTCTGTGAAAATATTTCCTTGTGTTAAATGGTATTTAACTCTCAATTAGATGGTGAAGGGTAGGGACAGATTTCTCATTCCAAGGTGTCATGCTCATCTTTTGTCCGTTCTATTAAACTTAGCGTTTAAACCCTTTATGTGGCTCTAGACAATTTATTAGAAAACTAAATGGTAGTGGCTTTAGACACAGACAGTAGAGGAGAAAAGGTTACATTTGCATAAATCTGTGCCTTAAAATCTGAATTATATCTGGGTTCTTCTTCTCTGCATGCATCTACAAATCTCTTCTCATTTAATTTTAACCCTACCTTTCCAGAGAGCTAATTGAAGTCTTGTCAGTGAAGATCATGGCATGCTATTAACTAAACTCTCTGCATCCTCTTATTTAAAGAATGTCCCCTTTGCCTTCCCCTGGGTGCCAGGTTTTTGGAAGGATGCTCATAAACCAAGGGGCCTCAGGGAAAGGTGATCAGGATGACCACCCTTAAAACCATGCCCTATGAGAATACAGGTTGGAAGAACTAGAGATGTTTAGTCTGGAAAAAAGAATGTTTTGGGATACTTGGGTTTCCCAGGATGGAGTCACAGAACACTAGAATTGGAAGGGATCTCAGAGGCCCTCTAGTTCCATCACTAAGATCTGAATAAGAATCCCCTCTGTACAACCAATTTGGCCAGTATCCAGCTTCTGCTTCAAGTCTTCCATTAAGAGGAAGTCTGTTATTCTTTGAAGTATCCCATCCCACTTGTGAACTAATGTGTAAGTTAGGAAGACTTTCCTTCCATTGAACCAAAATTGGCTTGTCTTCCATTTTTACCAACACTGTCCTCTTGTGCCTAAAGACATCTAAATGTTCTACTCCTTAACAGTCCTTCCCGCACGTGAACTTTTGTGTCCTTCTCTTCTTCAGGCTAATCATACTCAATTCCTTCAACTAATCTTTATTTAACTTTTAAAAATTTAATTTTTAATTTATGGAATAAAACAAGAATTTCTATAATTATAAACTTAACATTTATACATCAATGCAATTAATTAAACATACTTGGCAATTACTTAGAGCTTAATAAAAGAATTCTCTATATATTAAATTAATATCTATTAGTTTATCTTCATAGAATTGTTGCTGTCTTAAAAAAGACCATGACATCAGGGAGGTGATACTATGACAGGCAAGTGAATTGGATTTAAGTGAGGGAGGGCTGTGTACAGTCATCAGCCTCATTTTTTCCTCCAGAGTCACCTGGGGCCAGTAATACTTTTGCAAGAGAGGAATTTTTCAAAAGTTCTAGGCCACAATTTTTAAAATTATCAAAATGCTTCATGGACGTCCTTTTATTTTTCATATTTGTTACTGCCTACAAGCCTTCTAAAAATTAAACTTCAAAAAAAAATGTAAAATCCATTCTTAGCCCCTGTGGACAGTTTGAAAAAAACAAACAATAGCAAAAACAGGGGGTGGGTCAGACTTGTTTCCCTTGGCATAGTAAACCCATATGTCTAATTTATCACTTCTCTATTAGGAAAAACAAGATATGCTTCTCCAATCTTTTGAAGTTGTGATTGCTTACTACTTTAGTCAAGGCTGTGAGGTCTCCCAGATTTATTTCCCTTCCTATCATTGTGACATTCCTAAGATTTCATTAGCTTTTTTGACTTCCATATGATGGCAGTGACTAAATCATATTGAGGTTGTAGTGCAGTTTTTTAAAATATAAATTGCTATCTTCCTGTTTTGTACTTGTAAAGATGAACTTTCTTAAGCTCATGTGAAGATATTACATTTGTTGTTATTAAATTTCATATTAGTAGGAGCACTCCAAACTTGTAGTCTATGAAAAAGGGCTATCATATGAAAGAGGCCTACCAGGAAGGGAATCACTGTTGGCCTCAAGGGACTGAGACCCCACACCCATGCCTTCTCCCTAGGAAGCTCCTCTGCTCTGGACTCTCCCACATGATCTAGCTCAGGTTCAATCCTGGGGGAGCCTGGACTCTAACAGGAGAGTAGTCTCTCTTTTTTCCTACTCACTTATGGATTATAACCTTCTCCAATACCCTGAAGACAAATGATTTAGAGTTTAGTCTGCGGTTATGTCTAGGGTCTCCCCAGTAGAATAGAAAGTCACTCAACATATGGAAATGTAAATACAGTGTGTGATGGACATTTGTTTCCTATACACATAAAAAATTCTAAAAGACTAAAAACACGTGAGCAAAGTGACTTGATAGCTAACGTTTATATAGTGCTTCAAGGTTTACAAAGTGCTCACAACAATTCTGTGAGATAGAAGTTATTATCACCCCCATTACACAGATAAGGAAACTGAGGCAGAGAGAATTTAAAGTGACTTGCTCAAAGTTACTCAGCTAGTAAGGGTTTGTGGCTAGATTTGAACTCAGGTCTTCCCAACTCCTGATCCAGTGCTCTAGTCACTGTGCCATTTTACCATCTTTTGTAGTGCTTATTTATGTAGGGATTAATCTGAAATCATTCAGAGAATATCTGGCTATACAACTCCTCAGGGTTTTCAGGGTAACCCTGTGGGGTTGAAATGTCTCATCTGTAATACTATCAGCTCAAGCTCCTATTGCCCCACTGTTAACTGCCAGTGGTTAAGTCCATTAAACAAAGTGATATCAGTCAGCTTTAAAAAAAATTTTTTTTGAGAGGCAGAGTTAAGTGACTTACTCAGAATTGACTTTTACAAAAGAATATTCAAGGTGAAGACATAGCAAGAGCAGACCTACAAATATTTCACCCCAACACCCTCTCCCTTACACTACCTCAGTTCCTGGGGAGTGTGGTGGACTCAGACTTTTAACTCACTTTTTATGTAACATTTGTTTAATCAGGTTTATTTCTGAATGTAGCCGTAGCCATGAATAGGTAAGTTAGCATCTCAGTTCCTGCTGGGCAGGATATTTAGAACTTCATTTATCATCCTTTGGCTTTTTTTAAGTTCCAGAATATGTTCCAGATCCCAGACTTTATGGTGGCTCACTCTCTTAACCTTTGGAAGCTCACAGGGTCATATAGCCATGGTCAAGTTCCTCCACTTAAAAACAAGGAAGAATGGATATGAAAGAGCCACAATAGCAGGGCTATGTGTTCTTGGCTTTATGCTGGCTAAGAATGAGAGAAAGCCCAAGGTCCTTCTGGGCAGAAGCTCTTAGCAGCTTGTCCTTATCTAAGTGAGGATTGACTCCTACTATGCTTAAGCAGAATTCAGTAACTTACTTTGTTACTACTACAATCTCTCTTGCAGCTGATCAACCACATTAGAACAAAAAGTAGTTTAAAGGACTGCTATTTGAAACATTACATTTCATCTTCATTCCGCTCTGATTCTTTCCATAGTACTCATGTTTTCTGACAAATCTGGAAAGGGTTCAAGCTAATTCTTTCATTGGTGGTCATTTTTTTCAAGAGTGCTGATGTAGTTGCCATGGACTCTACCCTAGTCCATTAGTCAGGTCTACCCAAAGTATCTTCAGACTTTTTAAACTCTCAAGATCATTTCCAAACCTGTATAAGTTTGTCTCTGAAAACCCTCTTCTATCAGGAAAGAACAAACATAAATGGGGTATTGCTAAACTCAGGCTCAGACTTACCTACACAGGACATGTCCTTTAGATGCTATAACCTCCGGGTTACAAAGGAGGAAGTAGAGAGAAGCCAGGAAAGCCATTTCTTCACTGCTCCTCTCAGAAAGTGGCTTGAAACAATCCTGACATGATCAAAAGTCCAAAGAGAATGGACAATTGAGACTGGAGTCACTCCCTTTCATTTGAGTTCTTTCTATTCAGTTGCCAGTAGGCACTCAGACACATGTGGCAGAAACTGCTGGGAAGTTGGCCATCTTCAGTCTATCCAAGCACTGAATCACACATGTGGTTGGCTAGACTCAAGAGGGCAACTTTGTGTCTTCCCTGTTCAATTCATCACAGAGGGGTTAGATTTGTTGTACTTGGCCTTGGAAGACAGAAGTAGAAATAATAGGTAGAATTCATGAAGAGATAGCTTTTTTCTTTTTAAAAATTTTTTGATGTTAAGGGAAAAACTCCTTAATTATTAAAGCTTGGCCAAATAGAGAATTCGCCTACTCAAGAAGTAGTAAGTCCCTTCTCATGTGAAGTATTGAAACAAATGATCACTTGTCAAGAATGTTTAGAAGGGATCCTGGATCAGGGATGGATTAGACAAGGGCACTCCCAAGTTTCCTTCCAATTTGAGAGTCTGATTTTTTGCACTGTCTCAATTTAATCCATACCTGCCATTGGAGAATACTTTCATCTTTCATATCTCCTTTTCTTTTTTATTTTGTCCCTTCTTTACTGCCTGCCATTCAAATATACATGTATCATCTGGTTTTTTAGTAGCTGTGGTAATTTCTGTATTTGTTTTCTGACTGTTTATGTGTCCTATTGTTTTCCTTTTATTTTTGTTTTGCATCTAATGGCCTCTGTTCAAGTGTGTTCATTTTCTGACTTTAAAAAATATTCAGAGCTATCTTATAATATAGAGTAGCATTGAAAGTGGCATTGGTTAGTCCAATTTTACAGTTCATTTACAGATGAGGAAGCTGAAATCCAGAAAGTTTAAATGACCCAAATCACACAGGTAGTAAAAGCAGAGGTAGGAGTTGAACCTACATTCTCTCATTCTAAATTCAATGCTCATCCTACTATGATATGAAGAGGGTAGTGATCAGTACAAGTAATTAGCTCACAGATTCATCAAAATAACACCCAACATTAGTAATTACTTAGGGATCATCTCTCCTGATTTATGTTATGACTAACTATAGTTTAATCTGCCTCCTCCAATATGAGGTCTGCTTGACTAGAGGCATTAGGTTACATTTGATTGGCATGTCTAATCTCTAGGGCCGTGTATATTGGTTAGCATGGAGGTGAGGGGTGGGGACTAATCAAACTTGATCTTTTCAATAAGCAGGGACGCATCAGCTCCTGGTATGTCAGTTATGGAATTGGGAGAGGTGATAAAATAAAGAATATGGTCCATGTTGATGCTTTGTTACCCAATAAAAGCTTCAAAGCATTAAGCGTGAAATCATAAACATAGCTGTGTTTTGCTTTCTATGCTCTAATTCACAACAGGGTGTTGGCTATCATTGATTTAGAATGGCTCAACACACCTGGTGGCTTTTTGTAGAGAAGACCAGGGGTGCTGGAAGACCTAAAGGTCCCCCAATTAATCTTTTCCCGTAGCCATTTGCCCTGGTATGAATATCTCTCCCTGCCTCCCAAAGGAAATAGAAAGACTTTGATTTATTTGACCTCCTATTATTCCTGACTCCAGGCAAGAACATAATACTCTTCAGGATTGCTGGTGTTTTTCAGCTTCCATATTCCCTTCTGTTCATAAAAATCAACGATCTATTTGGTGTCACTGCTTCCAGTTGGCAGATGTTTGTTCAGTGTGAAAAGAGTAAGATTTCATGGAAAACTCCTTGTTTGGTTTTTGCTTAAGATCATTAGCTCTTCCTAATGTTGACATGTTCCCAGAGCAGTTGCTTTGCCTAATTTTATAACCATGAGTCACTAGCACTTTTAATGGGGACCACCATTTGCTTTTGGAAACCCCACTTGTATTTTTTTTAAATTCTCCACTCAGGTTTTCCTGATCACTATCACCTTCTGCAAGAAGCCTTTCCCAGTCTTCTTTAATCTTAGTGCCTTCCCTATGAAATCACCTCAAATTTATCTTATATACGTACCATGTTTGTAGATAACTGTTTACATATTGTTTTCCTCATTAGATTCTGAGCTAGGGACTGTCTTTTGCTACTTTGTATCACCAGCACTTAGCACAGTGCCTGGCACACAGAAGATGCTTAACAAATGCTAATTGATGGTATAAACTTGGGAAGAACAGACAATCATGGATCCTAAACCATTTTTTTCTTAGTCTTCACAGGGTTTTCAGTCATTCCTTTCCATATATTTCCTAATTCAAAGACATAGACACTGGTATGCAAAAATTTATGCCTATGCACTTGTAACCTATACGGAAAATAAGGAAGGCTCTGTGGTTTTACCATCGTGTCAAATTCCCAGTGTGGTAACTCCTTAGAGATCACAACCCATCTTTAACTTAGGAGGTAGACCTTAAGGAATTACATGAGGTTCATAGTGGTTAAGTGATTTGTTCATTATAGCAAATACTCAAATAGATATGTGCTATCTTTGATGTAAGTGTGCTCTTCAGTGATGCAAATGGTAGTACCTCATGCCTGCCCTCCTTCTTTCTAAAGTGTGCCTGTCCAACGTGCTAAGGGCCTTCATTCCTTTGTTTCATCGAAAATAGTGAGGCTACTTTTGACCTAGCAATATCATTTCTAGAACTGTATCCAAAAGAAATCATAAAAATGGGAAAGGGTCACATGTGTATAAAAACATTTATAGTGACTCTCTTTGTGGTGGCCAAGAACTGGAAATCAAGGGGATGCCCATCAATAGGGGAATGGCTGAATAAATTGTAGTATATGAATGTAATGGAATACTATTGTGCTATAAGAAATGATGAACAGAAAGACTTCAGAGAGTCCTGGAAAGACTTATATGAACTGATGCTGAGTAAAAGGAGCAGAACTAGGAGATCATTGCACACAGCAACAACCACAGTGTAGAAGGAATTTTTCTGATAGACTTATCCCTTTACAGCAATGCAAGGACCTAAAACATTTCCAAAGAAATTTTGAGGCAAAATGCCATCCACATCCAGAGAAAGAACTATGGAATTGGAATGCAGAATGAAGTAGACTATTTTCTCTTGTGTTTTGTTTTGATTTTCTCATGGTTGCTCCCATTCATTTTAATTCTTCTATGCAACATAATTAATGTGAAAATGCGTTTAATAAGAATGTATGTGCAGAACTCATATAAGATTGCTTGCCATCTCAGGGTGAGAGGCGGGAAGGAAGGGGAGAAAATCTAAGATTTATGGAAGTGATTGTAGAAAACTGAAAACAAATAAATTAATAATAGTAAAAAAAGAAAATAGTGAGACTGCCAGTACGGGGAGCCCAAAGCTGTCCATGCCTGTCATGTCAGGTGATCAGCGACATCTTCTTTTTTGCTCATCAATTTCTTTGATGATGTGTCCTTTATCCTGCTTCTCCTTTGTAATTTCCTCTTTGTAAATACTCATGCCCACCCTGTACCTTCTTTCTATTGCTTTCAAGGTAAATCTCGTCATTGGTTCTTTAAATGATTTTCGTCATATAAAATATGCAGAAATGGTATCAGAAAGATGGACCAAGAAGAATTTTGAGATTATTAAAAGAATTTTCCAGTTTCCCAAAAGCAACATCTTGGCAATATCCTTTTGCTGTTTCCCTCTGGGCCCAATTCACTGTTCAGTTGTAATGTTGGGTAGGGTACATTTTCTGAAAGCAAACAACTAAATCCAACAATCCACAAACAACTCAGAAAGAACAACCAAGCAAAAACTGACTATGTGTGACAGTATGTTCACTAGTCTACTTCCACAGCTTTTTACCTCCTCCATGATAGGATAGGGACATGCATTTTCTCAATTCTTCTCTGAAGTTTTTCTGGGCATTGCCATTGGCCTCTAACTATTTGTGTGATCTTGGGCAAATCACATAACCCAAATGAGCCTCATTTTCCTCATTTTCCATGTATAATAATGAGATTGAAGTAGATGACCTCTGATAACCTCCAGCTCTAGATCTATGATTCAGTGACGGACAAGCTCTATACCCATCCAACTTTCTTTTCATAGTCTAGAAAACCGACATTCTTTCATTTTCCCAGGATAGATAGTTAGCTAAAACTCTTTTGAGTGGTCATGCATCTCATTCAGTAGGTCACAGAATTCATGTCAAAGATAGTCTTTCTAACTCTAAGCTTGGCTTCCTGTCCACTTTATGACTCTTATCACTGTTTCAATGAAAGCAGGTAAGGGAAAGCTGTGCTGCCTCCTTCTTTGTTTTACCTAGACTGAAAAAAATGTAAATACATTTCCATTCATTGATCAATGTATACTTAAAATTTTTTTTTAATTGATGCATTTTGCTTTTATGTCACACAATTCTATTTCTTCCTTTGCCCAGCAAACTATTCCTTATAACAAAGATTAAAAAAGAAAAAAAGTTTGACAAACCCTACCCATGCATTCATTGCATCTGATAAGATATGTAATATTCTACATCCTTAGTCTCCCACTTCCACGAAGAAGAGAGGGAGGTACATTTTCTCAATTCTCCCTTGAAATTCAGTTTTGTTCTTATCCTTACAAAGGGTTGGCAGTTTTGTTTTATTGTTTTTTCTGTGTAAGATGCAGTCATTTTGTATACTGTAATGCTGGTTTTACTTAATTCACAGGATTTTAGACTTAAAGCCAAAAGGGAACTAGTTCATTTCTCTCATTTTACAGATGAAGATCTGAGGCCCAGAGCAGTTAAGTGATTTGTCTAAATCACAAATATGGTGAGGAACAGAACTGAGATTCGAACCCAGACCCTCTGATTCTTAATCAAGCTCTCTTTGTACCATAGCACATGGTCTCATAATATGGTTCATATAAATCCTCCCATATTTCTGAGTTCTCCAAATTTGAGTTTTCTTGCAGCATAATCATATTCAATCACAGTCACGTCCCCCAACTTATTTTTTATTCTTCTATTGATGGGCACCTACTTTTTACTAACACAAAAAGAACTGCTGTGAATATGTTGCATTTGAGACCTTTGATCTTTTGGGAGCGTGTGCCTATCAATGCAATCTCTGCACCAAAGGGTATGAATATTCTGACTTTAAAAAGCATATTTCAAATTGCTTTCAAGAATTCTTGGGCCAGTTCACAAGTCTGCCAACAGGTATTATTAATGTGTCTGTTTTCCCATAAGCTCTCTAATATCAACGATTTCCAACTATTTTCCAAATTTCTGAGGTTGAGTGGAAACTTCCAAGTTCCTTCAGTTCACATTTCTCTTATTATTAGTGATGTGGATTATTTTTTCATAGGGATGTAATTCTTCTTTTGAAAACTTGAACTATTCCTATTCTTTAACAATATGAGGATTGCTCTTGATCTTATATCTTTGGGCTAATTCACTATATGTCTTAAATATCAGACCCTTTCAGTGAAGAGAGGGATGTATGGAATACCAGACCTGTACTTTCATCAGCATAGCAAGCTCTTAGTGAGGAATTTACTTTCACCAATGCACGTTAGAATCTTTTTACCAAATTAGAGATTTAGAGTTGACTAAGGAACTGAGAAGTTAAGTGTCTTGACCAGGACCACAAAGTCAGTATGTATCAGAGAAGAGACTTGAATTCAGGTATTTTTGACTTCAAGTTCAATTCTGTATCAATTATGCCATACTGTTTCACAACATAGCCTCAATTAGAGATATTTAACACAAAGATGTCCCCCCCCCCCAATTAATAGTGACCCATGGTCTAGCTCTATTAATGGCATTTATGTAATTTTTTCCAATTTCTTTTCATCAAAATTCTCTATCTGTACCATTTTACTTTCTGTGATCACCTCTACCCCTTATCTGTTTAAGAATTCTCTCCCAGTCAAAGGAAGGAAAGGAACATTTACTAAGCATCTATTGGCACATATGCCAGGAAATTTCTGAGAGCCGAGGGCTTTACAAATATTATCTCATTTGATTCTCACAACAATTCCGTGAAGTAGGTGCTGTTTATTATTCTCCATTTTACAGTGGAGAAAACTGAGGGAAACAAAGGTTAAGTGACTTTCCCAGGCTTACACAGATAGTGGGCATCTGAAGGCCAAAGTAGTGAGGCTAGATCTGAACCAAATTCTTACTGACTCCGGGCCCAGCACTCTATTCGCTGCCCCACTTAGCTAGCCCCAAATTGTGAAAGATTCTTTAATGCTTTTTAATTTATTTTGTTATAAAAATTGCAAATTTAATTAATTAATTAATTTTTAGTTTTCATTATTCACTCGTTCAATTGGTCACAGAGTTAATAAATATCATATCAGATATTCAACATTAACTTCCATAAGTTTTTGAGTCCTTCCTCTCTCTTCTCCCAAGATGGCATGCAATCTGATATAGGCTCTACATGTACATTCTTATTAAACACATTTTTCACATTAGTCATGTTGTATAGGGAGAATGAGAATGAATGGGAGGAACCATGAGAAAGAAAAAACAAAACAAAATAAGAGAGCAAATAGTATGCATCTATCTGCATTCAGGCTCCATTGTTCTTTCTCTTGATGTGGATATATTTTTATTTTTTAATGATGCAAACTTTTATATTTAATTTGAGTATCTTTTTGGAACTTATTGTGGTATATATCTACACATATTTTCATTATACATTTGCCTGTCTGGCAGTGAGATCTCTCTCCTTTGAACTCTCATAACACATTTTTGTTGGTATCTCCTGAATTCACTTAGCATAGGGTCCATACTCATTTGTGAATGTGTCTTATTTCTCCTACTAACCACCTCAAGTTCCCCTCAAGGGAGGGTCCAATACAAGTATTCATTTTCTATTTTCCATAGTGTCTAGTATAGTGCCTCGTTTGTGTGAAATTTTGGGGAATCTATGAGCATATGCACTTGTATACTGTTTCTGATTCCATAGACCAGAATTCATCCCTCACTCATACAATATTCTTATTAAGTGTGAATTTAATTTTTTCCCCAAATTTATTCATTTTTTTGTTTTCAGTTTTCAACAATCACTTCAATAAGTTCCAAATTTTCTTCCTCTCTCTCCTCCCTCCCTCCCTCCCCAAGACAGCAGGCAATCTTGTATGGGTTCTACACATACATTCCTATTAAACACATTTTCACATTAATCATGTTGCATAGAAGAATTAAAGTGAATGGGAGAAATCATGAGAAAAACAAAACAAAACATAACAGGAGAAAGTGTTCTGCTTCATTCTACGTTCTAACTCCATAGTTACTTCTCTGGAAGTAGATGGCATTTTGCATTATGAGTCCTTTGGAAATGTTTTAGGTCCTTGCATTGGAAAAACAGTCCTCACACACTGTGGCTGTTATTGTGTATAATGTTCTCCTGGTTCTGCTCACTTCACTCAGCATCAGTTCATATAAGTTTTCCCAGGTTTTTCTGAAATCTGCCTGCTCATTATTTCTTATAACACAATGGTATTCCATTACATTAATATACCACAACTTGCTCAGTCATTCCCCAATTGATGGGCATCCCCTTGATTTCCAGTTCTTGGCCACCACAAAAAAGCTGCTATAAATATTTTTGAACATGTGGGTCTTTTTCCCATTTTTATGATCTTTTTGGGATACAGACCTAGAAGGAGCATTGCTGGGTGAAAGAGTATGCACTAAATGTTAATTTAATGAATAAATCTGCTGAATAATGAAGTTATGCTTTCTTCCTCAAAAAAGTTGTTGATGCTTTCTTCCTTAACTACACAGCAAACAAATTTTGCCAAAAATGTTATTCAGCAAAGAAAGCTGCCTTGAAATCTTTAAGAGTTTTGAAGTTGGAACTATGAAGTTTTTATTTCCTATGTACCATTATTTCAGTACTGGGCTAAAAGCTCAGTGCTTCATGTGCTATGGCTTCTCACTAACAGGTGGATGCTTCCTTTGCATATAATGAGTGCTTATTATATATTTATTGAATGAATGAACCACTTGTGTATTGTAAGGGTTCTCGTTCAATCTTGTCAGGCACTGTGGAGCACTTAGAGCTTGGTCAGACGTGGATGATGCCGAGGTTATTCATTGGACCCTGGGCCATCACCAGTCATCTTGACTTTTGTCTTGCCACTGGACTTTGAGGATTCTGAAGGACAGAGTGAGGCTGATAACTGTGCAGTTCTGCCTCATTTCAATCCAATTCACACAAGCAGCTGTCAAGAGAGTACACTATGATGCCACTGGTCCTCTTCAAAAACAAAGCACAAACAACAACAAGATGGAGGGGGAGCTAAAGTTGAAATGAATTTTCCAACACTGTAGGTATATTTTGTTATACAAAAAGGGGGTCTTAAGATAATAAAATTTTTCAGTGGAAATAATTTTTTTGTATGTACTTGGTAAGCTCCTTGTTTGAAGAATTTCTGGAAAAAAGTAGAGAATTTAAGAATTGGATGACACTTTAGAAGATTTGTGGTCTAACCTTCCATGCCTCCTTCTGCAATATTACTTACAGATAGTCACCCAGTCTCTCTCTTCTTTGGGATTAATGTACCAAGTTCCTTCCAGTTGTTCTCTCTCTCTTACATGGTTTTTAGATCCTGGTCTCTCTATTCTGTACTGTTGTTTGTTAATGTCTGTCTCAAAACATGATGGCCCAAATCAAGCACTAGATCATAGTTCTAGACCTGAAAAGGACCTCAGAGACCATCTAATCCCACAGAGTTACCCCCTTGAAACTGGAGTTAGCAGTCAGTACTCTGAGGACTCAACCTGTGAGTTTGAGTATAAATCTGGTAAATATCTTAAAGAGGATGTTGCATATCTACCCTTATACTTAAGAACTAGTAAGCACACAGTAGGAACTTACTAAGTGTTTGTTGAAAGAAATCAATTTACTTTATAGGAGTAGGAGACATTTTAAGATGAATTTAAGATAATATTTAAGTTCAGATGCTGCCAGGAGGGAGTGATAGGCTTTATTATTTAATACCTTGGAAGGATATCCTTGAATATTATGAGTGGTATGAAGAAACTGAAACTTAGAAGAATTAAATGACCTGGCCAAAGTTGCACAGGTAAGTGCTAACTACAAGATTTGAATTCAGGCCCTCCCTCTGACTTTAGAGTAAGTGTTCTATGTTAGTTGTAGTCTAAGGAACAGATTACAGTAGCAGGATCTGAGTCCTTCATATCCATGAAAGTAGCCTGAGTGTATTAACTTTTTAACAGTTGCATTGCAATGTTGTTTCATACTAAACTTGTTCACCTAAAATCTCCAGGTCTTTTTCATATGAACTGTTGCCAAATAAAATCCCTCCCATCACGTATTTATTTGAACAATTAATTTTTTTGGACCTAAATATAGAACACTGACATTTTTCTCTGTCTTCTTGGTTTTGGCCCAGTGTGCGATGGCTTTTCTGAATTGTGATTATGTTATCACTCAATTTAGTTATCCTTTCTATGTTGTCTGAAAATTTGGTAAAAGTTTCCAAGACATTATTTCAAATGTTTAAGAGGATACGGCGCGAAGCAGCTCCGAGGTCTCATAATTAGAGATCTCCTTCCCGGCAGACGCATAGTTGTAACCAATACTCTTTGGGTTTGATCGAGCTACTCTATCTAATAACTTGTTTTGGTGGAAAGAGTAACAGTCTTGAGACTTGTAACGATCATAGCCAACCACTCGAGCTGCGTTTCACTATCTCAGGGGAGCAAGGCAGCACAATGGGTAGAGCCCTGGGTCCGGAGTCAGGAAGACCTGAGTTTAAATCCAGCCCCGCTAACTTGCTGAGTGACTTAATAACTTCTGCTATCAGTCTCATTTTCCTCATCTGTAAAATGGGGATACTGACCTCCAAGGGCAATTCTTGTTTGCAGACAAAGTACATTATCCAGAGTTCCCTATACCAATGAAATTATAGGTAGGTAAAGTATCTATCCCTCATTTCAATCATCGCTATAGAAAAGGCTTATATAATGCTTTTTTGAAATCAAGATATACTGTGTCCATGGCATTACCCTGATCTGCCAACCTAACAACCCAATCCTATCACAAAATCAAATAAGGTTTTATAGAGAGAGACAACTGGTGGAACAGTAGACAGAGCTTTGGGTTTGGGGTTAGGAAGATCCATATTCAAATCCTTCCTTACACACTTACTGTGTGACACTGATCAATTCAGTTGACCTATGTCTGCCTCAGTTTCCTCAATTGTGACATGGGGATAATACCTCCTAGGATTGTCATGAGAATCAAATGAAATAATATTTATGAAGTGCTTAGCACTGTGTCTAGTACATAATAGACTCCCTATGAATGCTTATTCTTGTCCCTTTATTTTCACAATTGTTTTCTTAAGTATTCATGTGTACTATGTAATAATTTTGCTCTTTTTGACAATATCAAACACGTGTCTAATGATCTGTTCTAGAATTTTGCCTGGGATTGACATTAAGTGCACTGGTCCGCAGTTTTCCAGAATTTGCCCTTATTCCCATTTTAACAACTGGGACAATGTTTGACCATCTCCAGGATTTTGATTATTCTCCATTATTTCTTGAAGATTGCCACAGTCAAAGAAGTAATTGCCTGCAGAGAGTCTAGGAGAATTTAGAATGAAAAGAACTGGCTTCTTATCCTGCTTCTGTCACTTACTACCTGTGTGTACTTGGGGAAATGATTTAACCTTTTTAAGCCTCAGTTTCCTTTGCTGGAGAAAATTGCATTAGACTTCTTCAAAAGTTCCTTACAACTCCAAATCAACTGTTCTATGAGTTGTCACTGTGAGATCTCACTTCCAGACTCCTTCAGAGCCCTTGGCTACAATTTGTTAGGACCTTGATTTAGAGTAATCAGAATGGGGAGGTGCTGTTCTTTCCTATCTCTGTTTTTAGTCACACTTTCAGTTTTATAATGTTTATTCTGTCTCTTGTAGTTTATTTTATTTTTTAGAGATGGGCAAAAGTCCCAATTTTCATTCATTCATTCATTTATATTTTATTTTTGATTTATAAAATAATAGAAACATTTTCATAACATAATAGAATAAAAAAATTGCACATGAAACTGTAAATCTATTATATACAACTTGTTATTCTTTTAAAACATAGAATAAAGTTACCACGTAACTTTCTTTTTTTCTCCCCCCACTTAGAAATGACTACCATTAGATGCAAATATATGCAATATATGTGCACTTTGTACGCATGTGTATACAAATATATATATGTATAATATACATATATATACACACATATGTATACTTCTATTTATCAGTTTTTTCTTTGGATGTAGATATTGCCTTCCTTCCTATGTCCTTTGTAGTTAATTTGGGTACTTACAACAATCAGAATAACTTATTTGCTTAAAGGTGTTATTAATACAATGTTACTTTTACTATATATAATGTTCTCTTGATTCTGCTTGGTTTGCTCTTCATTATTTCGTGCAAGTCTATCCATATTTTTCTACAATCAAGGGACTTTGTTCCACTCCTTGTAGTTTTAAGAACCTTCACTTTTATAGAAAAGACAAAAGCAAAGGAGGGTTGAGAAATCCTGTCCTTTGTTGACATTACAGCCCCTCTCCCCAGGCACTGGGCTTATCCTTATACTTTTGGTGTTGGGTAAAGGGAACAAAATGCAGTAGATTCTCGGTTTACAAATTTAATTTGTTCCAAGATTCTGTTCATCATATGATTTGTTTGTATTGCAAAGTGAATTTTCCCATAGGAATTAGTATAAAGTCAGATGATCAGCACCACATCTCCAAAAATATTCATATAAAAATAATTACTTATAATTTTGTCCCTAATGTACCTGAAATATGTAGCAATGATAAGTACATAATATAAATAGAAAATAAAATAAATTAGCCTTCACTTTACCTTTGAGAAGAGTTGTGGCTGGTGTGACAGAGCTGAGAAGGAGGAGGAGGAGGAAGGTTTATTACTTGGAAGGAGAATCCCCTTCTATGAGAACATCAGGGATTTCAATGTCCGGAGTGTTCTCTCTTATGCTACTTTCACTAAAAGTAAGACTAACACCACTGCATTTACTTATTTTTTGTTTTTTAGAATCACTTTCATGTTTTGACTCATTGATTTCTTTTCTTTACATTCATTTCTGACTAGGAATCTATCTAATGACACTTGTTTTGATGTTATTTAAATGAATTTATTTGTTTTCAGTTTTCAACATTTTCTTCCATAAGTTTTAAATTTTCTCCATATTTCTCCCCCTTCTGTCCCCAAATGGCATGCAATCTTATATAGGTTAAAAAACCCCACCATTGCCCTAGCTGAACGTCATCTCTTTGATAGCCATTCAAGTCCAAATATGATGTTTGTATTGCGAATTTTTGTTCATCTTGCAAGACAAATTTTGGGAAAAATTTTTCCTCTTTCAGCAAAGTATACATAAACCAGATTACTCATAAAGTGAGGATCTACTGTATCTGATTTTTTCCAAATCACAGCTTGTTCTATACTCTGACTATGCTGGTACTGTGCCTATAGGTTTCCGCAGCTAGGAGCACTAGAGCTAGAAAAACTCATCTTCCTGAGTTCAAATCTGGCTTCAGATAATTTCTAGATGTGTAATCCTGGGCAAGTCACTTAACACTGTTTGCCTCAGTTTCCTATTCTGCAACATGAGGTGGAGAAGGAAATGGCAAACCACTCCAGTATCACTGCCAAGAAAATCCCAAATGGGGTTAAAAAAAGTAAGACATGAAACAACAATACTCTTATATTTGTAATGAGTTGCCTCTACTTTCATCTTTTGTCCAAATCCTTTTATGAAGTAAAGAATCCTTTGATCATCTGAATTGTCAGCCTTATAACTGCTTTGGGCTGTCCTTGCTGTTGTCATGATTGTTGCTTTCTAGGTTTTTTTATGGCTGGGTTTGGGTTTTTCCACCTTTACTTCCCTTAACCTCATTGGGAATATTTGGTAGCAGGGCATGAGAAACCAGAATTGAGAAATCTATTCCTGGAGCTGCGGCACAATACCATGGCAAGAAATCTAAGTTATAAGGTCTGAACTCAAAGAAAACTTTAATCTTGCAGGCAGGAATTATCTCCAACCTCTATTAGACTGTTCTTTGAGGGCAGAGACTCTCTTTTTTCATCTTTGTCTCTCCAAGTATCTCCAGGACATAGCCTGGCAAGAAGGTAAGAGCTGGAAGACTGCTATTCAAGGTCCCCTTCTGACACATCCTTTTTATGTAATCCTGGGCAAGTAATTTAACTTCTTAATACTCTGAGCTATTCTCTAAGACTATAAATAGGTGAGAAGGGGTGGCTGACATTGGGAAAGAGAATCTACCCATCTAGGAGCTCATTAAATTAATGGAATCACAAGTCTAGTCCCTAGTAGCTCTGTCACCAAGTCCCCAGCAAGATGCCTTATATGTCTTGGGGATAGAAGGAGGAAAAAAGATAAGGAAGGTGTAGCCTTATGATTTCATTAGTGTAAAGAACTCTTGAGCTGTTAGGTGGTATAATGGATAGAGTGCCAAGGATAGAGCGCTGGGCCGGGAGTCAGGAAAACTTATCTTCCTGTGTTCAAATATGACTTTAGATACTATGTATGACCCTGGGTAAATCAATTGTTTGACTCAGTTTTCTCATCTGTAAAATGAGTTGGAGAAAGAAATGGCAAACCAACTCTGGTGTCTTTGCCAAGAAAACTCTAAATTGGGTAACGAATTTTGTTCCTTCTATCCAATGCCAAAAGTACAAGGAAAATCTCATTACCTCAGAGAGGAGCTGTAATTTCAACAGATGACAGAGGATTTCTCAGCCTTCCTTTGCTTTTATCTTCTCTAGAAAACTGAAAAATGATTGGACAATTACAATAAAGCTTTTGGTGTTAAACTCCCTCCATTGATAATACCTCAACAAGTACTCTGTAGTTTCTAGACTGAGAGAGTTTAGGTGGGAGGGGAAGAAGAGGTCACCAAGAGATTAAGTGACTAGCTCAGGGGCTCTCTCTCTCTCTCTCTCTCTCTCTCTCTCACACACACACACACACACACACATTTATTTGTGACAGCAACAATATGTGTGTGTATGTGTGTGTATGTGTATCAGTGACTAGACTTAAACCAGGTCGTCCTGATTCCAAGCCTTTCTGACTCCATGGCTACACCATGCTGCCTCTATATTTTGCACATAATAGTAGTTCAGTAAATATTCGTAGGATAGAACTGAATTGATCTGAGCAACCAAAGAAGATATCAGAGCAATAATAATCCATGGTCATCAGACGTCTGGAGAGGGAGTCTGAAATTGGGCATACAAGTAGGCAGGATATTGAATACATGAACAAGGTACCAACAGGTACTTAGGGAAAGTTTGGATTCATCCTGGACCTTCTTTCTTGCAATGAAGGAATCCTTCCCAGGTCACTAGTAGCTTGAAGCCAGCAGGTGAAAGACACATTTGGAAGGAGGTAGAAAGAAAGATTCTGATATTATTACTATGGAGTTCTGTTATCAGTCAGATTATGAGCCAGGTTTTGCTACTGACTGCATAAAATTTACCAGTCTTAGGGTTTGGAAGACCTTA
This sequence comes from Potorous gilbertii, assembly GCA_028658325.1. Taxonomy (NCBI): domain Eukaryota; kingdom Metazoa; phylum Chordata; class Mammalia; order Diprotodontia; family Potoroidae; genus Potorous; species Potorous gilbertii. The sequence goes on from CM053771.1 coordinate 115,690,586, forward strand.
AAATAAAGTCTTGCATTTCCTTTTATTGGAAAAATGAAAAAATCTAGGAATATGGATTGTTACATATACTGTCACTTTATCTGTTGGTTAGTTTTGCTGAAACACTTTCCTTTTTTATTCTCTCTCATATCTTTTATTACAAGGGAGGAAGCATATACTTAGACATGAAAGTGATGTAAAAAATAACAAAAATATGTAAATTTTAAGATATTAAAATAATTTTATGTCATATGTAATTTGAGCTGGAGTATGGCTAAATATATAAAAATTAAAGGACTCTCTTTTTAAAATCATTTAGAGAAAGGAGTCTCAAAACAATTTGTGTCCCTCAATCCAAAGATTAAAGAATCTGGCTACCAATATAAGAGTACTCCAAAGGTCTCCATATATAAACCAAAATGAACAAACCAACTTCACAGTATCTAAGGAAATTGAAATTAATTAACAAGGCTTTATTATGTGCCAGGCAATGTGGAGATGTAAAAAAAAAATTAGAAAATCCAAGTCCTGGAGTGTACATTCTACTGGGGGTAGAATATACACTCATATAAGGAGCACCCATATAAAAACCCAGAGAGAAAGAGAACCTGGGTTTGGAGATAGAGAGCCTGAGTTTTAATGCCAGTTCTTCCACTTATTACTTATGGCAATTCAAACTTGAGCAAATTGAGATTGGGTAAGTCAATGAAATTCCCTGTGCCTTGGTTTCCTTATTTGTAAAATGAAGGAGTTAGACTAGATGATCTTTAAGATCATTTCCAGCTCTAAGCCTATGTTCCTAAAAAGAATATAATATGTAATAATTAAATTCTATGTAATTTCATTGGAGAGAGCAATCACAACTCAGGGGGTTAGGAGAAACCTTACGTAAGAGGTAGCCCATTAGCTGACCCTTAAAGGATCTAGGTATTCCAGGTTGAGGGGCTAAGAGGACATGAGAGGTAATGATAGTAATGATGACAACATTAATCACTTGTGCAAAAGCACAGAAATGAGAGATATAAACATCTCCAGGAACAAGAAATGGGCCAGCTCTGACCCAAACAAACAAACAGAAGGAAGTGAGTTAGAAGGGCTTAGGTTGGACATGAAGAAGTGAGGATTTTGAAAATTCAAATGGGGTTACTAAACAAGGCATTGGAATCTCCTTCCATGGGTCCTTTTAAAAAAATAGGATAAAATTCCACCCCTCAGAGTGGTTTAATTGTGATTTTACCTAAAGATGAGAGAGATGAATAATGTGATATGTCCCTCCCCTGAAAATTTCCTTCTAGTTTAAAAATCCTATGAATATACCCAGTGAGGTAGGTGGGATAGGATGTATCTCTCTTAACCTGTATGGTTCCCTGGAGTGTAAGTAGCTAAAAGATACAATTCTTTTTCTTTAAAGAAATAAAGGGGCCTGAAAACCTTATTTTTTTGTCTATGATAAAGATTGGTAATAAAGATTCCTTATAATAAAGATCTCTTTTGAAAGAACATAATTGCCAAATGTCCACTTCCAACCTTCCTTCTGAGGTTCCATGATGTCACATGTATGTTTAGGCTCTCTGAAGACCTTGGTCACTTAGCAACTTTCCCATGAATTTTTCTCTCTCTCTCCTGAAAAATTCCAGGCAATGCATGACTTAAATTAAGATGTTGTAGTTCATTGGAGCTCAGAGAACAATTGCTTGTACTTGTCTTATGCCCATCAGAAAATAAATCAAAGATGTTGTTGCCCACTGTGTTTTCCCTGTGTCTTCATCTTGTATGCATTTGGTCCCAAGAGGCTGCTCATCAAAGAGAGGAGAAAGTAATGTGAAAAGTTGTTCCTCTGGTGCCTTACTGCTCTACCCTACACACTGACAGCAACAATAGCCAGTGATAATTAATTACCTACTGTGTGTATGTACTATGACAGGCGCTGGGTGAAATACAAGCTTACTTAAGACAATATCCTTTTCCTCACAGAGAGGGAAAGACATAATTTACCTCCATGTAAAGTTAGGGATACTTGAACCCAGAAAGGAAATAACCAATAGGTGAAAAATGTAGAGGAAGGTATAATTTGGACTCCATTTTAAGGAAATATCTTGATCAAAGCCATCCAAGGATAAAATGGACTCTATTGTTAGGTAATGAAAGCACTGTTACTGGAAGTAGGGCAGCTAGGTGATACAGTGGATAGAGTGCTAGACCTAGAGTCAGGAAGACTCTTCTTCTCGAGTTTGAATCTGGCCTCATATACTTGTTATTTGTATGACCTTGAGTAAGGGACTGTTTACCTGTTTGCCTCAATTTCCTCATGTGTAAAAGAAGCTGGAGAAGGAAATGGCAAAACACTCTAGTATCTTTGCCAAGAAAACACCAAATGGGGTCATGAAGAGTCTGACAAGATTGAAAAACAACTGAATCCCTGAATTACTAAAGGTATTTAAATAGTTCAAATGACTATTCTTTAGGAATATTACATATGTCTCTGGAACATTATATTACTGGGGATCCATGACTGGTGTCTCTTAGTTTAGGTATGACCACCACTTCCTTGTAGCTAACCTCAGTAGGCATTTGGATGTTGGTGTGGCAGGGATCTGTATCGTTTTCATTTTCAGAGAGGTAGACTCAGTGTCTCAGATCCCTGGACAATGTATCTAGTAGGTTCATTTCCTGAATATACAGTTATTTCAGTGAGAAACAGCTATCTCATTGAGCATTATTTTCATAAAATTAAAGGCAAATTCTATAAACCTTATTCTAAACCTGGCATTAAGGCCTTCCCTAATCTAGTCAAATCCTACTTTTCCTGCTTTCCTTCCATTTATTCATTTCTACATACTCTATGTTCTAGACAAACTGGACTATGTACTATGTGTAGCCATGTTGTTTTATTAGCAACCACACTAGCACACAGTGTGGGCTGCTAGTACATGTTCTTTGATCTGCTTTTCTAAAGGAAAACAAAGGGTGAATAATCTTACTTTAATTGCAGATAAGTAAAAAGAAGTGAGTAAAGAAAATACAAGCAGAGAAATTAGCACAGAGATTAAACAGACAGTGCTCCAAGTGTCTGAACAAAGTAGTACAACCACCTACATACACAACTAGACCAGAAGAGTACCAACAGCTGAGTAGTGGAAGGGCTTTTAACAAAGGGCTACTCAGAGTCCCATCCAGGGAATCAAAAGATCCTTCTCATGAGTGAGCCCCCAAAACAATATACTAACCTTCCAGTATATATAGTTTTCATCTAATAGGCTCAGAGCCAGAGAGCCTCACAACCCATGTGACTCAGTAGAGTTGTGAATTACTGAGTTGTGAATTATCACTTATGAACTATCCTTCAGATGTTTACAATTTGGCCTGAGCCTAGTAAACTGAACTCCAGAAAAAACAACAAAAATCCTACTGTGCTTGCTCTTATACTTGTCCATGAAGGTTTCAAAGACCCTTTCATTCAATGATGATCCTTTTCCTTGGCCCTTACATTTCATTTTGTTGGTACATTGTAAGGACTTAACAAGATCAATTTATATTATAGTTAAATATTTGTATCTTATTTCCTTACTGGACTTTAAGCTTCATGAGAGCAAGAGCCTTTGTGAGTCCCTCAAGGGCCTTACACAACGCACTGTATACAATGATACCATGGCAAATGTTTATCAAAGAAAAATGAAGGTCATAGATTTCTTATTGGGTTCCATGAGTTTTTTCTTCTTTTAGAGAATGGAAAAAGTATCTAGTCAGTGACGTTTGGATATGTCTTTTTCATCATACAAGCCCAGATATAAGATGAAACTAGAAAAAGGAAAGAGGACCTAGCTTGAAGTGGTAAAACCTCTACCCTCATCAAAAAATATAATGAAAATTGACTGTGCTGAGGGAACAAAAAATGTCATCAGGATTCAGAGGAAGTCTCTTGTAATATAACAGTAAAATTGTATAATATCAGAATCAGAACCAATAGAATTCAATATCCCAGGGTTTGAAAAGGTGGAAAACACAAATTACCTGGGAAAAAGCTTCTTATTTGGTTAAAAACTGCTGGAAAAACTGGAAAGCAGTCTGGTAGACATTAAACTTAGAACAACATCTTATACCATATCCAACAACATATTCTTAATTGATATATGATATTAATATTAAAAATCATACTATAAAAATTAGAAGAGAAATATTATTGCTATTTCTTATGTTTAGTTTTATTACATAGAAATGCTGTTGATTTTTGAGGATTTTGTAGCCTGCAACTTTGCTGAAACTATTATCTGAATTAATATCTTCACTGAGTTCATAGGATTTTCCAAGTAAATCATATTTTCAGCAAGTAGGGCTAGTTTTATCTTCTTTTTACCTATCTTTATGCCTTTGATTTCTTTCTCATGTCTTACTGCTGTTGCCAGCATTTCTGGAATTATATTAAATAATTATGGGTTGAGTGAGCATCCTTGCTTCACTCTTGAATTCACTGGAAAATGTTCTAATGTATCCCATTGCATATGATGATTTCTTTTGGCTTTATATAAATGATTTTCATGGCATTAAAAAAAGTTCCTCCATGTCTATATTTTGTAGGTACTTTTGTTTGTCTATTTTAGTAGAAAAGTGTTGTACTATGTCAAAGCCTTTTTTTGCTTCTGTTGAGCTGATCTTGTGGTTTTAGATGTTTTGATTTTTAATATGATTAATTATGTTGATTGTTTTCCTAATACTCTCTGCTTTCTCTACACACCAGTTCTCTGGTTCATGACCCCTGTAATTATCTGGCCCCTCTTTTTCTTTGCATTGCTAATGCAATCAAAATGTTCAGGATAGTCATTCTAGGCTCTACCGTGTAGGTAGTTTCTGCAACTGCCTTGTAGAGCTTGCCTGTGGATTCTCCCTTTCATTGTGTCTCACTCTCAGAATAATATCATTTTTTTGCAGGTATAAGAGAGGATGCTGACTTATAGTAGGGCCTCTGCTCCAGCCTTGATTATGCAGCCCACAACCTCTTTTTCATTATCTTTTTTTCTACTAAGAGATGGAGGTGAGGGGGGAATGCATTCTAGGCTGGGATTCAGTAAGGAGACAGATTGGCTGTATAGTACTGTTAAAGTCTGGAAACAGTAAACTGTTTTATGAAAGTTTATGAAAGTTTTTAATTGCCAAATAGAGGAATTTTTATTTAATTCTAGAATCAGTTGTGATGTACTTGAGCTTCTTGAATAGGGAAGTTAAAAGGTCGGAACTTTGTTTTAGGAATATCAGTTTGGTAGCTCTGTAGAGAATTGATTGAAAAGAGGAAAAGCTTGAGGCATGGAGACAAACTAGAAAATATTTCAGTAGGTCAGGTGAGAGGTGATGGTATAATTTAAGGTGTATATTGCCTGTTCCCCAGACCTGGTCACACTCCTTGGGAACCTACTCTATCTATACCATTTGCTGCACTGAAATCTTCTCCAGACAGCACTACATATCTGGAAAATCCTACCAAAGAAACACATGAAACAATCTTTATTTTAAAAAGTCATTTTTATTTTGAACTTAACAATCATAAATAAATTTCAAAATTCAAAGAAGAAGTTATCTTTCTTTGGCAACTAGTATGGTGCCACATGCCACCAGAGTTTACAGAATACTTTGGAACAATTGTGGTCATAGGAGTGCATGGTTGGGGTGGTAGACATAGGAATGAAAAAATCAATGCTTGGTTTCTTTTCTCTTGATTCTCATCCATGAAAGATTGAATACCTGTGCTCACCCTTTCCTTTTATTTCCAATCTTTTCCCTGCCTAGCATGTGAAATGAAGGTATGTAATTGTATCAGAGATCTGGCTTCAGGCTAATAGCAGCATGTGGATAGTGTCTGGACAGGCGGTTTCCTGGATCTTCAGCAACAATCTGTTCAAGTAGCAAAAGATTTCAATCTTGGCTCTAATGCCAACTCCAATTCCATGCTACTTTTCCCATTAATCATAGCTCACTCTTGCAAATAAGGATTTCTAGGAAGATTCATTTCATATGAATTTTCTTGATCAAAGTCTACCCCTTTCAGAAAAATAGATCTTCTCATGGATTTCTAGAAGTCTCTCCTTAGAATTTAAATTTTTCTGCTTTCTGGCAGTCAATTCTTACCTTTGCAGAGCAAGTTTATTTTCTTTCATTGTCTGTTTTCCTGTCGTCTTTTTGATATTTGGTTACTCATTAGCTTACCCATCAGAAGGTAACTTCGTTTGGGGAAAATCAGTCAGTCAACAAACATTTATTAAATGTCTCCTAAGTGCTGAGCACTGTGCTAAGCACTAGGGATACAAACAATGGCAACAACCAAAATCAAAACAAAATAAAATTCCTTTCTCCTAAGGAGCTCTTAGTCTAATGGAAAAAGGTAGGTTATAAAGTTCAAGCAGACTGCTTGAATTCCAGTAGTTCTTAGAAAAGTTGGTTAAGGAATGTCGGAAACAATTGGGCTAATCTAAGCTTTTTCAGTGCCTTATGCTGCATACATTTTCTCTACTGGCTTGAATAATGGAGGATTTTCCAGCTAATGGGTACACTGGCAAATTACAATAAAGTGAGAATTATTTTTTGTATAAAACAAAGCTTAGTAAGAACACTCAAAAACAACCATTTGACAATACTGAAGGAGAAAATACTGAGGCTTAAAATAAGTGTACTTACCTTAGACAGTACCTCTGAACTATATGGTACCTTAGGACTACCTAAATTTTAACTAAATGTTTTATTAGGAACAGTGTGAAACATCAGTATAAACAACTAAACTTGCTTAGGAACTATTTCCATTGAAATTAATGGAATGAAATAAATTAACATTAACTAGATTAGCTAAGGTGTATTACTTTTTCAGTCCCCCCTTTATGTTTCCATCAGTATTCTTTCTTCATTTATTTCTTCTGGAATATTTGTAACCAAACTATACTCTATTATCCTTGTTGTGCTTTCTTTGCACTTAGAATTATTGCATAAATATCTTTTCAAATTACTTTTCATTCCTCAAACTTGTCCATCTTAATTACACTGTAGGATTTTACATGAGAATGCTGAGCTCAATGTTGAAACTCACCAACAATTTAAAAAAATTAAAAACTTAGTGTGTTCCAAACCCACTCGTGTTTTTCCAAATAAGTTTTGGAATAGCTGAACCTATTCTATTGGTGGAAAAATAAGATTAACAGACATTTATGATAATGAAGGACATCAGAAAGTATAGTTCAATGACATAATTATCTAGATATGTGCAACTGAAAAATATGTCATTGAAATAATATTCAAACAGAGTAATGTTGATATGTGATCAGTCTGCAGACCAAGGTAGGGGTTTATAGAGAACTAGATGAAGCCTGTATCATGGAGTAGAGACAGCAACCCAGTCAAAGTCTTCCAATATTCCCCTCCAAATAACTTTAAAATAAGGCCTCAAATTGAATTTTAGGTCAGGAGAGTCAACAAAAGATCAGAGTGAAACATTTTCCCAGGCTAAGACAATTTAAGATGTCAGCAGGAAAAGTCTGCAATACTAGAGTAGGCAAAAGCCTGGATCACACAAGTGATCAGGATAGCAGCAAAAGTAGCAGTAGCAATAGCAGCAACAGCAGCAACAGTTTTGGGAACTTTCAGCCCAGAGATGGTAACGAAGTCAGACAACTGGTCAGAAAGAGATTATGGGGACCTTTGCTGACCTTGAATGCAGCTAGTGCATAGCCATATACAATTCTGGGTTGCAATTTCAGGGCAGAGAGGAACATGTGTGGTCAGTCACAAGGGAGAATGGGGCCTGTTCAAAGGCTAAGAGAAGTGCCTGCATCTACTGTTGCAGGGGTCCAGGGATCCTCCCTAAATAAAGACCAGAACATAGATCAGGGAAGCAATAATTATACCTATTCCTACATTGAATTACTCATACTAAAACTTGCAGAACTAGGTCTGAAAACAGCAGTAAGAGAAAGGCTGAAGCTTGGAACGGTGCCTCTCCATCTCCCAGTAAGCAGAACCCAACATTATCATAAAGTTCTAAATCAAGGAATAGGGTGGAAAAATAAGTAAACAACCAAAAAATACCTTGACTATAAAAAGCTATCACAATGGCAAGAAAGACCAAGACACAAACTCAAAAGAAGACAATAATATGAAGCAACAACAAGCAACCTTGAAAGAAAAATGCTAATTGGATATAAAGCCAACAAGATTTCCTGGGAAAGTTAAAGAAAAAGATGAATGATGGAGGAAATGTTGACAAAAGAAATTAGAATGATACAAATATGAAGACAGAATTAACAGCTTGGTAAAAGAGGCACAAAAAAATACCAAAGAAAATAGCATTTTAAGAAATAAAACTGGCTGACTGGCAAAAGGAAGAAAATTCACTGACGAAAAGAACTCATTAAGAGGCAGAACAAGCCAAATGAAAAAGGAGGTACAACAATTCACTGAAGAAAAGAACTCCATAAAAATTAGAATTGGGCAAGTGGAAGCTAAAGACTTTGTGAGACTTCAAGCAACAATAAAATAAAACCAAGAGAATGAAAAAAAGAAAAGAAAATATGAAATATCTCATTGGAAAAACAACTGACCTGGAAAATAGATGCAGGAGAGAAAATTTAAGAATTATTGATCTACTGGAATGCCATGATGAAAAAGAGAACCTGGACAATATCTTCCAAGAAATCAACAAAGAAAACTACCCTGAGGTCCTAGATCCAGAGGGCAAAATAGTCATCAAAAGAATCCACCAAATTAACTTCTGAAAGAGATACCAAACAGAAAAATGCCAAGGAATATTATTGTGAAATTCCAGAACTATAAACTTAAGGAGAAAATACTGCAAGCAACCAGAGAGAAACAATTCAAATGTCAAAGAACTACAGTCAGGATCACACAGAATCTTGCAGCTTCAACATTAAACGATTGGAGGGATTGGAATACGATATTCCATAGGGCAAAGGAGCATGGACTACAACCAAGGATCAATTACTTAGAAAAAACTGAGCATAATGTTCAGACAAGGATTTGGACATTCAATTGAAATAAGGGATTTTCAGACCTTCTTAATAAAAGGTCAGAGCTCAATAGAAAATTTGATCTTCAAATACCAGTCTCAAGAGAGGAATAAAAAGGTAAACAGGGGAAAAAACTTGTTATTCAATATGGATAAACTGTTTACATCCCATAAGGGAGGATGATATTTGTACATCTTGAAAATTGTATGTTTATTATGATATTTTAAAGGGCTATACATAGACAGAGGGAGTGGGTATAAATTAACTGATGTGAGGATAAAAAATGTGATTTAAAAATGCTGAAGGATTTAATGGGAGAGGTCAAAAAGAGTCAGAAAAAGGTAAATTATGTCACAGGAAGAGGCACAAAACATATTATAGCAAAGGGAAAGAAGGGAGGGAGATGAGCATTGTTTGAGATTTACTCTTATCTGATTTGGTTCAAGGAGGGAACAACAAACTCAGTTAAGTATAGAAATCTGACTTGTCCAACAGGGGGTAGGAGGGGAAAGGGGAAAGAAAAGAGAAGGGAGCTTAAAAAAGGATGGAAGAAACAGTAAGGGAAAAGGGGGATAAAAGGGAAGGGAGGCTGATAGAAGTGAGGGAATACTGAGGTAGGTGGTGGTCAAAAATTAAAACTGTTGTAGAGGGGAAAGGAGAAGAAATAAAAGAATAAATGGGGAAATAGGATGGGAGAGAAAGACACAGATAGTGATCATAACTGTGAATATGAATGGATTGAACTCTCACATAAGCAGAATGGATTAAAAACCATAATCCAACAATAGGTTGTTTACAGGAAACACATTTGAAACAGGGGGATACACACAGGGTAAAGGTAAAAGGTGGGAGCAGAATATATTGTGTTTCAGCTGATGAAAAAAAACAAACCAGGGGTAGCAATCCTAATCTCAGACAAAAGAAAATCAGAAATAGATCTAATCAAAAGAGATAAGGAAGGAAGCCATATCCTGCTAAAAGGCACCACAGACAATGAAGCAATATCATTAGTAAACATATATGTACCAAGTGGTATTGCATCCAGATTCTTATAGGAGATGTTAAGGAAGTTACAGGAAGAAATAGACAGCAAAACTATCATAGTGGGAGACCTCAACCTCTCTCTCTCTGAACTTGCTAAATCCAACCACAAAATAAAATAAGAAAGAAGTTAAGGAGTTGAATAGAACTCTGGATAAGGTAGATATGATAGATCTTTGGAGAAAACTGAATGGAGATGAAAAGGAATGTATTTTTATCTCAGCAGTACATGGCACATATACAAAAATTGACCATGTACTAGGGCATAAAAATCTCAAAATCCAGTGCAGAAAGGCAGAAATAGTCAATGCATCCTTCTCAGATCATAATGCAATAAAAATTATATGTAATGAAGGGCCATTGAAAGACAGACCAAAAATTAATTGGAAACTAAATAATCTAATCCTAAATAATGAGTGAGTTAAACAACTAATCATGGAAACCATCAATAACTTTATTCAAGATAATAACAGTAGTGAGACAACCTACCAAAACTTATGGGATACTGAAAAAACAGTTCTTAGGGTAAATTTTATAACATTGAATGCCTACAGGAATAAAATAGAGAAAGAGGAGATCAATGAATTGGGCATGCAGCTGAAAAATCTAAAAAAAGAACAAATTTAAAATCCCCAAGTAAATAACAAGTTAGAAATAATGAAAACCAAAGGAGAGAATAATAAAATTGAAATTAAGAGAACTATTGAACTAATAAATAAAACTAAGAGTTGATTTTATGGAAGAAACAATAAAATTGATAAACCTTTGGTCAATTTGATTGAAAAAAAAAGAAAGAAGGAAACCAAATCACCAATATCATATATGTAAAGGGTGAACTCACCTCCAACAAGGAGGAAATTAAAATAATAATCAGAAATTACTTTGTCCAACTGTATACCCATAAATGTGACAATCTAATAGAAATGTATGAATATTAAGAAAATACATAAATTGCTCAGATTAGCGGGAGGAAGTTAAATACTTAAATAATCTCATCTCAGAAAAAGAAATTGAACAAGTCATCAATGAACTCCCTAGAAAAAAAATCTCCAGGGTTAAATGGATTTATAAGTAGGAATTGTATCAAACATTTAAAGAACAGTTAATTCCAATACTGTCTAGACTATTTGGGAAAATTGGTGAATAAGGAGTCCTACCAAATTCTTTTTATGATACAAATATGGTTTTGATACCTAACCAGGAAGAGAACAGAGAAAAGAAAATTACAGACCAATTTCTCTAATGAATATAGATACAAAAATTTTAAATAAGATATTATCAAAAAAGAATACAGCAACTTATAATGAGAATAATACATTATGATCAGGTAGGATTTACACTAAGAATGCAAGGCTGATTCAATATTAGGAAAACTATCAGCATTATTGATCATATCAACAACAAAACTAACAGAAACCATATGATTATCTCAATAGATACAGAAAAAGCCTTAGACAAAATACAATACCCATTCCTATTGAAAACATTGGAGAGCATAGGAATAAATGGAGGCTTCCTTAAAATAATAAGCAGTATCTACCTAAAACCACCAGCAAGCATTATATGCAATTGGGATAAGCTAGATGCATTTTCAATAAGATCAGGGGTGAAATAAGGATGTCCATTTTCACCACTGTTATTCAACATGGTGCTAGAAATGTCAGCTTTAGAAGAAAAAAATTGAAGAAATTAGAATATTCAAAGAAGAAACTAAGTTATCACTCTTTGCAGATGATATACTTAAAGAATCCTAGAGAATCAAGTAAAAAAAAACTACTTCAAATAATAAACAACTTTGGCAAAGTTGCAGGTAACAAAAAAAATCCAGGTAAATAATCTGCATTTCTAATATATTACTAAAAAATCTCAACAGCAAAAGATAGAAAGAGAAATCCCATTTAAAACTATGGTAGACACTATAAAATATCTGAGAGTCTATCTGCCAAAACAAACCCAGGGACTATCTGAACACAATTACAAAACATTTTGGGACAAGTAAAGTCAGATCTAAGTAATTGAAAAATCATCAGTTGCTCATGGGTAGGCTGAGCTAATATAATAAAAATGACAATTCTACCTAAATAATTTACTTATTCAGTGTTATATCAATCAAACTACAAGAAAATTATTTTCTGGAGCTAGAAAAAATATCAAAATTCATCTGGAAGAACAAAAGGTCCAGAATATGAAGGAAATTCATGAAAATAAATGCGCGAAGGGGACTTCACCCTCCCAGATCTCAAATTGTATTATAAAGCAGCAGTCATCAAAACCACTTGGTAGTGGCTAAGAAATAGAGGGGTAGATTAGTGAAATAGGTTAGGTACTCAAGACACAGTAGTCAATTAATACAGCAATCTACTGTTTGATAAACCCAAGGATCCCAGTTTCTGGGATAAGAACTCACTATTTGACTAAAACTGCTGGGAAACTGGATAACAATGTGGCGAAAACTGGGCATAGACCAATGCCTGACACTGTACATAAGAATAAAGTCCAAATGGATATGTGACCTGTGTATAAAGGCTGATACTACAAACACATTAGGGGATCAAGGAGTAGTATATTCTTAAGATTTATGGAGAAAGAAGAAATTTATGACCAAACAAGAGATAGAAAACATTTTGAAGTGCAAAATGGATAATTTTGATTACACTAAAATGAAAAGTTTTTGCACAATACAACCAAGATTAGAAGAGAAATAGAAAGCTAGGAAAGAACTTTTGCAACTAGTGTCTGTGATAAAATATATAGAGAACTGAGTCAAATGTAAAAGAATACAAGTCATTCCCCAATTGATTAATGATCAAAGGATATGAACAGGCAATTTTCAGAGGAAGAAATTAAAGCTATGTATAGACATATGAAAAAATGCTCTAAATCACTATTGATGAGAGAGATGCAAATCAAAACAACTCTGAGGTACCACATCACACACTGACTAACAAGATGAAACAGGAAGATGATAAATGTTGGAGAAGATGTGGCAGAATTGGAAAACTAATTTATTGTGGAACTGTGAGCTGATCTAGCCATTCTGGAGAGCAATTGGGAACTATGCCCAAAGGGCTATAGAAATGCACCTACCCTTTGACCCAGCAATATCACTTCTAGGACTGTATCCCAAAGAGATCATAAAAATGGGAAAGGGTCCCACATGTACAAAAATATTTTTAGCAGCTCTGTTTGTGGTGACCACCAATTGTGGAGTCACTGAACAAGCTGTGGTATATTAATGTAATGGAATACTATGGTGCTATAAGAAATGATGAAGAGGAGGACTTCAGAGAGGCCTGGAAAGACTTATATGAACTGATGCTGAGTGAAATGAACAGAACCAGGAGAACAATGTACACAGTAACAGCCACAGTGTGTGAGGACTGTTTCTGACAGACTTAGCCCTTCATACTAAGGCAAACATTCCCAAAGGATTCTTGAGGCAAAATGCCATCCACATCCAGAGAAAGAACTATTGAATAGGAACACAGAATAAAGCAGACTATTTTCCCTAGTGTTATGTTTTGTTTTGTTTTTTCTCATTCTTTCTCCCATTCATTTTAATTCCTCTATGCATCTAATACAAAAATGTGTTTAATAAGAATGTATGTGTAGAACCCATATAAGATTTCATGCTAGCTCAAGGAGGGAGGTAGGGGTGAGGGGGTGAAATTTAAGACTTATCTAAGTGATTGTTGAAAACTGAAAACAAATAAATTAATTTAAAAAAAGATTACACAAGATTTAGCAGCTACCACACTAGAGGAGCAGAGGAATGGGAATATTAAGCTTTGTCCAGAAGACAAAGTAGCCAGGTTTATAACCAAGAATAACTCAATCAGCAAAACTGAGTATAATCCTTCAGGGGAAAATTTGGATATTTAATCCTTTTGGTTTTGTTTTGTGATTTCTTGGTTTCTCAGAAAGTCATTGGCCTCTATCTGTTCCATTCTAATTTTGAGAGAACTATTTTCTTCAGTGAGCTTTTGCACCTCTTTTTCCACTTGGCTAATTCTGCTTTTGAGAGCATTTTTCTCCTCATTGGCTTTTTGAACCTCTTTTGCCAATTGAGTCAGCCTATTTTTCAAGGTGCTATTTTCTTCAGCATTTTTTTGGGCCTCCTTTATTAAGGTATTGACCCGTTTTTCATGCTTTTCTTGCATCTCTCTCATTTCTTTTCCCAGTTTTTCCTCCACCTGTCTGACTTGATTTT
>CM053771.1:115705314-115723481 GCA_028658325.1 Potorous gilbertii
AGTCATTTGCAAAACTACACAGATATGGCCTATATTGAATTGCCTGCCTTCCCGAAGGAAATGAGTGGGGAGGGAGGGATGGGGAGAAGTTGGAACTCAAAGTTTTAGGAACAATTGTTGAGTATTGTTCTTGCTAGTAGGAAATGAGAAATACAGGTAATGAGGAATAGAAAGTTATCTGGCCCTACAGGGCAAAAGGGAAGATAGGACCAAGGGAAGGGAGGGATGATAGAAGAGAGGCCAGTTTGGTGATAAGGGAAATTAGAATGTTCAGTGTATTGGGGTGGGGGGAGGGGACAAATGGGGAGAAAATTTGGAACCCAAAATTTTATGAAAATGAATGTAAAAAGTTAAATAAATAAATTTATTTTTAAAAAAAGAAAATAATCAGAAAAAAAAAAGAAAGCTAACTTCTTGTTTTTGCCTAGAGCTGACCTTGATACTCACAGGCAGACCTGTTTCATTAGAGTCATGATGACATCTAGAGTAAATTTTGTTGAGCAAGTAGGATGACAACCAGATGGTTGTGGGAGAAGGTGACTGGTTCTCAGCTCATCTCTCATCCTAAGACTGCCTAGCAACTACACTCCCACTTTACCCATGGTCATACCTGGTATAGAGGAACAGCATTTCTCCATTAGACATTATATCTACTCTTTCCTTATTCTGGGACTTACATGTAAGGGAGGATAGGATGTTTCCTTTTTCCTCCTTTGACTAGCATACCACCACAGGGAGGCTACTCCCTGCCCTTCATATTACCACCCTGTGGCAAAGTTTTTGTTGTCTTGCCCTAGTTATGACTTTAAGGAATATTGAAATGTATATATAATGCTTGAATTATCCAAGCAAGTGTGTAACTCCAGGCTAGCTTTCCTTATCTCCCTCTATTCTTTGGGGCTACTTCAACTCTCAACTGCTTATATGAACCACAAATCAAATTTAAGAAGCCCAACTCCCCAAAATATAAAGAATCACACAAAGAAGCCAAACATACATACCTATTTATCCAGGTCTAGGATCTCTCCTAAACTCAAGTTTTACATCACCAGCTGCCTATTGAATTTCTCTACATGGGTATTTCATTGGACCGCAAACTGACCATGTCCAAAACAGAGCTCATTATCTTTACCCCCACCCTCCCTATTACTGTTGAGGGGGCTTCTATACCTCTAATTATCCAGGTTTTCAACCTCAGAGTCATCCTTTTCTCTCTAGTTTACTCTTTACATTTAATCAGTTATTAAATCTTATAATTTTTTTGCTTTGTAACATCTCTCAAATGCATACATCTTTTTTTTCTCTGCTTATGTAGCCACCCTAGTTCAAATCCTCATCACCTCTTGCTGGACAATTGAAATCACTTCAGCATTAGTGTCCATGCCTCAAGTCTTTCTCCTCTCCTATCCATCCTCCACTCAGCTGCCAAAGGGATTTTCCTAAAGCATAAATCAGTTCATAACCCTCCCCCAGCTCACTGAAACCTAGGGATTCATTGTTACCTCAAAGATCAAATACAAAGTCTTTGTTTGGCATTCATAACTCTTTATAATCCAAACCAATGCTCTTCCAATCTTCTTCCATCCTCCTCCCCTCCACAGAATCTACAGACGTGCTAGTCTACTTGCTGCTCCTCTTGCCCAACACTCCATCTGCCTTTGCACTATTATTTCCCTATGTATGACGTTCTCTGCCTTCCAATCTCTGATTCTTGTATTCCCTGGTTTCTTTTAAATCTCAGTCCTACCAGCTACTAGTAACATAAATACTTTGTATTTATCTTGTATTTTCTAATCCATATACAAGGTATCTGCCTTTATAATGTAATCTTATGGGCAGGGATTGGTTTTGCTTTTCCTTTGTATGTTGTTGTTTTTTACTAGTTTCTATTGTGTCCAATCTTCTGTGAACCCATTTGGGGTTTTCTTGCAAAGATACTAGAGTGGTTTTCCATTTCCTTCTCTAGCTCATTTTGCAGATGAGGAAACTGAGGCAAACAGGTTTAAATGATTTGCCCAGGGTCACACAACTAATATATGTCCGAGGAAGGATTTGAACTCAGCGAGATGAATCTTCTGGACTCCAGGCCTGGCACTCTATAAACCATACCACCTAACAGTGTGTACCCAGAGCTTAGTAAAGCACTTGACATTTCGAACTCAATAAATGATTGTTAATTTATTAACTGATTTCTTACTGCTCCATGTTAGTTACATGAGATCCCTAGCTATATGATATAAGTTTGTCATATAAGCTACATTAGCTATATGAGAATTTTACTGCTGAATCTACGTAAGTAGATGAACTCAACCATCTAAAGCATTTTCCCCTTAAATCAAAATCTTTTGTGAATATTCATATTTTTCACTATTTTCCCATTCAACAATCACCCTCTCCTTTGTTCTCCTAATGCAACATCAGAAACAATATTAAAAACTTTGCTGTGTGAACTCTTTCTTCTGGCAGTGCCCCTACAAGATATAACATGAGAAAGGTAAGAGGAAAGGCCTGTGGCCTCTTAGCAATGCAGGTTATTTAGCAGAAGTAGCACGAGAGTCCCTTGGATGAGTCTCCTATGTAACCAAATGAGGAAAGCTGTATCTTGTTTTGTCTCACAGTGCATGAGTTCTTATGTGTCATGGAGGAGAAATCCTGGGGTTTCTCCTTTCTGTCTGGAAAATAAACAAATGACTGACTCCTAGTCTAGCCCTGGAGACTTAGTATGATATTCTACTGAAACGTGTCACTAAAAGAAGATCAAAAGACAGAAATAAATGCTTGCTTGGTCCCAATAGCAGTTAATCTCCCTTCTTGTAGAATGTGTGAAGACAGCAGGTAGAGCAAGCAGTTATATCTATAGAAATAGAAGAAATGTCATCAAAACAAAGACTTTCCTCAAATAATTGAACTAACTTTTCCTAAAAGTGGTGAGAAGTTACTGTGCTTTTCCAGAAAGTCTCCATTCCTTTCCTTCTGGAGATCATCTACATTGCACTGTTTGAATTAACTACAAACTCATCAAGGGCCTAATCTTTGAGAGATTTTTAAATGCTAAATTCACTATCAAATATTATTCTGATTGCCCATGATTAAGTACTAGCTGCTACATGCTATAACTTGCCCACAATGAGCTTACAAGATATAATGGACATAGAATCACATAAGAAAGGGCATGAGAGTATGATACTGTCTTTTCAAAAGCCATAAAGAAAAAACATTTACCATATATACAAGCTGTTGCAGTTTGGTTGTGTCTGACTCTTCATGACTCCATAGACCATGTAGTTTTGGAGGCAAAGGTACTTGAATGGTTTAATAGTAGATTAAGGCAAACAGAGGTTGGGTGACTTACCCAAGATCATATAGCTAGTAAATGTCTGAGGTCACATTTAAACTCAGGTCTTCCTGATTCCAGGCCCAGTGCTTTACCCACTGAGCCATCTAGCTGCCCCATATATGGGTTGTGACATTATTGTTATTCTATGCTCAGCTGCCAGAGTTTTTGTCCCAGTGCATAACTCCAATCATATCATTCCACTGCTCAAAAAATCTTCAGATGTTTCCCAAAGTCTACCAAATAAAGACCAGATTCCTTAGCCTGGCATTCAAGGCTTTCCCCAATCTTTCTCTAAACAACATTTCCACCCTTGTTCCATATTATTTTCTGTTGAGGTCTAATCAGTCTAGGCTACTTTTCATACCCCAAACATTAGCGAAACTTTCATACCTTTGTGCCTTTCGAAACGCCATTCCCCATGCCTGGATGACCTTTCTAAATGAGAAGACACTGGCACAGAAAAGTGACAAGGCTTGAGTAGGAGCCTGCAGTCTCACTGGTGGAATGAAGAAAAGGGAAGAAGAGGTGAAAATGGCTAGAAATTATATCTTTACTTAAGATATCAACTCCTTATCAACAATAACTGGGGACAATTGATGTTAGCATTAGGACACTGGCAAGAGTGTTAATTACAGGTCAAATGTATCCAGTAAGCCTGATCTCATGGCACTATGTCAGATCACATCCTGCCACTGAAAGAGACATAGTCAATGTCATTCTCTTATGTCCATCCACAGGTGTTCCATGTAGAGTGAATGAATGAATGAATCATCCTATCTCAGTAAATATAGATTGAGTCTATTTAACTACTGAGTAAAAGATATCAAAGGGCAGCTAGGTGGCATGGTGGATAGAGTGTTGGGCTTGGACTCCAGAAGACTCACTGTCATAAGTTCAAATCCAGTCTCAGACACTTACTAGCTGTGTGACCCTAGGCACGTCACTTAACCCTGTTTGCCTCCGTTTCCTCATCTGTCAAATGAGCTGGAGAAGGAAATGGCAAACCACTCCAATCTCTCTGCCAAAAAAAACCCCAAATGGGATCAGCGAGAGTCAGACATGACTGAAACAACTCTACAGCAAGGAAGGATCTCAAAGTTAAGAGATATGTTCTAAAATAATTATAATATAGCATTTATATCGTACTTTAAGTTTTGCAGAGTGTTTTATACGTATTATCTTTTTATTTCTTGATCCCCAAATATTTAGGTTTCTCTTATATATGACCAAAGACTCTCAGGGATTTGTACATTTTGAAAAGATCATAGGATCATTGACTTAAAGCTGGAAGGGACCTTAGAAGCCATCTACCCCAATTCCACATGTTATAAATGAGGAAATGAAAACTCTTAGAGGTTACATGAATTGTCTGTGCTAGCACAAGGAATAAATGACAGTACAGGGATTTTAACACAACTCCTCTGATTCCAAAGACTGCATTCTTTCCACTCTACCCCACTGTATCATTTCCACTGATCCAGCACTGTAACACAACAAAGAAACTAAAGATAACAGTGGTAGTAAATCTTTTTATATGTTGGCATGTTGATATCTTTTGTATTTATATCACACCTCATTCTTCCTCCCAAATCCCCCACTGAATATTCCTTTGCAGCTAGCTAAATAAGTAAACAATCTGATACAGTGATTGCATCTGATAGTGTTTATCACATTCTATCATAGGAGTATCCCACAGCTAGGTAGCACAGTGGATGGGGCACTGAGTCAGGATTCAGGAAGATCTGAGTTCAAAAGTAGCTTTAGATGTTTACTATGTGTCCCTGAGCAAGCCACTTAACCTCTGACTGCCTGAGTTTCCTCAACATTAAAATGTCAATATCAATAGTATCTATTTCTTTGGGTTATTGTGAGAATCAAATGAGATAATATTTGAAAAGGGCTTAGCATAGTTCCTGCCTCTTCATAGATGTTTAATAAATATTTCTTCTTTTTCCTTCCCTTATTTTCTCTGCCTTAAAGGAAGTAGTGTGTTTCATTATCTCTTCTCTGGGACCTTCAAATGGTTATTAAATTACTCAATATGAATTATTTTTATTTTAGTTGTTTTTTTGAGAATGGGTCTCTTAGTTTCAGCCAGGCTAGGTGTTCATTCAGTAAACACTCATGGCCTGATCCCAAGGCTAATCACTACAGAAGCTTTAACCTAATTTGTTTTTCACAATTTACTCCTCTTTGGCAACTCAGTGGCCCTTTGCTCCAGGGGACTCACGATATTGGCATCAGACTTAGTATGGACACTGAATCTACTTAACTAGTGCAGCTCAGAACTCCTGTACTCAAGAGATCCATTATCCTTAGCTTCCTAGATAACTGGAACTACTAGACCTGTGTCATCAAAGTCTATTTCTTTTTAGTGGAGTTTTCATGTATGTTTTTTAATTATTAGGTATTTTATTCTCTTGATTCAACTCATTCACTCGACATGAATTCATATAAATCATCCTACGCCCCTTGAGTTCCTCATATTTGTCATTTGTTATTGTAATGTTCCCCTAATCATGTATCATGATTTTTTTTTCCATTCATTCTCAGATTTATGAGAATTCATTTTGCTTTCAGGTCTTTGCTCTCACTCAGAGTACTCTTCTTAGAAATTGATATACAATGGACCTTTGTTTCTATTTTTTTTAATTTTCTTGGGATATATTCCTAGTAGTGGGATCACTGGGTGAAAAGATATGGAACGTGTAGCCATTTTTATTGCATAATTCCAAATTGAAATCCAAAACAAATTCCCCCAATTCTGATTCAGTTTGCCTCTCCTTCCCATAATTCCTCCAACACTATTCATGTCTTTTGACTTCTTTGGCAATTCTCTGGATATCAGGTGAAACCTAAAAGATATTCTATTTTTAATTTCCCATTCTATTTGTGATTTTTAAGCATGATTTCAAGTAGTCATTGAGAGTTTGTAATTTCTCTTTTGAAAAATGTTCGTATTGGGGGCAGAACCAAGATGGTGGAGTAATAGCATGGACTTTCTAGAGCACTTCCACCAAGCCCAGTCAAATACCTGTAAAAAAAATGGCTCTAAACAAATTCTGGAGCTGCAGAACCCACACAGAGTATAGTCCAATGAGGGCCAGCAGTGCACAGAGGGGATCTGAGCAGGCCTTGAGGTGATTGAATCTCTCGTACCTGTCATGGTTTCCAGACTTCATGACCCCAAAACACTAAGGATAAATTGGAAGGTCAGTGAGCAAAGCCTGTGGAATCAGTGCAGGAGAGTGGAGTAGGGGAGAGGAGGCACAGGAACCCTCAGCAGCCACAGCAGCTTGGAGCTCTAGGCCCACAGATTGTGAGGGGATCAAGTGGCTGACAGTATACCCCACACTCCCACTAGAAGCAGAGAACTACCTTGACAAAGAGCTCAAAAGTCAAATAAATGGCTGGGGAAATGAGCAAAAACCAGAAAAAGAATTAGACTATAGAATCTTACTTTGGTGACAAGGAAGACCAAAGCATAGAAACAGAAGAAATCAAGTCAAAACTCCTCCATCCAAAGCCTCCAAGAAAAATATGAATTAGTTTCAGGTCATGGAAGAGGATTTTGAAAGTCAAATAAGAGAAGTAGAGTAAAAATTGGAAAGAGAAATGAGAGTGATGCAAAAAAATTATGAAAAACGAGGCAATTGCTTCCTAAAAGAGACCCGAGATATGCTAAAGAAAATAACACTTTAAAAAATTGAGTATCCCAAATGGCAAAAGACATCCAAAACTCCAATGATGAGAAGAATGCCCTAAAAAGCAGAATTGATCAGATGGAAGCTGAGTATAATGCTTCAGGAGAAAAAAAGGTCATTCAATGAAATAGAGGATTTTCAAGCATTCTTGATGAAAAAGTCAGATCGGACTTTCAAACACAAGAATCAAGAGAAGTATGAAAAGGTGTGTGTGTGTGTGTGTGTGTGTGTGTGTGTGTGTGTTTGTCCTTCATTGCTGAAGAAGACCATGCCATCAGAGAAATAATGACATGACTTGAACTTGACTTTGTTTTGAGTGAAGGGGGGCTGTGCAGGTTACCAGCCTCACTTCTCTTCCAGAGTCATCAGAATCTAGTGATCAGATATTCATCAGAATGACTGGAGATGACCCAAGATGAGGCAATTGGGATTAAGTGACTTGGGCAAGTTCACAGCTAGGGAGTGCCAAGTGTCTGAGGTGAGATTTGAACTCAGGTCCTCCTGACTCCTGCACTGGTGCTCTATTCACTGTACTACCCAGCTGCCCCATACGAAAAGGTAAACAGGGACTTACTAAAGTTGAACTGTTTACATTCCTACCTGGAAAGATCAGTATTTGATCAGTATTCTCAGTATTGGAGTGGTTGGAGGGATTGTACACACACACACACACACACACACACACACACACACACACACATAGACAAAGGGCACAGGGTGAGTTGAATAAGAAGGGATGATATCTAAAAAAATTAAAGGGTGAGAGAGGAGTATATTGGGAGGAGAAAGGGAGAAATGGAAAGAGGCAAATTATCTCTCATAAAAGAGGCAAGAAAAAGCTTTCTCAATGGAGGGGTAAGGGGGGAGGGGAGAGGGGAAAAGTGAAGCTTACTCTCATCACGTTTGGCCGGGGAATAACATGCACACTCACTTTAGTATGAAAATCTAGCTTACACTACAGGAAAGTAGGGGAGAAGAGGATAAGTGGGATGTGGGGGTGATGATAGAAGGGAGGACAAATGGAAGGAGGTCATAATTAGAAGTAAACCCTTATGAGGAGGGACTAGGTCAAAAGAGAGAATAGGATAAATTGGGAGCAGGATAGGATGAAGGAAAATATAGTCTTTCACAACATGACTTTTACAGAAATCTTTTGCATAACTATACTTGTATAACCTATATTGAATTGCTTGCCTTCTCAGTGGGGATGGGTGGAGAGGGAGGAAGGGAGAGAAGTTGGAACTCAAAGTTTTAAAAACAAATGTTAAAAAGTGCTTTTACATGCAACTGGGAAATAAGAAATTCAGGTAATGGGGTATAGAAATCTATCTTGCCCTACAAGGAAATGGAGGAGATGGGGATAAGAGAAGGGAGGGGTATGATAAAAAGAGAGGGAAGATTGGGAAAAGGGATAATTAGGACGCATGGTGTCTTGGAGTAGGGGTAGGGAAGAGATGGGTAGAAAAATTGGAACTCAAAATCTTGTTGAAAAGAATGTTGAAAACTAAAAATAAATAAATAAAATTTTTAAAAAAGAAAACTTCCTATCATTTGATCACTGCTGTATTGTGGAATGACTCTTAGCATTACATAACTATCCTAACATAGTTTTGATGCTATATCTCCATTAGTGATATTTGATATAAATATTTTTGTTACTCTTATTTTTTCTTCCAATTCTGTATTTAGTCATTTAGTTTTTGCAAAAGTTTACAAATAGCCAAAATTATCTATTACATGTTTATAATATTCTCTATCCCTTTTTGGTTAAGTATTTTCTAACTCTTTATAGGTGTGAAGACTTCATCTCATTCTCTTATTTATTTGGGTTTTTTTTTTTTACTTTATGATGGAAACTTTTACATTCAGGTTATATTTTGAGTATTTCTCTTTTTTTGGGTATAAACTGTTGGTCTGAACCAAATTTCTATCAATCACGGGTATTAAAGATTCTTTAAATGTTTGCTGAAATTCAGCTGTAAATATACATATTCCAGTTTTTTCACTCAATTTCTTTAGGTTGTATTATTTAAGATGTTTATTTCTTTGTTTCTTCGTTTGAGTGATTAGCTAGTGACTTTGCACAGCCTTCCTTCACTTAAATCCAACTCATTTGAACATCATGGCACCATGTTCCTGATATCGTGGTCTCTGCAAGAATGAAGGACAAATAACAATAATTAGCATTTTTGTATATTTCATTCACTTTCTTTGAATTCTCAGTTTTTGATGGCATAAAAATGCACAATAATTTATGATAACTGTTCTTATTTCCTTTCTGTTGTAAATTTCATCTTTTCATCTGTAAATTCATTTGATCTTTTATTTTGGCAACCTGGTTATGATTTATCAATTTTGCTCATTTTCTTTAAAGTTTCTATTTTTATGTGTTTTATAGTCTTTTTAAAATTTATTTTGGTGCTTATTTTCAACACTTAGAGTTGCTTTTTTTGGTCTTTCTAATCACATGATCAGTTCAAAGATCCTTTCTTTTTCTGTTATATTAATTATAGTTTTATAAATTACATAAATTAGAAACAAAAGTATAATAAATATAAAATGGAAATTTATTTATATTTTTTTTATAAATTTCCTCTAATTACTGACTGCTTTAGCTGTATTCAATGTATTTTGGTACTTTGTTTAATTGTTATCATTAATTTTATCATAATTCTTTGAATTATTATTTACTTATTCTCCATTTAAGTCTGTATATTTTGTATTAGGTAAATAAAGGATACATTTATTTGCCATTTTTCATTTGCTTATGATTCCTTTGTACCCTACTACATGATCACCTTTTTGTAGGATATTGTGTCAAATGAAATAATTTTGAAAGACAACATTTTTGTGTAAGTCATCATCAATTATATTATTCATGGCCAGTAAATGATAAACCAAAAGAGCTCATTATCCTCTGCACAGACATTTCTATAAGGTTTATATGTCCTTGGCCAAGAAGTGTTCCATCAGACAGCAATAAACTCTGATTGGTTAATAATTAATAAGAGGTAGATGTTACAAAGAAAAGTGGGCTCACTCCAATGAGGGACTGAGAATAACATCATATCACTTGGACAGAGAGACTATTCCTGTACCCAGGCTACCCACATCCATGGACAAAAAATCTATCATCACCAAAGCTTGATGGAATGGAATTCACCTTAGACTAGAGATTCCATGTAAGGGTGGAGTTGGATAAAGGAGAAGATTAGTTCAACCCTCAGAGACTGAAGTTTTAAAATGAGGATCCCAAGATCATTCGTTATTAATAACCATTTCTCTCAATGTAAAATAAATCCACATAAAGCATCAGCATTCATTCTTCTCTGTTATCAAAAAACCTAAGTAGGAAGAGAAAGAAAGAGAAATTACATTCAAAATAGGTACTCCAAAGCTGGAGTACTTTGGAGTTTATTTACCAGCACATACCGGAGATCTATATGAATAGAACTACTGCTACTCTTTACAGTAACAAAAACAGGTCTAAATAATTGGGAAAATGTTAGTTGCTGGTGTATTACCTAAATTAATTTACTTATCGAATGCCAAACAAGTCAAACTATCAAATGATAAGTTTCTAGAGCTAGAAAAAGTAATAATGAAATTCATCTGGAGGAATGAAAGGTCAAAAATCTTAAGGAAAACAATGGGGAAAAGTAGGAGAGGAGGCCTAAACATCTGACATTATACTGTAATGTAGAAATCATCTAAATAATGTGACATTCACTAAAAAATAAAAATAGAGAGTTCAATCAGGGGAACACATTATGTACACAATATACAGAAGCAAATGAAGACGGCAATAATGCTTGGGATAAAAACTCACTATTTGACAAAAATTATTAAGAATGCTGGAAATTAGGTTTGGACTGAGACCTCACCTGGTATACAGAGATAAGCATAAATGGATTCATGACAGAAAAAAAGTGATAGCATAAGCCAATTATACAAGTAAGGGAGAAATTCCTTCCTGTTGTATGAATAGACAAACAATTCAATAACAAACAACAGGTAGAGAGGATTGATGAATATAATAAAATGGATGGTTTTGATTATATAAAATTACAACATTTTTGCACAAACAAAACCACTGAAGTTTAACTTAAAAGGAAATTGGGTAACTGGAAAAAAATCTTTGTAACCAGTTTTCTGATAAAAGTCTCATATACTGGATGTATATTGAATGGATTAAAATTTATAAGAATAAGAATCATTTTCTGATAGGTAATGTTCAAAGAATAGAAATACAGAATTTTCATAGGAAGAAGTCCAGCCCATCAATAACTACATGGAAAGAATGCTCCAAACGACAAATAATTAGAGATATACAATTTAAAACTACTCTGAGTTTCCACTTCATATATATCAAATTGATGTATCTCTATCAAGTAGTGGAGCAGAAAAGGAGTGGACCACTTTCAGAGATTTGGTGCCTCCATTGTCCATCTCTATAAAGGTAAAAGGAATAGATTGTCCTGAGACAATCACAGGGGGATCTCTTTCTTAGTCACTGCTGGCAAAATTCTTACTAGAGTCCTCCTTGATAGGCTGATCCTTGACCTGGAAGATGGTCATATATCTGAGAGCCAGTATGGCTTCAGAAAGGGCTGAGAAATAGTCAAAATGGTGTTTGCTACCCAACAACCCCAGGAGAAATGCCAAGAGCAGAACAGAGGTCTGTATGCAACGTTTGTGGATCTGACCAAGGCCTTTGACACTATTAGTTGTGAGGGCTTATGGAAAATTATGTCAAAATTTGATTGCCCAGAGAAGTTCATCAGTATTGTATGTAAATTTCATGATGGCACGTTTGCTCGGGTTCTGGATAATGGACAATGCTCTCATGCCTTCCCAGTCACCAATGGAGTGAAACAGGACTGTGAGCTTGCTCTCATGCTTTTTAGCATGATGTTTTCAGCCATGTTGGCAAATGCTTTCAATGAGGATGAACATGGCTTCAAGGTCAACTCCTGTACTGATGGCAAATTCTTCAAATTGAAAAGGCTACAAACCAAGACCAAAATACAAAGAGTGGTGGTGCATGATTTTCTGTTTCCAGATGATTGTGCTCTCAATGCAGCCTCTGAAGCTGAGATGCAGCAAAGTATGGATCAATTCTTTGTGGCCTTTGCTAATTTTGACTTAATAATTAACACCAAGAAAACACAGGTGCTCCATCAGCCACCACCACACCATCCATATGTGGAAGCATCAGTTACAACAAATGGAGAAGTTTTGAATGCTGTGGATAAATTCACTTACCTTGGTAGTGTACTTTTCGCGGATGTACACATTGACAATAAGATTGATGCATGCATTGCCGGAAGTAGCTCAGTGGTTGGAAGGCTCCAAAGAAAGGTTTGGGAGAGAAGAAGTATTAGACTGACTACCAAACTGAAGGTCTACAGAGTCGTTGTGCTGACCTCATTGTTATATGCTTGTGAAACATGGACAGTCTGCCAGTGCCATGCCTGGAAACTGAGTCACTTGCATTTGAACTGTCTTAGGAAGATTCTGAGGATTTCCTGGCAGGATAAGCTACCAGACACGGAATTCCTTGCTCAAGCTGAACTGCCAAGTATTCAAACTATGCTTCAGAGAGTGCAACTCCGATGGGCTGGCCACATTGTTTGAATGCAAAAAGTACACTTGCCAAAAAGACTATTTTATGGAGAACTCGCATGGGGTAGGTGATCACATGGTACTCAGAAGAAGCGATACAAGGACATTCTCAAGGCCCCTCTCAAAAACTTTGGATTTGATTGTGCAACATGGGAGACAATGGCACAGCACCGCTCAGTGTGATGTGTCCATATCAGAAAGGATGCTGTGCTCTTTGAGCAAAGCAGAATTGAGACAGCACAAAGTAAATGCAGGATGCACAAATTTGGAGTAACCACCCCAAATATTCACACAGACTCTCTGTGCCCAACCTGTGGTAGAGCATTCCGAGCTCATATTGATCTAATCAGCCACAGTTGGACACACTGAAATTTCACTTTATGACAGTGATGTCATTTTGGTCCTCTTTGAAGATGAAGGACAACAACCAACCAACATCAGATTGACAAAGCTGATAGAAGAAGAAAATAGTAAGTGTTGGATGGACCATGGGAAAATAGGTACAATATGCTGTCAGTGAAATACGTTTCCAAAGTTACTAAGCTGTGCATAACCTTTGAGCCAGTGATATCACTACTAAACTTATACCCCAAAGAAATCAAAGAGGAACATTTCTATATGACAGCAGCTCTTTTCATAGTAACAAATAAAAAATCTTGAAAACTAAGGATGGAGGAGGGGGTCAGAGAGGAGTATCCACCTATTGGGAATGGCTAAATGATCATGATGTATGAATGTAATAGACTATTGTTGTGTCATAGCAAATAATGAAACAATTTCAGAGAAAACTAAAGAATTTCATAGTGATGCATCATGAACTGATGCAGAATGAAGTGAACAGAAACAGAACCATTTATTCAATTATTAAAATATTATTAAGAAAATCTCCTTTGAAAAACTTTAGAACTCTGAACAATGTGATGACAAACCATGATTTCATCAGAGCACTATAACCACTTCCTGCCAGAGAGA
Organism: Potorous gilbertii; assembly: GCA_028658325.1. Lineage (NCBI taxonomy): Eukaryota > Metazoa > Chordata > Mammalia > Diprotodontia > Potoroidae > Potorous > Potorous gilbertii. The sequence goes on from CM053771.1 coordinate 115,718,953, forward strand.
TAATGGACTTGAAATGTGAAATAAGATATGTTTTTGCAGATGACCGATGAGGGAATTTTCTTCATTTCTCTGTCTATTCGTTGTGCTGGGCTTTTTTTTCTTTAAAAGTTTTTGCTCAATAGGGTGGTAAGAAAGAGAATTCTTACTAATTTCTTTTAAAAATTGTTAAAAGGACACATTTATTGTATTTGCCTTTTTATATTTGTCTACGTTCATTTATATCTTATTTCATGGTTAATTTTTGTAAAGGTACCATATATTCTTCAATATGTCATTCAGAAGTCACCCACGTTAGCCACAGTTACATCTTCCTTCTTGATTATCCAACTCTGAGAGAAGAATACTACAATCTCCTGCTATTATTGTGGTGTTATCCACGTCTTTTTTGCAGTTCAGCCATTCTAAGAATAGCCACTATGCCATTTATTTGATGCACACACATTTGCTACTATTTTTATTGTCTATTGCACAATGCAGTATCTGTGTCTCACTTGACTTAATGAATTATTGTCGTAGTCTTATCTGAGTCATGATTCAACTATTACTATTCCAGAATCACATATATACAATAACGTTTGACTATTGGGGAATTATTTTCCTTTGTTTTGCTAGCATTTCACTCTTCAGCATTTCTCATTCCTCCTGGGATGATATCTCCTGTAGAATTTTCATTATGGGACCTTACCTGTCTTTTCTTACAAACCTTTAAAATCCACTTTTATAAAACCTAGAATGTATGACAGATTTTTCTTGGATGGCCTCTGCTATTTAATAAATTCTAAGAGGGAATGGTCACTTCCCCCAGGATTCCTGTAATTTCTACCCTTATAATCAGTTTCTCCCTATTAGAGAGAATCAGCTCCAGAATATAACTGACTCATGTTGTTTTCTCCTTTTCTTGAAGGATGAAATTATCCCTAAAGCAAGACAGGGAACTTTTAAGTCCAAAAGACCAGATCTGGCTACACTCTCAGACCTTCCTGGAAACAGACAGAGAGGGCAGTAGGTTCCTTCCAGAACTTAAACACTAAGTTCTGACCTAATTCACAGGCTTCCCTTCATCATTCCATATCTCCCTCATTGTCTATTGTTGATTGTAACAAAGAGTTCACTTCAATTTGTACTGTACTGATTCCTTGCTCATTACCATTCATTGTGAATGGAGCAGAGCATAATATACATCGTTCAGGAAGTCTTCGATTTTTGAAGGCAACAGACTCACCACCTTCAGCACACAATCGATATGCAAGGGTACAGGTTCAGGGAAAAGGCATAGAAGGTTGAATATGATGGGTATACTATGGAATTGGCTGAGACTTCCTATCAATACCATACCATTAGGCCAGAACCTTAAGTTCAGGGATGACATTCTGAAGGAAGAGAGGGTGTTTGAAGCACTTAGCTTTGCTGGAGGATCTGAGTCAGGAGAGGCATGATATAGACTCTACTCAGGATCACATTGAAACATTGATGAAATCTGGGAACAGGAAATAGAAACAACTGCCGGGAAAAAATCAACATGTAAGGTCACTGAAAGTGAGATTGTTTCACTCTTTATGTTTGTAGCTGCAGTGCCTGGCAGATAACAGGTACTGAATAAATGCTTGTTGATTGATTGAATGACTGAGTCAGAAAAACAATCTACTCCCCTTCAAAATCCCATATGATATTTCCTAATCCAGTCATCACTGAACAATCCTGAATCTGCTCCTAAATTAGTATTTCCCTGTTCCATTTGTTTTTTGAATAGTTAAAAACAAAATAACTACAAAAGATGAAAGAGTTTTCAGAAAAACTGGGGAAGATTTGCATGAACTGATGCAGAGTGATGTGAGCACAACTCACTTTGATCACTTTGATTGATCAATACTATAACCTCAACATTGTAAAAATGAGCAATTCTGAAAGACTTTAAAACTAATAAACTGTGCTTCCAGAGAACTGATGCATGATGGAGAGGTGACAGACTAATGTAGAATAAGATATAAATTTTTGGATGTGTACAATGTGGGAATTTGTTTTGCTTGACTATGCTTGTTGGCTACAAAGGTTGTACATTTCTTTTTTCCCTCAGGGTGGAAGGAGGAGAGGAAGGTAAACAGCAGTTAAGATAAATGCTTGATAATTAAAAAGAAAATCATGAAAAAAATGTATATTTTTAAAGAGACTGGCTTCTTTTCAGATGATTTCAGCTCTAAATCTTATGATCATGGATTTTAGCTCTCCAAAGAAACCCTGATATTACGCCAACTTGTTTTTTTAGTTCATGTTTGCTCAGTCCTCATTCACAACCCTGTATGTTTTCTCTCCTACTTCCCCTTCTGACAAAGACAGCTCTACCCGTAGCATAATTTTGCCTAATCACCAGCACATGTCAGTCATACCTGAGGTGGAATACTACATTCCTATTGGATGTAATATGTTAGGGGGTAGTACAGCTATTATCCATCATCCTTGCTACATAACCCACCTGATGTTTTTCCACATGATAGGCTGCCTCAAATACATCTGTCACCCCTGACCTTCTACTGAGTTACCTATACATCATGTGGTTCTGCAGAGCAGTTTTGCATATGATTTCTCTTTCTACTGAAAGCTAAGTTACCAGCATAAGCTCCTATTTTTCACATTTTGTAGTAGACAGGCTTTTCAATAGGGAGATAACTGCAGGAAGTGATATGACGCTAAATATTTTTGTCCCAGTCTTTGAACTCCTCTTTATTGATCAATACTGAGATGAAGCAGTTGAAACTAATCCAAGACAACTTTGTGGATTAGATGAATGGATAAATGAATGAATGAATTAGTGAACAAATGAATTAGTAAATATATGAATGAATGAATGAATGAATATATACATTAATGGATTAATTAATAAGTGAAGAGTTGTAGGGGAGAAAATATAGCCCACTTGTTTCAACTTTATTAGGGAGAACTTTCGGAAAGAGGTCAAATTTATAACTATGCTTAGAAGATTGAAGGAGTATCACAGTTACTAGTGAAACAAGTAAAGAGTATCCCAGACTTTGCTTCCAGTAAGCTGGAATATGTCACAATAATATGGAGATTTTTTAAATCAAATGATTGGCAATATGACAGAGTAGTTGTCTTTCTGTAATCATCTCTAGCATTACAAAAACTGTCAGACACCAGTGATGAATTGGTTGGTTTTACTGAACTGTTCTTTTTCCTCCTTTAGTTTTTGATACAAGAGAAGACTCACTGACTAGGAAAAGATGTCTTTGGAAATGTATGTGTTATTAAAACAAGGGATACTAAATATTAAAGCAGATCAAATGTATGCTTTTCTAGAAAACCTAGGAAGACATATTTTCCTGATCCAAAATTCTAAAACTGTTAATATTTTCACTAAATGTCAGTTGACAAGGACTGGCCCTATTATTTTGTGATCATACATAATTCATACAGTATGTCCAAAGCATTAGTAAATCCAAGCTGTGTCCCAAGAAAGTGAGCAAGAACACTCATTTTAACTCATTTACTGATAAGTATTTCAAAATGAAACATGTTCAATATAAAGAAAAATTTAGTCTTGAAGCAAAAATATATAATGATGTGCTGTCAACATAGGCAGCTTTCAAGAGTCAATAAAAGAGAGAGCAATGGGAGTGGAACTAGAGTCCTGGATTCCTGGGTCCTCTATGCATATGGTCTGAAGCTTGAACCTTTGTTTCCTCAATTATCTCAGATTTCACCAGCCACAGCAGGCAACCACAAAGCAATGAACCAGGATAAACTATTGAGGACAAGTGAAGGGTAGGGATTGATGAAGGACTCCAGCTCCTGTGGGCCTGGCTAGTCATCTAGACATAAGTGTCTATGCTAAAAAGGGCTATTTTAGTCATTGAACATCAAGTATCAGTTATCCGTAAATTGACCACACAAAATAAATACATAACACATCAATGAGTTCCACCTGATCCTTTTGTTCTCTTTTCTCCCTCTTTATCATTCCTTATCTGCAGCATTTTGAGGCCTAATTTTAAGTACATAACCAACAACTGCATTCCATCTCTCTGCTTTTCACTTAATAAAGGTGCGTTGAATTAAATTGAATTGAACTGAGTTATCTACATGTTCTGGTTGCATGGAATTCTAATACAAATGGTTAAACTTTTTCATTCCTGCTCTTGGATTTCTGTTGTATTGCCTTTTTTTTTTTAATAAATTTATTTAACTTTTTACATTCATTTTCACAAGATTTTCGGTTCCAAAATTTTCTCCCCATTTGTCCCCTCCCACCTCCCCAATACACTGGACATTCTAATTACCCATATCACCAATCTGCCCTCTCTTCTATCATCCCTTCCTTCCCTTACCCCATCTTCTCTTTTGTGCTGTAGGGCCAGATAACTTTCTATTCCCCATTACCTGTATTTCTTATTACCTAGTAGCAAGAACAATACTCAATAGTTGGTCCTCAAACTTTGAGTTCCAACTTCTCCCCATCCCTCCCTCCCCACCCATTCCCTTTGGGAAGGCAGGCAATTCAATATAGGCCATATCTG
>CM053771.1:115723981-115762729 GCA_028658325.1 Potorous gilbertii
CTTATTCTGCTTTTGAAAGCAATCTTCTCCTCATGGGCTTTTTGAACCTCTTTTGCCAATTGAGTTAGCCTATTTTTCAAGGTGTTATTTCTTCAGCATTTTTTTGGGTTTCCTTTATCAAGGTATTGACCCGTTTTTCATGCTTTTCTTGCATCTCTCTCATTTCTCTTCCTAGTTTTTCCTCCACCTCTATAACTTGATTTTCAAAATCCTTTTTGAGCTCTTCCATGGCCTGAGCCCACTGAATATTTATTTTGGATGTTTGGGATACAGAAGCCTTGATTTCTATGTCTTTCCCTGAAGGTAAGCATTGTTCTTCCTCATCTGAAAGGAAAAGAGGACATATCTGGTCACCAAGAAAGCAACCTTCTGTGGTCTTATTTTTTTCCCCTTTTCTGGGCATTTTCCCAGCCAGTTACTTGACTTCTGAGATTCCACTCCACACCCACCTTTCCTCCAGATCCACCCAGCTAGTGCTTGGGGTCTGAGATTCAAATGCTGCTTCCCAGCCTTAGGGCTTTTGGTGTGGGCGGGGCTGCTATTCAGTGTGAGATTAAGTTCAGCTGCTCAGGTTGGGGCAGGGCTGCCACATGGTGCTCAGTTCCCTCAGAGGGTTTATGAGGAGACCTTCAATAATGGATCTGAGCCCCTGCTTGCTTTGGGAGCCCCTGTCTTCTGCTGCCTCTGCTGCTGCCTGTTGAGGGGGCCTGAGTTATGGGGACACCCCGCTTCCCTCTTGGCAAGCCAAACAGGCTCTCTCACTAACCTGTGGTGTCTGTGGGTGGATGGACCTGCATGGTTGCTGGAAATTCTGTCCCTGAAGCCTGCTTGGATCTGGTCCTCTCAGTGCCGTGCAGCCAAGGCAGGCCTGTGCTCTGCTCTGGGTCAGGTATGTGATGGACCTTTGGTGTTGACTTTTCAGGGCTCTCTGGAACAGAAATCTCCTCCACTCTGTTGTTGTGAAGCTTCCACTGCTCCAGAATTTGTTGGTACTTCCTCTTTACAGGTATTTTAAGGGCTCTGGGTTCAGAGCTAGCATATGTGAATCTTTCTACTCCGCCATCTTGGCTCCTCCCCTGAAGTTAACTTTCTGACAAAAATCCATGAAAAACATTTTATTGATGCCTTTTGTTTTTATATGATAGCCATTTCTAGATATGCCTTTAGGCAGCCTTCTCTTATGATGAACAAAAACTGCGATGCCAAACCAACCAACAGTGACTCTTCTGACAGGGTATGTGGCATTCCAAACTTCTGGTCCTCCACATCTCCACTGAAAAGAGTAGGGAGAATCAAAGTTCGTGCTTAGAAAAAGATCCTAGAATATAGTGGGAATCTAAGTTGATGTTTCCTGGCAGGAATATTTAAAAGGAAGGCAAAGCTTTGTCTCTCTATTCAAGAGATTTCAGACAATGCCCTAGACAAAAAGGATTGGTTAGGAGAGGTCTGTGTGAGGGTAGGGCCCTCTCTGCCTGGGGAGTGGGTATACATGCCATCTTTCCTTAGAACCTAGAGGTCTGAGGCTGTCATTGGCTATTTGTCTTAAGACCTTATTCAGCTCTGAGTCAGGTCCTGCATGTGAGAGGAGGGGAAGAGGGGAACAACTCCCAAATCTTGAGAAAACCCTTTAAATTGTATTTCAGATTTATTTGTGTACCAACTGCTCCTAAGCAGTACTGTGGAAAGAGGATCCCAGTATCCATTATTGATAGGCAATCAAGAGATCTTTTTCAATGAGTTAATTGGTTTCATTTGGGAAGGGGGAAGCTGTGTCTATTCAGAAACGTAATGAAGGAGCCATGTTACATTCCTAGGTCTTAATTTCCATCATTGAATAGGACAATAAAGCAAATTGTACTGGTTAAATCTCTGGGCAATCCTATGGTTAGAGCGATATCTATTATCTTCAAGAGTCGGGATTCAAAAAATCATATAAATTTGACAGGAGATCAATTTAGCATGAAACTACATGCCTATAGGATGGAGATTGGCTCAATAGAAAGGTTAATAAAGGTGGATGAGGGGAGAGATCAGTAGTCAAGGTCAGAAGAAAGGAAGTCAATATTCTTCCATGCACTTTTTTCTCCCACCTACAAGATTTTGATTGGCATTAAAGTATGCAGATACTCAGCCCTCCTCCTCTTGACCCCATGGGTCTGGGAACTTGACCAGAATGGTAAAGTTGAGAACCTATTTTTTTTTTTAAGACAGACCTGGGATCTCATTGGAATAGAGAACTCCTGGTGAGGAAAGTCCCTTTTCTGATGCACATCAGTTTCCTCTTTTCAATTTATAGACTTATAGAGTCATCTGAGAGGTTGTGACTTGCCCAGGGTCTCACAGCCTGCATATAGAGAAGGCAGAAATTAAATTAAATTCACGTCTTCCTGATTCCAAGGCTAACTCCTTACTCACTATGCCAGGCTTCCATTAATTTACATAGTCCTTGGAACTGTTTTGAGAAGTGAATATTTCTTCCCCTCCCTGTTATAAATGCATAGGTCTAGAAGCTATATGAAGTAGCTAAGGGCTTTTCTGTACCAGCTGAAGGGCAAAGGTAGTCACTATGACTCATAGATGTTTGGTCTAGACTTGGGAGCATGGAGGTAGACGAGGAGGAATTTATTAGGTATCTATTATGTGCCAGGAACCGTACTGGAATTTCAAAGATAAAATAAAAAAAAGTTTATACTTTTCTTGGGAGAAAACAACATGCACAAATATACTGAGATTAAAAACTTGTAAAAATATAATATAATTTGCTTGGGTTGGATTTTGAAAATTTCAGTGATGTCAAATTGCAAAAACTTTTGCACAAACAAATTCATGTAGGATAAAAAGGGAAGGAGTAAACTGGGGAGAAAATTTTGCATCCAGTTTTATTTTTATTTCATTATGCAAACTCTCACAAGGCTCTAATTCCATAATCAGAAAAAAAAATGAGAGGCAGCAACTTTTAGAGCAGAAAAAATGCTGGACTTAGAAACCTTGGTTTGATTCTCTCCTCTGAGTCTAACTCTGTCACCAGGTGCAAGTAACTTAACCTCTCTGACCCTCAATTTCCTCATCTGTGAAATGAGTGAAAAATAATGCTTGTAGTACCTATTACCTCATAGGGTTTTGAGGAGGATCATGAGACAATGTATGCAAAGCATGTTGTATGCCTTTAAGCACTATATCAATGTCAACTATTATTAATGACGGAAGAAGACTGTTTCTTGCTCTGTCAGAAATGAATGGTGGGGTATTAGATGACCACAAATGGCCAGGTCTCTGGGGAAAATGTTTAATTAAAGCACACATATGTGTATGGGCACACATATACACCCCAAGCAACAACATAACTTGATTTGTGATTCATAAATGACACATCAAATCATTTTATTTGTTCTACAAATTCCAACTTCCCATAACTCCACAAGATGCCATTATTAAATAAATATTCATACTTGTGCCCATGCTTTCACATACAGATCTAATGGACTGCTTTATTGTGACAGAATTGTAAGTGATGATAATTAGGCTATCAATCTTTTTTTCTTGCATTGCTTCCTGTGTAGCAGAATGAAGTTGATAGAATGATCTGACATATTCATGCTGTGTAGTGGAGTGAGGGCTTGATATGAAATCAGCAGACCTTGATTTGAATGTGAGCTCTGTTACTTACCACTTGTGTTACCTTGAATGAATGACTTAAATTCTTTGGATCTCTGTTACTTCACATTAAAAATGAACAGATTAAACAAGATGGTGTCCTGGTTCCCTGCCAGTTCTGAAGCCATGGTTTTATAATCCTATTAGTGCTGGTGAAAGACAGTCCCCCAATCACAAGATATTTGTCCCATTTCTTACATTAATTCATGGAGTGACCTTGGGAAAGGCATAGCATTTCTTGGAGCCTTTATTTCTCACCTATATACATGAGGAATAAACTACCTCTGTTGTCTACCTTGCAAAACTGTTATGGGGAAGCAGTGAGATCATGAGTGTGAAAGCATTTTGTGAGGAATTATGTCAATGTATAAAATTGTTTTTTATTATTTTTAGAGGAGGAGAAGTCTTTAGACAGTAAGCATTGCTAGGGAACACTGACAGGTGATGAGTCATTCTTCTAGCTTGTATGAAACTCATTATTTAGCATGAGGGGCCAGAGTGCCAGTTGGCACGGCTGGGAATAAATATATCGAAATGTTGTCAGCAGAACCATCCAGACTTCTTCAACTTTGGGAACATTCAAAAGCTTTACCAAGTATTGTTAAAAGCAGAGAACATGAGAACTAGACCCTGGAAAGGCAAGTTAACAGGCTGCCTAGGGCACAATGCATCAAGAAATTCATTTTTGACAATGCTTACTAATAAATGCCATTGTCTTTCAAGTAAAATATTTTCACTTTTCATGGCATGTAAAAATTTACTTTGTAGTAAGCTAACTTGCTTAGTTTGTAGGGAATGGTCAAAGTCCCTAGGGAGAAGTAACACAAAAGAGATAGAGTTTTTAAACCTTGCCTGAGGTGTTCAAACCCCTTGTTGTAGCTCTGGTGTCAACATTATTGAAGTGAAGTGGATAGTTTTGCATGACTTTATATGAGAAGAAATTCTATCTAGGATTGACCAAAAGCCAATTTAATAACCAGGACAATGGTATTCTTTCTGATCCTCACTTAATTCCCACATTGTTCTTTCCTCGTGTGTGTGTGTGTGTGTGTGTGTGTGTGTGTGTGTGTCTATGAAAGAGAGATAAATCTCTTTTGCACCTACAGCCAGTGAAGAAAATTTATCATGGAATATCCGAGAATAGTATGTCAACTATTATTAATGACTGAAGTAATTATCCTGTCAGTAGTCTGTCATTATTAGCTGCATTTAACTAAGGCCCCGAAACTTGAGGCTCAGATCGTGGTATAACGTGAGCTTCACTCTCTTTCTAAAACTTGATGCTTTCCCCATGACTTTCAGCATTCAAAGCTCTGTTCCCTCAACATTCAATGCTCCATCTCTACAGTAATTACCACATTACTCCCATTCACTCTTGCCTATGCTTCTAAATTTTTCCTAGAAGAGTTTGAAAGAATGATTCATAGAATTGTTGGAAATACACTCACCAAGAAAGGCTTGGGGAGGGGAAAAATGAGAACCTCTAATCTGAAAACAAGATCAATTTACTTACCACATTAGCTTGTCTGTGGTTAGCCAGAATCTTTTCCCTAAACACCTGTAGCCCTGAACGTCTCACTAAGCCCTTAGCACCCTGAAGTATTTTAAGTTATTCCCCCTCCTAGACATACAGGGCTTCACTTTTCCAGATACATTAGTGGCCATTATTCCTCCAATTAAAGTTGAGTTAGAAATATAATATTTATTTCTTGTCTGATAAAATGCAACCCACATAGTCATGGCAAAATACTTAGAGACTCTGTTCTTTCACCTGGAGATTCATGAGCTTCACTCTTCAAGTGGAGCCAGATTATGGCTGGTGACAGTCAATGGGAACCATTGCTAGAACAGACTAATAAAAATAGGGCTCAAGACTTACATGTGCATGTTTATAAACCTCTTGCCAAAAGTCATTTATTAGACAAATGTCTGTGGGCCAAGTTGTCTCATAAGACTTTGTTGACACCATCCAGTGTTCCCATGCTTACTGTTGGGAGTGATTGCTTATTTCTTCAGTTATTCCAGCAAGCAAGGGTACTGCAATGAGGTCTAACAAGACCTCTGGGGCACTAAACATTGTGAAAATATTTGAATTTGTTTTGTTTAAAAAACATGTGATCCATCATGAACTAATGAAAAGCTCTGTCCAAACTCCAACTTGAAGTCCTCCTCTATCTGGGTCCACTTAGTCTGTGCTTCTTCCTTATTAGAGCAACGTGTTCAGGAGCTTCTCTCTAATCTCAGAAACAAGTTAGAATGTGAATCATGACAGATGTATTCCTAGAAAGCTATATAACTAGGATAGTCCCATGATATACATTTTCAAATAGCTACATAATCACCTACTGAAACTTTCAAATTCAAAACTTGGAGCTGCCTGAAAACACTGACCATCATGTACTTCTGGAATGATGGCACTTAATAATTTCCTCCTCATCCTTGATCTCACCTTCCTAATAAGGAGAAATATAAACAGGGCTAGCTTTGTTCACAGAATTGTAGAGTGGAACTATAAAGCTGGGAGAGACTTTGAAGCACAAGGAGGACTGAATCTCAAATCAGATGGCCTGAGTTTGATTCTCAGATCAGATGGTCATCTCTAGGGTCCTTCTAGTTCTGCAACACTACTATCTTATTACAATCCTCAGATGATCAAATACAACTGTCCTCAATTTATAGTTGATAAAACTGAGACTCAGAAAGCCTAAATGGGTTATGCCATAACACAGACAGAGCTAGAACCTAGGGCTCCTCAGTTCAGTGGGATTATGTGGGAGGCTTGACATGGTATAATATCATTACTAAGTTAAGGGAGAGAAGGGACTTGCATAAAGTCACACATTTATTTAGCAGCAAGGCTAGAAATTGCCCAGACCTCAAATATTGTTGTCTATCCACTAAACTATGGAAATGAAATTATAATTATTAAACAGTTTTGCTTATTACCAGTTCTTAATAGAAACACAATTTCACTCTTTTATTATTTTGGCATTGGTGTACTAAATACTTTCTTTTTTGGGTCTATCCCTTATTGTATTTTTGTCTAAATTGAGCTCAGGCAGTGATGGTCTATAGCTGGAGCAATGAATGCTTCTTTGTACATGGCACAAGGCCAGATTTCAAACCTCAAAGGACAGGGATTTTCTTCTTGTTGTCCAGTCATTTTTCAGTCATTTTTCTGTCTCTGTTTCTCTACCTGATGGCTACTAAAAGAGGGAACCAACATTTATATAGGACTTACTATGTGCCATGTACTGTGCTAAGGGCTTTTACAAATATTGCCATATCTGGTCATTACAACAACCCTTAAAGATAGGTACTATTATCACAGAGGAAACACAGAGGAAAACAAGGTTTAAAGTGACTTGCCCAGGGTCACATAGCTAGTGAGTATCTGAGACCAGATTTAACCCTAGTCTTCCTGACTTCAGACCTAGTCTTCTATCCAGCTAGCTACCTCTGTTTTACCCAGTCATTTATTTTGTGTCCAATTCTTTGTGACCCCATTTGAAGTTTTCTTGGAAAAGATGTTAGAGTTGTTTGCCACTTTTGTTTCTAGCTCACCTTGTAGATGAGGAATCAAGGTCAATAGGGTTGAGCGACTTGCTCAGGGTAACGCAGATGCTAAGTGTCTGAGGCCAGATTTGAACTCAGCAAGATGAGTCTTCCTGATTTCAAGCCCAATGTTCTACTGCACCACCTAACTGCCTCTAGAAGGCATCAAAATATTTCTGAAACAACAAGAAATCTTTGCAGATTCTGTCAAGTCCTGTAGATTCCCAGTTAGCTGGAAGATCAAAGTCACATGTCAGTGCTAGAAGAGGGTTTTTCTCATTGTTATCAATGGTAACCGATAAAGAGAAACATGATGTAGTGGAAAGTGCTGAATTTAGAGTCAAGAGAGACTAGATGTGGCTTCAATCTCTGATGTGAACTATATGATCATGGGCATATTACTTAATTGCTATTTGCCTCAATTTCATCATCTGTGAAATAGGAATAATAATCTCTTTAGTACTTCCTCAAGACAAATTGTGGCATTGTGAATAGAAGGCCAGTCATGGAGTCAAAAACACCCACGTTGAGGATCTGCCTGTGACACCTATGTTCTCTGGGACACGGAGGAAGTTCCTTAACTCCACAATGCCTCCAGCAACTCTCTGAGACTCATTTTGGTGAAGGAAGTTTCCAACTTGGCATTTGCCAACACAAATGAAATCAACCTCCATATTTAGGGGGGAAAGACATCTCACAGTTGAGAGGGATCATTGAAATAATGTATGTCAAATACTTCATCAACCTTAAAGTTCTCCTTAATATACTCCTCCTCAGGGAGAGATCAAGGTTGGATAAATATGTTGCTCTGCTAGTATTCTGGAGAAAGCAGAGGAAAGTGAACACAATTCTAGTCATAGCACTGTGAAGCTAGAAGGAACTTTGACCAACACCTAATCCAACTACTGCCTCATGCAGATAGGAAAACTAAACCCAGGGCTGAAAAGTGATTGGCTTGGTATCACACAGTTAATTGGTGGCAGAACTTGACAGAACCCAGGCCTCCTGCCTTTCAGTCTTTTCATTATTCCCAAGTGATGAGCCAGAGAAAAGAATCTGGTAAAATGTCTTTTGGAAGATTTGCAGACAAAGTATGGAATAAACTACACTACATTTTAGGTCAGTTTTAAAAAGGAGATAGATTCTTTCACCATGAAGAGATGTGAGGACTGTCTGCCTAAGATAAGTCATTGTCACCCCCATATCAAATCTAAGAACTGGGATGATTAAAAAGGTTCAAGAGACATAAAGCAGGCAGGTTATTAATAAAAGGATGGTCATTTGTCCATTTCTCTCTTAGACCAAAGATAAACATGAAACAGGCTTACAGTTTACACACTCTTTGAAGAGCGGGTGTTCAATGAGAGGGTACAACTCTGACTGGACAACACAATGGGAGTTGAGCTATATTAAATTTAGGGACTGAGAGTAACATCAGGTCACTCTTGGAAAGAGAAACTTTCTCTCTGTATTAGACTATTTCCAGTCTTGGGCTATCTAAACAAAAGGATCTGTCTCCACCCAACACAATGGGCTTTCCCCCCTTAGATTAAATTCCTTGTGAGGTTAGGTGGGGTCTAAGACAGAGGAAAGTTATTTCAATCTCATTATCAGTTATGTCCTTCAAGAGACGGAACTTTTAAAATCAGCAGTTTGGAAGAAGGGGAGAGTTCTGAATCTCCCCAAGGTATTGATTATTAAGAATCACTTCTCTCAGAACTTATGGTGGAGAAGCAGGTGGTACAGTGGATAGAGCCCTGGACCTGGTGCCAAGAAGACGAGGTCATGTCTAGCCTTAGACACTTAACTATCTGGGTGACCCTGAACACATCATTTAACCTCTGTCTATCTCGCTTTCTTATTTGTAAAATAGGAATAAATTTAATAGCACTTATTTTCCTGAGTTGTTATGAGGATTGAAGGAGATAATCTGTGCAAAAGTGCTTCACAAACCTTAAGATACGACATGAATACTATTACCACTTGCAATTACTAATCATGTCAAGACTCTTATCTCATGGAGACAGGATGGAACAGAGGACTGGAAGTTAGAAGAAACAGATTCTAGTTTTTGCTTTGTCATTAACCAGTTGTATGACTCTAGGTAAGTCAATTTGCCTCTTACTGTGTATCCTTTATGTGTAAAATGAAAAGATTGATTTAAATCAGAGGTGTCAAACTCAAGGCCTGCTACCCAAGTAGCCCCCACAATTCCTGAGTCAGCTGAACCAGATTAAAATGTATTTGGGAAATATTTAGCAAAATAAATAAAATACAGTATGTCATAGCTAATGTTAATTGGTGGTTTTTGAAGTCAAATATGCAGCCTACAGGGATCTATTTCTGTTTGAGTTTGATACCAATGACTTTGAGGTCCTTTCCAAGTTAGTGGCCCAGGGTCACACAGCTAGTAAGTGTCTGTGTTAGGATTTGAACTCATGTCTTCCTGACTCCAAGTTTAGCTCTATTCACCAGAATACATATGTAGATGACCACCCAGATAGCAAAAATAGGGAAGGAGGGGATGATGTTTTATGCATTTTTAATATATATCCAATTTTTAATGCTAGACAGTCCTGCTCCCCAACACACACAAGTATTTATTTCTAACAGGTCACCTTCACACGTCACTATGAGAGCTTAAAGCAAAAACTTTAAACAAAAACTTAAAGCAAAAGCAGAGGGGGCCTACATTTTCTAACCTTTCTCGGAGAACACACATATTTTGTTTCAGTTCTCGGTCTCAGTGAGGACAGAGATGAGGAAGGTAGTGAGGAGAGCTACTTATAATGACTATCAAGAAAGTAGAATTAACATTCTCCACGCCAGGTTAGCTGTATGATTCTATGCTCTATTGCTAGGGACAGATGAGGTGATGAGGTTAAAAGTGAAAGTGACGTGAAAAAAATTGATAAAATTTGTGTCATATAAAAGGAAGAGATCCTGAAAAATCAAACAAACATCTCTATGAACTTAAGCAGGATACTAAGTCTACAACCCTTCATCAAAACATTCCTCTGCAGATAAAACACCCAGCCAAAGGGGCTGACCAATAGCTCACATTAGCAATTCTATACTCCCTGGGAAAGAAAGGATTTTGAGAAATGCATCAGCTGAAAGGATGTGAAGTTCAAAGCCAACAGTAAGAAAACAATTAGAAACAGATATCTTCTACTCAAGGACTTGGCCAAAAAAAAAAAAAAAAGGGAGGGGAGAGAAGTGGGAAGGCTTATAAAAGTACAGTGATCCTAAAAATTAAAAATAAGCATAACTTCTAAGGGAATGTTTTGGGTGAATTCATTCTTTTCTGGGAAAAAAGGAGAATAAAAATTTTAATGCACATAGTGTGCAAACATACAAGAAAACTCACACATGTATCAGATTTACATGTGTATATTTGGAGTCAAAGAAATAACTTGAGTAAACATCTTTAAACAGGGAATTGTTGTTAGCAAATTAATTGTAGTGGCTTGCTTTTGTAGTTATATTGTGAAAGCATAATCATTTGGGAATTTAAATAAGATCTTATGCAATTTTTGTAAATTATCTTCCTGTGAAATATTAAGTGAGGCTGAGTACTGCTTAAAAATATAAACTTATGAAATGTTACCAGTTTCTGGAGTGTCAGTGCCAAAGAAATCTATTACCTACTGGCCAACAGTCTTGGGATAAGTCATTTTGACTTTGGAGAGCAAAAGACAAGATCAAGCATTTTCTTCCAACAAGGTATTTTTCCAAGCATATGTTAAGATCATACAAGATTCCCTGATAGTTATAATCTCAGAAATAACTTCATTCAGTGATCTTCTGATGATCAGCCTCAAGTAAGACATAAGGAAGGTATATATGTTCACCAGACATGTTTACTTTCCTCAAGGGCAATGTCTTAAGCAAAGCTTAAAAGTAAGAAGGATTCACTCCTACTGTGTTTTCCTAACTGGAGTATGACTTTTTTTGAGAGCAGATTCCGACTTGCCTTTTCTTTATGTCCCCAGCCCTTAGCATAGTGCTAGGCTCATGGTAAGCATTTAATAAATTTTTTAATTCATTCAATCATTCTTCCCCTGGTTCCCCACCCCCAATTTTCTAAGGTCTATAAAAAAAAAAAGAATCTTTAGTTCAGGCAGATGATTAGAGTTGACAATAGAAATATTAACAAGATATTATTGCCCGCTGATATTGCTTTTTGCTCCAGATATTAGTGGGGGAGAGGGAAGGAGAAAAAAAGGGAAAAACAGAAATTTACATGGTAACTTTATAATATATTTAAAACGAATAGCAAGTTGTACATAACAGATTCACAATTTCATGTGTCATCATTTTTTTTTGCATTATATTTTGTTATGGACATGCCTGTTTTATTTCATAAATAAAAAATAAAATAAATGAAACATAAGAAGATAGGGTTCTTTAGTTGCATACCCATATTTATGCATATGCAATAAGTAATTAGACTAAATGACATTGAAAAACTAGCAAATATTCAGAGGAAGGATACCAGAATGGTGAAGGGCCTTGAGATAATGTTAAAAAAGCTGAAGAAGGAACTGGGTTTATTAAGCTGGAAATTAAAAAAAACATTTTAAGGATTTTTAAATTTTTAAAGATTTAAAGGTGACATGATTACTGTTTTCAAGTATACAAAGGGCTGTTTTATGTGGAAGACTGAGTGGACTTTGCTTGGCCCCAGAGAGCAAAATCATATTAGTCATGGTACAAAAGAAAACACAGACCAAACAATAAACATAAAGCTTAAAAATGTATGCTTAAATTTGAATTAGGAGTTTATCAGTTCTCTCTCTAGAGGTAGATAGCATTTTTCATTTTTGGTTCCTTGCAATTGTCTTGTATAATTGTCTTGATCAGAGCAATTAAATCTTTCACAGTTGATCATCCTTATGACATTGCCATTAGTGTGTATAATGTTCTCCTGGTTCTGCTCACTTTACTTTGCATCAATTCATGTAATTTTTACCAGGTTTTTCTGAAAGTATCCTGCTTATCATTTTGTATAGCACAAGAGTATTCTGTCACAATCATATGTCACAATATGGTCAGTCATTCCTCAGTTGATGAGCATTTCTTCCTTTTCCAATTCCTTTCTGCCACGAAAAAGAACTCCTATATTTTTGCACAAATAGGTTTTTTGTACAAATTTTGTACAAATATTTTTTTCCATATTTCTTTGATATCTTCGGGATATAGAGCTAGAAGTGATATTGCTGGATCAAAAGGTATGCTTAACCTTTGGGCATAGTTCCAAATTGTTCTACAGAATGGTCAGACAAATTCACAACTATATCTAGAATGAATGTGTGTCTCATTTTTTTCACATCCCCTCTAGCAGTTGTCATTTTCTTTTTCTGCCATGTTAACCAATCTAATATTTATGAAGTGGTATCTCAGAGTTGTTTTAATTTGCTTTTCTATTCAGCAGTTATTTAGAGCATTTTTTTAATATGACTACTGATAGCTTTAATTTCTTCTTCTGAAAACTACCTCTTCATATTCTTTGACCACTTATCAACTAGATAATGACTCTTATTTTTATAAATTTGGCTTAGTTACTTATACATTTTAGAAATGAGACCTTTATCAGAGAAACTTGTTTCTCTTTGTTTCCTATTTTCCTTCTAATTTTGGCTACATTATTCTTATTTGTTCAAAACCTTTAATTTCATGTGATAAAAATTATCTATTTTTCCTGTAATCTTTGTCTTTTGCTTAGTCATAAATTCTTCCCTTATCCATATATCTGACAAGCACATTTTTTCATCCTCCTCTTATTTGCTTATGATGTCACCCTTGATGTGTTAATCATTTATCTGTTTTGACCTTATGATAAAGCATTTATGAAGCACAATAGAAAGGTGCCTATTTCTAGGCACTGGTCTAAGTACAAGCAAGGTCAGGGACCTTATATTCTAATGGAAGAAAAAAAAATATAGTAGTATGCTAGAAGGCAAGGTAAGGGAGGAGCAGGGATAGACCCACAAGGGGGCACGTGAGGAAATAGACAGTGGTGTGGAGTCTGGGCTCCAGCCCTTTAAAGCAAAACCTGACTTACAAGAATTGAGTGACTTAGGGCTGGAGTCCAAGGGTCCTGTGAGATGTGGATGAGCATAATGACCAAGAGAATTGTCATGTGGTGCAGATGAAACTAAATGGGCTTCTGAGGTTTTATGAATTATATGACCTCTAAAAAGGTCAAAATTCTATGCTACTATATCAAACATACAGACTGACACTCTGGCAACTCTTAATAGTGCTAACTAGCCTCAGGGATCCATGCTATGGAATCTGGTAGTAACTGCATCATAATGAAGAGTGTCTGAACTTTCTGAAATAAGCCGTCTCCTTTCCCATCCCTAATTCTCCTTGTAACACCTCCCTAACCTTACCATCAGTCTCAGAATGCTTTTAGATGCTCCTCTGATTCAATGAAGGTTAGTTCTTTATATAGACTTTACAAAACTCTGACAGTCTTCATCCCAATTTCTCAAAATAGTCAGAATTCCAAAAATATAGCTAGCTACATCTCTCCATCAGGATTTTAGGAATAGGAAGTAAGGTTCTTCCCTAATTCCATCAATTAGAACCACCATCTCCCATATATTATTGATTGGCTCCGTAATTAGTAGATTAACCAGTTAATTTCAATTAGCTTTTGCAAAAGTATATTTGTTGGGAATATATAGCAAATACAAAAGTTACAAAGTATTTCTACCTAACTCGCGGATATTTTCTACCTATACTTCCTTCATCTTTGGGGACAAGGGCATTACATTTTAAATAGTTTCCACAAAGCATTTATCCCATCAAATTCACTTGTGAATGCAGCATGTCATGCATTCACAAGAACACAGGTTAGTCCTGAGGTAGGTAGTCTCCAAGGTCTTTCTCCCTATCCACAGGCTTACAGCATGTCTCCCCTCTATCATCACCAAAAGAAAGCATACTCCTGCCTTTCTTCCTGTGAAAGTGGACCTGGATCTTTCTTCATAGGAGTTTGTGTTCCTCACCCAAATGCAGCCAAGCAAGAAAGAGGGTGTTTTTGAACGAACATTCAAGTTTTGGCTCAATAACTAAACAAAAGATCTCTCTACCACATGGTAAATTGGACAGGAAACAGATATAGAATGCTTGTCCATGCTTCAAAGTTCACTTAGGGGAACTGCATTAGGTGGTGCACACTGTGTGTAATCACAAGGAGGGAACTCTCATTAGCCAATCCCCCTGTTACATTTTTTAAACCAAAGGTGAAACAAATTTTTTTTTTCACTTGGGGCAAAAATAGTTGAAGAAATTTTCCAACAGTATCAGTTCAATATTAAACTAGAGTGAATTCTTTGGGGTTGGATATTGCAAGGGGCGGGGATAGGGTGGGATGGCCAGAAATATAAAATGAAAGAAATCCAGAGTCTTAGACCATCTTGAGGACAAGACAAAGACTTCTCCAGGGAAGCAAACATGTTTCTATATTCTAGATTTCCCCCAAAAGAGGTCCAGATCTTTTAGGAACAGTTCAGAAAGGCTGAACACTTCTGAATTAAGGCATCTTATTCAATTTCTCTGAGTCTTGCTAAAGCATCATAAAATCATAGCTCTGGAGTTAGAAGGGATCTGAGAGCCTATCTCTTCCAATCTCATTTTACAGCTGAGGAAACTGAGTCCTAAGGAGATTAAATGATTTGCACTTAGGTAGTCACCATCATAGATGAGAGCAATTGCAGCCAGATTTCTTAAGAGAAGGAGAAATGCTTTTTTCTTCCAGGGCTGCTGTCTATGGAGCTGTGGCATTCAGTCCTCTGAAGATGATACATTCATTTGACCTGAGAAGAAAGGGACTTGGATTGATTTTCATTGTTGATCAGTTGTTTTCAGTCGTGTCCAACTCTTTCTGAACCCATTTGAGGTTTTCTTGTCAGAGATTCTGGAGTGGTTGAGGAAAACAGAATTATGACTTCCCCAGGGTCACACAGCTAGTAAGTGTCTGTGGTTGGATTTGAACTCAGGAAGAGAAATTGTCCTGACTCCAAATCAGGCACTGCATCTACTGCGCCACTCAGCTGTAGAAGGGGAAATTGTCTATCCACATGCCACTTGTCTCTTAGAGGTAGTTGCTTTGGAGAAAGTGCCCCCCATTCCTCACCTCTGACATCAGTGCCCCTAATCCCTCACCTTATTCTAAAATTCTCCCCTTTAAGACTGCCACATGAACATGACTGGAGGGACAAGCTGCAGAGATTATGGTTTTTTGGATGACTAAGTGGAAAAAAAATCACATTCTGACACCAGAAAGGATGCTAGCCATTCCAGTCCCCCAGGAAGCTTGTCCCTTGCCATGAAGCCACAGCTTCCCCTCCCTAAGTGTGGCTCTGAAAGAACCTTCAGAATGCTCAGTAAAGGCACCATTTTAATCCAAAGTGGCATCATCAAATTTGTTGGGCTATTTTCAGTCCAACTAGTAGTGTCTTTAGAAGGGATTCTATGAAGAATTTTTCTATATAAGTAGAAGTTTTTGAAAACCTCCTTTCCTACTTTTTTTGGTGGGGAAGGAAAAATGCAAATGTTTTTCTTGGAATTCCTCAGTTAGGATAATTGGCAATTCAAGAACAGAGAGCTGTAGCTTGTTTATACACTGCCCTCTGCATCCCTAGGGGAATATCATGCCTAACTTCCACTGACCCAGGGAAATGTGTAAATATCATACCATTCTTTTCAGTTTTTCAGGAATAGCTTTCAACCAGTCTGAATCCAAGACATTTTATTCTGAAAATGTATTTTCTCTTAATCCTTTGAAGAGCACATTAAAAAATAAGATCAAGCGTGCCTATACATAGTGACTGAGTCCCCGGAAACTAGAGAGCCATGGTCATGATTATTTTCACCATCATAAACCACTTGTTCAGAGGGCTAGGCACTGACAAAGCAATGACAATAACAGCCAGCATTTACACCATTTACACATCCTCATAACACCTGTATGCAAATTCTATGATGCCCATTTTTCAGATGAGAAAACAGACTCAGATCAGTTAACACAACATGCAAGTACCTGAAGCAGATTCCAACAGAGGCCTCTGTCCTCCAAGTCCAGCATTATACCATACAGCTAGGAATGTCTTTTCTAAGACTGATACCACTGGGATGGATACATATATGCGGTTATCATATCTGGAAACACAACACTACCATAGCATTTAGTTGGTTTAGTAGCTATTATGCATGAGGCAAATGTCTAACTGGGGTTCTGTCTTGAATTTTCAAACTGGTTCACCATTTGATGTTGCATCGTGGACATAAGCATTTCAACATCTGGATGTCTGTCTGTACTATCATCCTCCCAGAACTCTTCCTGGATGACAGCAAATTTATGAACCCAATTTTACTATTTATTACCTGGGACGATCTTGGGAAAGTCACTTAATCTCTCTTGGATCTCAGTTTCCTCATGTGTAAATGAAGTGGTTGTTTGAGATGTTCTTTTCAGACACATTCTGGTTCCAGAATTTTTTGATTCCAAGTTGCATGACCTGGGTTTAAAACCCATAAACATGAGTACACATTAAAAATGTGATATGAGTCCTGATGGAGATCCAGAAAGGGACTTTTAGAAATGGGAAGAGTGTTATGGGGAAGATGGCAGATGAAAGGAGTGATTTCTTAAAGTTTTCATTGTTACCATTTGCAACCATCTCACAATTGTTTCTTTTTCTCAAATGAGATAATGTTTATAAAGCTCTTAGCACAGTTCCAGGCACATTAGGAGATTAATGAATATTTGCTCCATTCCCTTGCTCCCTTACCACACTTGCATTGAAGGCTTCCTTGCTACAGTAAAGCATTTCAGTTGAGAATACAAAAATGTTGTATGCCACATTTCACATCTATAGTCTCTATCTTTCTACTGAGAAGTATAGTTCGAGTGATTTTTAATACTAGAACATTTGTACTTGAGTAAAAGGAAAGAAACTAGAGGTATCTCGTGTGGACAAAAGAAAAGTTGTCCAGTTTTTAATCTAAGGATCATAGATGTAGAGCTAAAAGAGACCTTAGTGGATCACCCAACCAGGGATGGGGAACCCGTGGCCTGGAGGCCACATGTGGTCCTCAAGTGTGGCCCTTTGGTTGAATCCAAACTTCCCCTTAGGGAATTTGTGCTGTGAATTTCTTGGGGACCTAGAGGTCACATGTGGCCTTGAGGCAGCAGGTTCCCCACCCCTGCAATCCAAACCCCTCATTTTATAGATAAAGAAAAGGAAGCTTCTAGAGGACAAATATTTTGTCCAAGGTCATACATTAAATATTAGAGGTAGTATTTGAATCCAGGTCTTCTGACTTCAGACCCAACCCTCTTTCCTACCCTTCTCTACCTCTGCCACTAGAAATTTGGTCATATGAAGTGAAGGGGGGTATATGTGAACATTAAATAGTGTGGAGGAGGGGGTGAGATAAAGGAGTGAGACTAGAATATATCTGGTAGGAGAGAAAGGGCAGGGAGAAAAGGAAGATGAGTCAAAATCAGTTAATTCTCAGGATTCATAGGGCCATCTGACTTACTATGTGCTTCATTTGCTCTTTTTATTTTTCCCATATTAATTTTTTCTAACTTTGTCATTAACAGATGTATGCTACCCTGGGTCTTAGTGAAAACACAGACAGGAGGATTTCTGCTCCCTCAGCACAGAGGTAGTCCCAGTAACTTGGACTTCAATATAACTCTTTATATTAGTATTGTCTTCAAATAGTAAAGATCATTGGCAGATGCAAAGACTTTAATTCTCTAGGTGATCTGGTGTTGGGAACCCACAGATCACATATAGAACTATGTTGTTCTATGAAAATGGATTGGAGGTGTGAGAAATGATGAGGAGGATGGTTTCAGAAAAAAACATGTCAAGATCTTTATGAATTGATGCAAAACAAAGTGACAGAACCAGAAGATCAGTATGCACAGAAACAGTATTGTCATGATGATCAACTAGGAAAAACTTGGCTACTATGACCAATGCAATGAGCTGAGACAATTCCAAAGGACTCATGATGAGAAAATCCTGCAGAGAAAGAACTGATAAACTCTGAGAGAAAACTGAAGCATAATTTTCTCATTTTATTTTTTTTTAAAAAATAAAGAAAATGAATTGGGGGAGGCATGACTTCCATCAGTGAACACAAACCTTTGTTGCAGCTTCTGCTAACTGTTAGCCTGTTTTCTCCTTCACATGCTACCTGAGAACTCTGGATGGACTTGAGTCTGAATAAAACATAACCACTTTTATCAATAGTATTGCAAAGAACATCCTACTCTGACTGGAATGGTGATACAGCACTGAGGGCTCTTTGTCCTGACTTGAAGAAACTTTGATGAATTTCACCAGGAAAAATAACTAAGCTACGATTTGGAGGAGTGTACAGCTGCATGAAAAGCATGGTGGATATGTAACTGCAGCTTGGCATCAACAATACAATCTTGAGTGGGTAGTCAGTGAGGCTTGGGTTCAAATATTGTCTTAGGTATTTTCTAGCTGTGGGAACCTGGGCAAGTCACTTGACCCTGTTAGACAAAGTTTCTTCATAATCAAAATAAGTGTCAATAGCACCTTACTTAGAGGAATAAAATGAGATATTGCACATAAAGCATGTTGTAAATCTTCCATATAAACTATTAATAAGGTAATAGCATGATGTGATGCAAAGATCACCAGCTTGGGGGCAAGAGACCTGGGCTCTTCTACTGGACTGATGTATGAGTGGTCTTCAGCTTCCTTGGGTAAAAATGAGAGGTTTGGATTAAATAATTTCTAAAATTTTTTCTGTCTCTAAAATACTCTGGTTTTATGAGATTTGTTGTGGTTCACTAGACTCTCCAGAATTAACACTTTCTCCTGAAGCATTGGAATTGTAAGGCATATACTCAACCACTTGACTTTATTCAGCTGACTTTTTTTTAAATTCTAAAGATAGTACTTATCTTGCAAGGTTTGCCAGATGGAGATGAGGAAAGGAAAGGGGAAAGCAATGGGTAATTGGTGCTAGAGTTCCAATTGCCATTTTAAAAAGAGAAAGAAAAAACATTCAGTGATGTGTGCAAGAATGAAATGAACTCTACAGATGGCTCAGTCCCCGGCAGAGTTGTAAATGGTGCATATAAGCTTGACTGTGGTGAATATGAACCTGGAGCTTGGATCCAAATCTCTATTTCAGTGGTTCCCAATGTTTTTTGTTCTGCAAACACCTTTCAACCAAAAAAAATGTGTTTTGAATCCCTAAGGTAATTTAATATACTACTCATAATATTCTTTTAGATTTACTCATTATGTGCATATAATAGCTACAATGATAACTTTTGTTCCCCAAAATTCCAAAGCAAAATTTGTGCTGTAGGGTTATAATTATAAAATACAAAATTTTATTCTACCTATAATTATGAAAACTTTGAGTATAAAGTTATAAATTTAATTATAAAATAATTTTGGGTGGAACCTTCTATAAGAATTAAAAGTAATCCAGTAAGACTTCCTATGTTTACTGTTATTTGTAAGACTTCATAATAAATTTCTTTATTTTATTGAATATAAATAATATTTTAGTGAAATTAGTTTCAACTTGGAAGATATTTGATATTATATGATAATCACATATAAAGTTAATTTCAATGTTAGGCTTTTTTTAAAAAAATGTTTGGCCCAATAACAGATAAACAGAATCTTAAACATGGTTTCACATTGAGTTTTTCCCTGTATTTTCATTTGAAATGAGAAAAAATAAAAATGTTTCCTCACATGTGTAACAAAAAGTGATAGGATAATTTTAGAAGCTCCCTTGCTAAAAAATGGAAAACTATATCCACCTAATTTTTTAGACACCTAACTGTTGAAAATGAAGAGATGATTATCATATAAAATATTGCCTTTCTAGTGGCTAATGATATGCTCTGTAATAAAAAATAAGAAAGGAAAGAATCATTTATTAAATGTCTTCTCTGTGCTAGACATCATGCAAATTGCTTTTCAAATATAATCTCATTTGATACAATAAACTTAGGAGGTAGATGCTTTATTATCCCTACTTTCTAGGTGAAGAAACTGAGCCAGACAGAGATTAAGGGATTTGCTCAGGGTTGATAGTAAGTCTTCTTGACTCTAGGTCCGGTGATAGAATTTGTGCCACCAAACTATCTGGTAACCGTTCTAAAAGTTCAATTGTACATACTGCTTCATTTTATCCAAAGATCATATATAAACAAATCTTGGTAAGGAGAGAATTGTTTCAGACATGACTTTCTTCTACCACTGTCACACTGGCTATACTTTCACAGACTCTACTGAATGACTCTCTGGTATTGTCAACCAGTTTGTTTGAAAATCTACTATATACAAGAATAGTAACATATGTAGAAGATAAGTTTGAATTAGAAACCAGCCTTAATACTGAATGAAAGGCAATAAAAGGTCTGTTTCTGTATAACATTTATGACGGTCCAAGATGGTTTCAAATATCTTCTAATGCACATGCCTAATGATTGTGGTTTTCAGACAGTCTGATACTTATTCTGCAAGAACACAATTTTTCATAACATCTAGTCACATTGTTACAAAGCTGGTGAGGTACAATTACAGGCTAACAGAGTGGAATCAGGGAACTTTTCTGGTGCAGTGTACAGTAAACAAATGAAGATTTATGCCTGCATCTTCTCATCCATTGGGAACTGATTTACGCTCAAATGTTGAACTTGTGTGGTGGTTTGGAAATAATTTGATAACAGCCTGAGAAACTACAAGAATACATTGCATTTAGCCAGAAGTAGTCAGAGTTTGTTGCAATCACTACATAAAGGCAAACATTGTTATGTGCATGATCAAGACAGTTTTGATTCACTGCAGAAACAAAGTTATAATATTTCAAAATTGCACCTGCTTTAAGTCAAAGAAGAAAAATATATTTGTAAGATAAGTGGGTAACTATTTACTGCTGAAGATATGATTAAAGGATTTTTAGCATGAATCCCTTGGACCATAATTATGAATCCTCAAGAATTTGTGAACCATTACATAAGAATCCTTCCCCTAATTCATTCTACGTTATTGTCCTTCTATTCCACATAAGAAATGATCACACTGTCCCTCAGGTCCCCAGGGAAAGTGAGGATGGGATAGGATATAAGAGAAAAATTCACTATCAGTGCTTTTTCTTGTTTCTATAAAGAGTCAGCATTTTTTTTCCGACCAGTGGTCAGGATGTTATAAAGTAGGAATAGCAAGAAGATCAGCTTGGTGTTTGGGGTAGAGTTTTGTTTTCCATGGAGTCATAGATTCAGAGATGAGGGAACCTTATGGTTTGGAAGGAACCTCGAAGGTCGTATCATCCAATCTCATTTTATAGATAAGGAAAGTGAAGTCTACAGAGATGATATGATTAGCTGATGGTAACAGAGACAGAAAGTGACAAAGCTGAGATATGCACCTATGTTTTTTCACTCTAAATATAACTTTCTTTCCACTATACCACCTAATCTTCTCTCTATTTTTGAGAGAATAGGATAGTTATTGAATAAATGATAATTATGAAAGCGAGAAATAAGAGTTTGACTGATGTGGCACATCCACTGTGTTCCTATGGGAAAGCTGTGTGTGTACATATACACACACAACTAAATCCATATGTATACATATACATATACACATACATATGCACACACACACACACATTTCCTAGGGTAGATACTCTGCATGAATCCTATCAAAGAATGAGGAAGTCCTTTTATCTACATCTACAGAGTTTCACCTATGGTTCACAAAGTATTGGGAGGGGATACTAATGTAAGAAGACTAGAAATGTAGGAGAACATGAAGTTGTGAAGGGTTTTGAATGCCCTTATATCTGATCCTGGAATTGATAGGAAGCCATTGGAGTTTATTAAATTTTATGTGTATTTGTGTGTATGTTCAGATCAGCACTTTTAGAAGATTAATTTGAGAGCTGAAAGGAGGATGAACTGAAATAAGGAGAGACAAGGCAGGAAGATCAACTAACAGATTCTTGCAGTAGTCCAGCTATGAAGTGATGAGTGCTTGCACCAGGATGGTGGAATGTCAGAGAAGAGAATGAATATACAAGGGATGTTACAAAGACAAAATCAACAGAACTTGGCAACAGATTGTATGGGGAGGAGTGAGAGAGAGAGAGAGAGAGAGAGAGAGAGAGAGAATGAGGATGACCCTTAGACTGAAGAACCTGGGTAACTGGAAGGAGAGTAATACTTTCAAAAATAATATGGAAGTTAAAAGGGGGAGGGTTTGGGGAGAAAGATAATGAATTCAGTTTTTGACATATTGACTTTGAGATATTTATGGGACATCCCAATTTGAGAAGGCTGGATGTTAGGGGAGGGTAAGGCTAGACAAGGAGATATGAGAATTATTAGCATAGAGATGATAATTGAAATTATGACATCTGATGAGATCACCAATCCCCAAACCACAATAGGATTGTTTCTCAGTTGGGGAAATACTTTTTTAATGGTTCTTGCCATATCTTTTCAGTAAATATTTCTTTGTAAAAACTAATTGATGACAATTGGTTAGGTGATATTGGGACACTAATCACTGGTGATTGATATTAGGGAGAATACTCCAGATTTGGACCATCAGAAGAACCTTACTGTACAGCAGAGTTACCTTTAGAATCCTGAAGGGGAAATGTAGCAGTGAAACTCTGAGGATGCAACCAAAGTATCTGTGTGTGTGTGGGGGGGGTGGGTAAGATTTTTAGAAGAGCAATTTCAAGGACCGGATACATATGCAATAGCCTACAAATCTGGGTTTGGGGGAATTGGGTAGAAGGCTTAGCTTGACCGTGGGATGATCTTCAAATGTGGTGGGGAAAGGGCAAAGGCAAGCAACTAAGGAAATGTATGTTAGTCAAAACAGCCCTGGAATTCATGACAGGAGGGAGATCCTGTTGTTATAAAGGATCCAATGAAGTAATGTGAAGTCAGAAAGGACTTATTAAGTGCTTACAATGTGCCAGGCACTGTGCTAAGTTTTGGAGAAACAAGCAAAGAGAAAAACAGTTCCTTCTGTCATGAAGCTTGTATTCTACTAGGAGGAAGATCATACATTAAAAAAAAAAAGCTGAAAAGCTGGGAAGTGGATGGAGAACTTACCCTCCCCCATACCTTCCATTTCCTGATATAGAGCATAGTGATGAAATCCAGAAAATGAAAGATGACTTTCTATACCCTTTCTCAAAATGGAGGTTTTGGGAGGAATTCACTAATAGGAAAAGAGAGATAACATGGAGGAAAAGTCTGTAGAGTCAAGTATGGTTGAGCTTGAACTTTCCTCAATATACAGTGCAAAGAAAGCACTTTATAAGTGAAAAGTAATATATAAAAATAGAAAGCTCTTATCACTATTATTTTTGCCATGGGGTACTGGAGATCGGCAAGAAAGGATTCCCTGTCTTACAGACAAGGATGCAGATCAGAGGACCAACATTGGGGAACTATATCATCAATTGATGGTGGGCAAATTTCCAATTCTGGAGCAGCTGTGAAGTAAGAAAAGGACAGTACTCCTATTTTTCTTGGGAAACAGTCTTTTCCCTAGGGCAGAAGCCAGTCTTGTTTTTTTGGTTATTTTTAAGGTCACGACCACTCTCTCAGTAATTGGGAAAACATGATCTATGAGAACAGGAGTCTGTAAAAGATTTTCTTTCACTTAGGGATATTGATTTTGGGTGCACTTCATCTCTGGCCCAAGTTCACTACTTCCCGGCTTCATAATACAATGTCATGCCTTGGGTGACCAGCAGATTAAAAATCAAACACTCAAGCTACCAGTAGAAGCCAGTGACCTTAGTGTGCATATATAAAAACAGTTTTCATTGCACTTACTCTCAAATCCAAGAAAAATTATAAAACATTGAGGCTTTGAAAGTTAAGATAAATATCCCTGCGTTTGGATGATCACCCAGACAAACTATGAGTTCCAGTCTTCCCTCTAAATCTGTAAGAAATTTTCATTCTCATCAGTGAGAGAGATGAAATGTCACCAAAATAAAACATGCCATTATTTAAGATTGCATCTCCAAAGGTAACAAAATATGCCGATTACTTGACAAATTTTTTAAAGATCCCTTAGATTAGGGGGCCAGGGACCTAGGTTAAAATTTTAGCACCTGTGGGATTCTGGTTCAACCTCACATCTCCTTTCTGGGTTGCAGTTTCTTTTTCTGTAAAATCAGAATAGTGGACTGGATGTTTGTTTCAGGTCCCTTCCAACTCAGATGCCAAGAGTTCTGAACTAGCTTGCTATTTTACACAAAGCCCCATAGGGAATGGCTGAAGTCTTCTCCATCAATCCTAATACGCTTCCTGTTGCACATAAGTGAAATGACTTTGATCTTTCTGATCAATTAATTGATTTAGTGGAGATTTCTATGTCTTGTTTACACCTAGCCCTTAAGCCCGATCAACTGGTGCTGTCCAGAAGTCCACAACTTCTGCAATAATTGAGGTAGAAGAATGGAGCACATTTCTCATTCTATCTTCCTTGAGAAGGCCATCCATGACACGTGCCTTTTTGCTTTCCTCTCTCTAAACTCTCGACATTCTGACTTCCAACTTAATTATTTGACAAAACTACCCTTTCCAAAGTTACCAGTGGTCTCTCAAATGCCAAAACCAATGGCCTTTTCTCAATCATCATCCTTCTTGACTTCTCTGCAGCCTTTGCCACTGTCAGCCATCCTCTCATACTTTCCTCTCTCTAGGTTTTCATGAAACTACTCTCCTAATTCTTCCTTCTACCTATCTGAATACTCCTCAGTCTCCTTTGTTGGAACTTCATACAGGTAATAGCTACTAATTATGAGAGACCCACAGGGCTCTCTCCTGAGTCTCTTCTCCCTTTATACCGTTTCACTTGATGTCTCATTAACAGTCATGTATTCAGTTATCATCTTTATGCTGATGATTCTCAAGTCTACTTATCCATTCCTAACCTCTCTGCTGACCTCCATCTGCCAGTTAGACATCTCAAGCTGGAATCCATATGGGGTCATGTAACCGAATGTGGGGATAATGAAAAATTTGGCAATAGTAAAAGATTTCTGAATGCCCAACAACCAAAACTTAATTCAAAATCAAACATATAATGAATCTGAGGTGTTTCTGGCAGTGTTTGCCCATATTGCCTCATGCAACTTCACTGCAGCCTTGGTTCTGAATACCCAACATGTGCACTTTGCACTACCCACGCCATCGCACCAAGTGATACCAATGAATGCTGCGAGAGACAGCTCGGCTCAGATTTGAGATGATTGTATGTTATGAATTGCAGTGTTTTTAGTGTACATGCAAAGTTTTCTGCTGTTATAAGAATATAATAGTTTAATTACAGAAAATAAAGACTTTAAATATTTTCTTACCATCATTCCTTATTGTATTGTGTTAGAATATTTGATTTTTTAAATTGCTGTTATCTCCTTCTTTTACACAAACCTCTGTTTAGTTGCAGCAAAAGTATTTCTCTGTCATCATCACTGCTATATGTGTAAGTATGAACATCAATTTTTAAACAAAATTAAGCACAAACAAATTAATTTCATACACTAAAAGCAGTGTTTATTTGAGAAAATGTTTAGCAATATTAATTTATATTTTAGGACAAAAATATTTTCTGGTTATGGATAAGTGACTAAATGTAAATAGAAGAGGTAAAAATGCTGATGACAATGTGACAGAGTATTTGCTACCAGATTGCAGCACACCTAAATCGATAAGAAAAAGAAAATACATTGAATTATTTTTGCAATATGGATTTACTTTTAATAATGATGATGGTGTAGAAAAACCTCTTTGCTTAATGTATAATGAAGTTTTGGCTATGGAGAGCATGAAATCAGCCAAACTAAAATGATATCTTAGTATCAAGCATGCAAGGTATTGAAGCAAACCGAAGGAATCAACTTTTAAAATCTTCAAATAAAGAAAAACAATGTTTTGAGAAATTTGTTATTGTCAGTGAAAAGTATTTACTTGCATCTTAATGAGACTTCTTATTTAATTGAAAAAACTAAAAAGATCTGTGCAATAGGAGATCTTATATTACCTGTTGCTATTAAAATATCAGAAATAGTTCATGGGAAAATGTATGGGGATGAAATTCATAAAATTCTTTTTACCAAATGATACAGTTTCCAAAAGAATTTCTGAAATTAGAAATGACCAATTCCAGAAGCTTATTATCAAGCTTAAGGGCAGCTCAAAGTTATCAATTCAGTTAGAAAAAACTACTGATATTTCTAACATGGCACAGATGTTACTTTATATAAGATGTTTATGAAGGAAGCATACATGAGGGATTATTATTTTATTGCTCTTTGTAAGGGCACACAAGAGATGGAAATATATATTTTACAGTTAATGAATTTTTCATAAATGAAGGTTTACAGTGGAAGAATTGCATTGGAATCAATGTTCTGAATCAATGATGGGCAAGAATGTTGGATTTGTGGTAAAAGTTAAAAGCTAGTGTCAATGAGCATATCACTTTTACTTACTGCATGATCCATTGTAGTCAAAAAAATATCACCAGAGTTAGATGTTGTGATTCTAGATACTATCAAAATCATTAACTTCATTAAAAGCCCTGTCCTTAACAATCATTTATTTTCAATGGACTCCTATTACAAAAGCTAATTGCTCCATGCTGAGGTGAGGTGGCTCTCAAGAGGGTTAATGGTAGAGAGTTCTAAGCTTGTTTTGGTCTGATAAGCCACAGCCAAACATACTATCCCTTGATTCCAAAATAGTGATGTCATTTTGGTCTTCTTCACGAAGGTCAGCAACCAACCAATCAACAATCCAGTGATACGAGCCTCCTTGCTATCCCCTAAATGAGACACTCTGTCTCTTGACCCTGGACACTTTCACTGGCTGTCCTCCACAGTTGGAATGTTTTCTTTTCTCATCACTGTCTCCCAGCTTCCCTGGCTTCCCTCAAGTTCCAGCAAAAATCCCACCTTTTACAGGAAACTTTTTTCAATGTCTCTTAATTCTAGCGTCTTCCTCCTATTGATTGTTTCCTATTTATCATTCATTGAACTTGTTTACTTGCTGTCTCCCTCATTAGATTATGAGCTCCTCATGGGCAAAGATTTTGTTTTTTTCTTTCATTGCATTCCAAGTGCTAAGCACATTGTCTTGCTCATAGGTGATGTTTAATAAATGCTCACTGACTGATGCACTTTCTTATACCACAGTCTTATACCATTACTTCTCTCCATACACTTTGGTCTAGACCACTCCAGGTTTGATTTTTTGGTTTTTTGTTTGCTGTTTCTTATGGAGGATAACCTTAATATGTTGGAAAATATAGATCAGGAATAGGAAGGAGAGGGTAAAGACCTATACAACAGAGGCATCAAGCACTGGAAGCCCACATGGGGCAGTGCTTCCAAGGTAGCCTGAGTCAGATTAAAATGTAGTTGGGAAATATTTTACAAAACTAAAAAAATACAATAGGTCACAATAAATGTTAGCATATGGATTTTTAAGTCAATAGCAGCCCATAGGGATCCTTATGTACTCTCTGTTTCTATTTGAGTTTGATGTCACTGCTATAATGTGTACAGAAACTTCACACTTATAAAACATGAATAGTTTCCAGGAAAGTATTGTTAAGTGCTGGATGTGGTGAAAACGGAATAATGTCACTGTGATAAGTCTGGGATTCCCTTGGCAATAAATATTAGTTTTCTCTAAAAGGCAACGAAACTATCTCTGGAATTTGATTGGTCTCTGCCTCCCCTGAGCAGCTTCCTACCAGCTGAGGGTATAAAGAAGCCCCATTCACGTGAAATAGGGGCCCTCTGATTTCCTGGATTTCTGAAAGCCATGTTGAACCATACATTGCTGTGCTTACCTTAGGAGTTTCAATATGGAGAAAGGGAGGGCCCATAAAGACAACCTAAGTACACTCTATCCATAACATATCTTTGGTGTGTTAGGAAATATTAACTATTGATGACTTTCAAGTGAACTAGCAAGATGCTAGTATTAGGCCAGCCCTACATCATCATCATCATCATTATCGCACAAAAGAAATTAATTATATTTTAAATGACAAGAAATGACATTACTGAAATGAGGTTCTTAATCAGCTTGATCAGCTCCCTGTATACATTACCCGCTAGCTAAAGAGAGCAAAAATCAAAATTGGAAGTTAGAATAAAAAAGAGAAAATATAGCTTGGAATTATTATAATTCCATGCTACATATTTTTAAACAAGTAATGACAAAAAATGGGATATGACTTGAAAAAAAGAGAGACAATGAATACAACCCTAGATTGAGGAATTTAAATTTAACTGATATAAATCATTATGAAAAGAGCCTAAAATGTGCCTTAGTCAGCAAACATGACTCACTCCCCAAGCAGAAGGATATGATATCCAAGGGCAGCATGAATTTAGAAAGAAACTTGCTTGCAATATCTTCAGGAAAAGGATAAGAGGAAGGAGATATTCACAATCACTTCATAATATAGGGAGAAGCAACATAGGATAAAGCCAGTTTAAATAAAGTTTGGTATGATAAAGTCAATCCATCCAGGATAAATTTTCTTACACATTTTGCCTCTTCCAATTAGGATGTGAGTTCCTTGAGAGCTAGGATTGTCTGACTTTTCCATTTTTATCCCCAGCATCCAACAAAGGATTTAGCAAATAGCAAGCACTAGCATTTTTTTTTTCATTCATTCATTTTTTGAGAAAGGCTGAATGGAGGAAAAGAATACTGGTGCATCAACTCTTGCTGATCCTCTGCTTGCCAAAAGAAATAAGAAAACAAGTAGAAACAAGTTACTAATTCCTCATCCAGATTCCAGAGAAGAGAGCCAAGAGCTAAAAAGAAGAGTGAAGATGCTAGACATCTCCTTGTCTTCTTCTTAGACCACAAGTAATTACCTGTCTTTTTAATAGAGCATTCATCGTTTGCTCCTCCTCATCCCCAGAGAGATAAGATAATTAGAGCTTCAATTAAAACTTTGAAATTCTTGGTGTAAGCTGAGAACCACAGAGGATGCTTCTGGGGTCTAAGTGAATAGACCAGTTTTGAATCACAAGCCCAAAGTTGATAAGAGTAGAAAGCTACCTCTTCATTCCATTCTCATGACTCATTGTTGCCTCCTTTTCTGAGATCTATTCTTTCGGTTGAGTCTGTGTGGGAGAGGCATGCATTTACTATGACTCTTTCCATATTCCCCTTTTGAAATAATTTAGAAGGTAGCAGCAAACAGCACAGTGAATTGTGTGCTGGGCCTGGAAATCTTCCTGAGTTCAAATCTGGCCTCAGATACTTACTTGCTACATGACTCTGGGCAAGTCACTTAACTCTTGTTAGCTTCAGTTTCCTCATCTATAAATAAACTGGAGAAGGAAATGGTAAAACCACTCCAGTATCTTTGCCAAGAAAACCCCAGATGGGGTCATGAGGAAGCGGATATGACTGAACAAGAATAACAAAGTGGGAATTTAATGAATAATTCTTTTCTTTCCCTCCCCTCCCCTTCCCTCCCCTTCTGTCCGCCATGTTACAAGAGGTTGAATAGGTTAGAGGAGTGAGTGATAGCAGTTCTCTGCTCTCTGTAGCTTTGATCTCTGAGATGGGGAGAGAATGAACAGAAGTAATACATTAGAAAGGATGAAAAATAGAAATTCCAGGTTATAGGATCATAGATTTAGAGCTGGAAAGGACCTTGAAGTTCACCTCCTCTCATTTTACAGGGAAAAATACTGAGGCCAGAGAACTTTCCCAAGGTCACAAAAATAGTGACCTCTATAGCAGAGAGAGCCTCTGAGTCTACAGTCCAACACTTTCCATAACACTATACAACAGACTTTTATAAGGCCTGAAGTGAAAATAACTGATGAAAGCAGGTCACTTTTGTTTGTCTTTGACATTAAAAGCTGTATTAAGTGCTTTGGATTGGGAGAGGGAGTATCCAAAGGTTTTGTGGGTTTAAAATAGAAAGATGGTTATTTTTTAATTTTATTTTGGTCTTACCCTTATCATTAGTTTTATGGTCAAGAGACCATCCTGGGAAACATTTTGAATTCAGATCCTAATTTAATGTGAAAAGCAGCTTAGTCAGAGAGAACAACTGAGACTCATAAATGAAGAACAATAAATAAATGATGCAATAAAGAAATAGAGGAAACTACAATGAAATGTGGTTGACCCCCCAAGATCAAGCTGTTCGCTCAGACCCCAGCAATAAGGAGGGTTACCTGGACCAGTTCATACATTCTGGGAACGTAAGACTTGGTCAGTTTCAGAAATGTTCCCAGCAAGAACTGATGTTCTTTCAAATCTAAGGTCTGGAATATGGGAAGTTGTTGATTCTGCTGTATGTTTTTTAAAAGAAGAGAAACCAAATCCGACTGGTCTCATTCCAACTAACCTGAATGAGTTTGGGTTGGGATGAATCCAATCAAACCCAGATTTATAGCCCTTTAGAATTGAAATGAACCTTACAACTCTTCTACCTCAGTATTTCAAAATTAGGGTCTGTGGAAACAGGATGTACAGGAAATATTTGGATGTTAGTAATACCGTTCTCTTTAAAATATGTGTTATTTTAGAATATCCTTACTGAATTGAACTGAATTGCCCAACCTGGACTAAAAGTCATCAGCCTCTCCCCATTTCCTACCTCTCCTCATTTGCCTCCCTCCAGTTCTCATGGCTTGTTTCCTGATCTTTATCTTATCCTCAGTCAACCAATCAATAGGCATTTATGAAATGCTTGCTGATTATAAAGCCCTCTACTGGGTATAGAGTCAATGAAGCAGTCATTACCCTCAAAGAGGTTATATTCCATTAAGTGAGACAACAAGATCCAGGAGGGCCTAATGCCAAAAAAATTGTCAACTAAAAAAGTTTTTTCTGATCCTCCTATATTTTAGTATTTTTTCCTCTAAAACTACCTTGTACTTCTTTCTCTACACACGTGTGTATATGTATACACATATGAGAACATATATATACATACATATGTATATATATATATATATATATATATATATATATATATATATATACACATATATATACAAGGTATCCCAAAAACTTTAATAGTTTAAAATTTCACTAAGACTTTTGAGATACTCTATCTCTATATATGTATGTATGATATATATACAAAAATAAATTCAATTACATAAATGCACAATGCATGTGTACATGCATATACATATCATCCAGTCATAGCCAACTCTTTGTGACACCATTTAGGTTTTTCTTGGCAAACATATTGGAGTGATTTGCCATTTCCTTCTCCAGCTCACTTTACAGATGAGGAAACTGAGGCAAAAAAGTTAAATGACTTGCCCTCAGTCACATAGCAGTAAGTGTCTGAGGACAGATTTGAACTCAGGAAAAAGAGTCTTCCTGATGCTAGGCCTTGTAGTCTATTCACTGTACCATCTAACTACCACATGTACATATACTACACTATTAAAGCTTTAGGCTGCACTAAGACTTTTCAGACATCTTGTCTATGTGTCTATATGTACACAAATATACATGTATATATACATATACACAGATATAGATATGTGTGTGTGTGTGTGTGTGTGTGTGTGTGTGTGTGTGTAATATATACACAATGAGTAAAACGTAACTTTGACACTAGTAGCTATTGGAATCAGGAAAGATTTTTTCCAGGTGACTATTTTAGAACCAGAGCCAAATAGGTTTTGTTGTTTGCTACAAATTTAACATGATGGCAAAGGTTTTCAGTGCTCCCACTTGCTGCTCCAAACTTCATTTCTCTTTCTCTACGTTTTATGATTTAACACACCTCCCAGGATTATGCATATTTTAAAATTGGAGGATAAGAGTTTGTGTCTTACCCAATAGGCAATGGGGAACCAGGGAATGTCTTTAAATAGAAGAATGATGAAGCCAGACTTGTACACTGAGAAAATTTTGGGCAGCTATATGAGGGATTATTGGAGTTGGGAGAAAAAAAGCCAGTTAAGAGGCTACTATTATAGAATGGTAAGAGATAAGAAGGAGTAGAATTAGGTTGGTTGCTGCAGGAATGGAAAGTAGGGGACGTGTATAAGAGATATTGTAAAGAAACAACTGATAAGACTTGGCACTGGTTGGTTATGGCTAGAGAGGGTAACTGGAAGGATGACAGTACCATAAACAAAAATAGAGATGCTAGAATGAAGGAAGATGATGATTTCTATTTTGGACATGTTGCATCTGAGATACTAATGAAACATCCGGGTTGTTTTCATGGCAACTTGGGGGACCCAACCGAACTGAAGTGGGTCACTGCCAGGGAGTTTTGGGCTTTGAATAGTGGTGGTAAGAAGAAAGAGAGGTCTCTGCTTAGATCATCTATAATAACAGCTAGCATTAACATGGTACTTTACCACTGAGGAAGTCTTTTATATAGGCTTGTGTAAAAGCTGTGTGTCACTTGAGCTTCACAACCATCTAATTTCTTTATTTTATAGGTGAGGAAACTGAGGCTAAGAGGGTAAGTGACTTGTTCACATTTACACAGTTATTAAGTGTCAGAGGCAGGATTTAAACTCATGTCTTCTTGACTTAAAGCAGGGACTTTGTCCATTTTGCCTCCAACAAAACATTTAGGCAGCTGGGTAGCTCAGTGAATAGAGCCCTGAACTTGGAGTTACTTAATGTGTCTCTACCTCAGTTTCCTTATCTGCAAAATGGGAATGATAGCACCTATCTCCCAGTGTTGTTGTGAAGATGAAATGGGAAAATATAAATAAAGTTCTCTATAAATGCTTCCTGTTATTATCATTTAAAAAAATTAAACCAA
The DNA here is from genome assembly GCA_028658325.1 of Potorous gilbertii. Taxonomy (NCBI): domain Eukaryota; kingdom Metazoa; phylum Chordata; class Mammalia; order Diprotodontia; family Potoroidae; genus Potorous; species Potorous gilbertii. The sequence goes on from CM053771.1 coordinate 115,757,065, forward strand.
AAGATCCATATGTATTTATTTATAGTAAATTTCTATAAGCCAGTTATTGGCAGCTCTTATTGTATAAAGAACCACGAAAGGGCCAAGCAAAGGTTAGATCCACTTCTCTATGGGAACAGTTGAATATTATGGGTCTCCAGATGAAAATTCCTCTCACCTCAATTACAAGATGGGGAAAAATCAATAGCTTGCAGGTGGGTCTGCCTACCTCGTCTTTCTCCTGCCATCTTCCACTCAGCCACTAAAGTGACTTTCCTAAAACATAAATCTGATCATGTAAACCCCCTCAATACCCCAATAAACTCTAGTGTCTCTTTAGTGTTTCCAGAAGAAAATACAAAATTCTCTGCTTGGTATTCAAAGCCCTTCATAACTTAGCCCTCTCTTACCTTTCCAGACTTTACTCCTAACTCCCCCACACATATTATTCTTTTCAGTGATACTAGCCTCCTGGCTGTTCCACAAAAAGACTATTTTATGGAGAACTTGCATGGGGCAGACAATCACTTGGTGGCCAGAAGAAATGATACAAGGACACTCTGAAGGTCTTTCCCAAAAACTTTGGATTTGATCGTGCAACATGCGAGACACTGGCACAGGACTGTTCAGCATGGCGTGCCCACATCAGAAAGGGTGCTGTGCTCTTTGAGCAAAGCAGAATTGAGACAGCACAAAGGAAATAGGATGCACAAATTTGGGATATCTACCTCAAATATTCACATGGACTATCTGTGCCCAACCTGTGGTAGAGACTTCTGAGCTCCCATTGGTCTGATCAGCCACAGTGGGACACAATGAAATTTCACTTTATCATGGTGATGTCATTTTGGTCCTCTTCTAAGATGAAGGACAACCACCATTTATCCTGTATATAGCTTGCTTTCTGTATATTTGTTCTCGTTATCTCTCCCATTAGATTGCAGGCACCTTGAGGCAGGGAACATCTTTTGCCTCTTTTCAAATCCTGGGCACTTATCACAGTGCTTGGAACATAGGAAGGGCTAAATAATTATTTATTGCTTGATAATTTTGTGAGGCATTACTACTGGCATTATTTCCATTTTATCCATGATAAGACTTGGACTCAGAGAGTTTATGTGACTTGCTGCTGGCCTGGTAGTGGGTGTCAGTAGAAGGATGTGACCCTAGGGCTTCCAAACTCCAAATCTTTCATTCAGTTCACTGGGCCAGGCTACATCTCAAGGAAGAAACCTTGATGGTTATAGATTTAGAGCTGAAGGGACCTTGGAAGTAATCTACCCCAACCCTCTCATTTTCCAGATGAAGAAACTAAGTTCCAGAGAGAGAAGTGACTTTTCCAAGATCGCACTGCAAAATAGAAAAGCCAGTTGTTCTGACTCAAATCCAGTGCTCTTTCTATTTATCTACTGAACATCTATTACATACAAACTGTTATGTTGGGCACTGAAAAAGAAGCAAAGGAAAAATGAGACATGATTTTTCAATGTAACTGCATAAGGAATTTGTCATCTTGGAGGGGAATAATATATTATGTTCATAAATCACTGTATATAGAATAGAACACAATGTTTGAATAAATAAGATAAAAAGTCAATCAATAAACATTTATTAAGCACCTACTATGTGCTAACACTATACTAAGTGCTAGAGATACAAAAAGAGTTAAGAGACAGTCCCTCTCCTCAAAGAGCTTACAATGTGGTTAGACAGAGCCACAACTAGGAGCTGGTAATTTTTGATTACAGAGGAAGTACCACAAAGCATTCTAAGGGTATTTAGCTAATAGCGAGAAGACAGAAAGTCTAAGAAAGCAACCTGAGGCTCTTGCATGAGGGCCATCACCAGTCATCTTGACTTTTGTCTTGCCACTGGACATTGATGACTGGAGAAGAGAGTGAGGCTGATGATTTTGTCTAGCTCTGCACAATATATTCACAAGTTAAGACATCATTCTTGGATGTCAGTCATCCTCTTCAAGAGCAAAGGATGAACAAGACTCTTCCAGGAAATCAGGAAAGGTTGCTAAAGTGGACATAGGAGAGAAAGGCATAAGGGGGAGGAGGTCCATCTCTGCTGACCATCTAGTAATTTCCTATTTTAACTTTGAACTAATTGTTCTTCCTAACTCACTGCAAAGCTCTTTTATTCTATTTTATAGGACTGCCAATGCTATCAGTGCCCTCAGAACAGAGACCTCGTTACTTCACCTCACCCTTGTAATAGCTCAGAGGCTGGCGTACCTGTAGATTTGTTCTGACAGAGGGGATCAAGGAAGGTGTCATGGAGAAGGATCTAAGAAGAAGGACTGGTAGAATTTCATTAGAGGGAGAGGGAGTAAATTCCAGGCTTTGAGAACATTATTAGCAATGGTGCAGAGTCAACAAGGTAGGAGGGAATCAGGATAGGAATAAGGGAAATGGGAGGGTAGATCCTATCTTCTGTCCTTGACTAAGTTATCCATCAGCAGCAGACTAGGCTATTACCCACTAATTTAATACAAGAAGAAGGTCCCAGACAGGATTCTGAGGATGCAAAGTATCTACTGCTGGTTCCGAAGATCTAGAGCAATAACAGACTGTTGAATCCTCAGAGTGCTACTCAGTGTTTCCCTCACCAACTCATAAATAAAAAGATGGGGGAACAGAGACTTAAAATTGCACCCCAGGCTCTGCCAGTAATAAACTGGCAGAGAGCTGTAGAGGGAACAGTCTCCTTCCCCTATAGATTAGCACACATAATCTACTCATGTATATTTTTTATTTGCCCCATAACAAAGTCGTAATAGCATGAAATTTTAATGTATAGTCTTGGCAGAGACCCTAAGACAGTGTGTACACATGACTTGAATCCACAAAATTCTCTAATGGGAGACACAACATCGATGCACAAAGCTTTCCTTCTTTCCCCAGCATGGAGCTGTTAAGCAATAATGTGGGCAGAAGTTGGCCAGCAGAGGGAAAAGGGAGAGAAACAAAAGGCTGGAATAATCCACCTATTGGATAACCACCTCCTGAGCAACTGAGAATTGGGCCTGCCTATCCAAAGTAGTAATTGGTCAGGACAGCAGGTGTGCTGATTGGTGGGAGTGCTACATTTGACTGCCTAGGATGAGAAAATGGGAGCAAAACACATTAGAGTGATTCAAGGCAAACTAAGACTTCCAAGGCACTTACCAGGGGTTTTTAATCTCTGTTACATCAAAATGAGATCTGATAAGGCCTGTTTGCATAACTCATAAAGGGACATCAAGCCAAGTGGCTCCTATATTTAAATTTGAAAAAACATACTGATGCAGATACTTCTGTGAAGAGTAAACTTTCCTTTTTCCATTTTCTCCTATCCTTGGCAGCTGTTGTGAACATAAACCAAGTGTTTTTGTAACTGTGTTTCATAAGTCATTGGAAAGTGGGTATGGGGAGGGGGTGGAGGAGGTTATGAAGTCAGTCCTTTGATGGATTCCAGACTCCACACTGAGCAGCAGGTGGCTCTCTAGAACCTGCCTAAGAACATGCTCAGTCAGACTGCCCTAGGATGGTCAGACTCTCATTCTTTGCAGATGCAGGGCAAACTTCAATGGGGAGAGATGGAATGAAATTAAAAGGGTCTCTGGACTTCTGAATTCCAGTGTTCTGAAACTGCTAATTCACCCTCAAGAGAACAGAAGAAGGTTCTGAAGGTGCTGTCCAGCAGCCAGTGTCAACACCGAAGTGACAAAGGGTCATTGCAGCTCAGTTCTTTGGCGTTCTTTGTTCCTATAACCCCCAGCATCCTTCAGTACAGCTCAACTCACAGCTTCTCTAACAAAATATATGACATTGAGGAGTGCAGCAGATCACCTGGAAAGTACCAGATGACTCTGGAGGTACACTGCTCCCCTATAAGAGATGTCACTTGGCTACCTTGTGCTCCCTCCTGTCTAAAACAATCCACAGAACAGGCAGGAGAATGTATAGGGCACAGATTATGAGTTATAGTCCGAAGATTCAGAAGCTCCCTGCGGTTATTGCTTTCATCTATACCTTAAAGCAGGAGAGAAATAGGTGCTCTTGTGAGGGATGGGGGAAGCTGTTGCTATCTTTTTGATCCCATAGCTCAATTGCCCTCCATCCATGATTATACTAATAAGAATAAAAGTGTCTGAGTCAGAATATAAGGGATGACAGCATTTGCAGGGAGTTGGATGTCTGCTGAGGGGCAGGAGGTGAGCAATAAAATGTAACGAGAGCCTGAATGCACCACACAACTTTATGGAGCAATATTCCAGGCAATTAGATGGGTCAAACTGATGAAAATGACTCATGAAATTTGTGCTGCAAAATAAGGCTTTGGAAAATAATCTGGTGGTTCAATCAAGACACCAATACTTTAGAAGAAAAGACAGACTCCTACCACCGGGAACTTTAGGATATTCTTTTGACAATGCACGGAGGAAGAGTTGATGGACAATTTAGTACAGGCTACATTTTAGAAGGGGAGTAGTGTTTATTTTTAATTTTGTTTTCAGATATATTTTAAAAGGAAAATTCACTGATTCCAATTTTTTATTGCCTCATCTCTTAAATGTTTTGGAAAACTATAAAATGTCAGTTTGTATATCTCTCTGTCCTTGGAGTATAGTCATGTCCAGAGAGATAGCATGCTACAGTGAGTAGAGCACTGAATTCGGAGTTAAAAGCACCAGGGTTTGAACCCATTCAGACTATTACTAGTTGTATGCCCCAGGGTAAGCTGCTTAATTTGTTTACGGTAAACTCAGTAAACTTTTTTAGCTCCAAATTTGCAATGTGTGTCTACTCTGATGAAATATTTCGGAAAAAAAAATCATAGAATTGTAACTGAGACCTGTGTTCTAAGGATATTGTCCTATAAGAGACGCAAGAGACCTTTTGAAGGAACTGTTAGTCAATATCCTTATCACGTAATTTTGTAATCTGTATGTAGTGTTCATAGTGGTGGCACAGAAAATTATTGGGAAGATCCAAATGTGTGTACACTTCTGAACTTGGAACAAGAGAACGAAAATGGACTGATATACCAGGTCCTGAGTACAAGATGCCCAGAATTGTTTGTTAGGCAGCAACGACTGGATTTCAATATTAGATTCATGTGGTTTATATTGTCAGATGTCAATGCCAAAGGAAAATAAGGGGAAAACACTGTCTGCCCAACAGGATTCTGTCAATTTGAACATAGATCCCCCAAGGATTCTCAAGTACACTAATACATTTCAATGGCTCGTGGAGAAGTATCTGTGTACCTGATTAGTGTACATACTCATTTGGAAGACTTTGGAAGAGTCTTGGCTTAGGAAGTAGGTCACCGAATCTCTTTTAATACCTGTTTACAATCTATCAGATGAGAATAACAGCTTTTTATCAATTGGCCTATGTTATTTGGGGAATCATATAAGAGAAGTAGGTATTTCAAGACAGTTTGAAAAGTTAGATGTAAATATGAAGTGTCATATTATTAATATTTAAAATCTAAGATCCCCAAGAGATCATAAAAATGGGAAAAGGTCCCACATGTACAAAAATATTTATAGCAGCACTCTTTGTGGTGGCCGAAAACTGGAAATCAAGGGGATGCCCATCAATTGGGGAATGGCTGAATAGATTATGGTCTATGAATGTAATGGAATACTATTGTGCCATAAGAAATGATGAACAAGAAGACTTCAGGG
>CM053771.1:115762829-115785329 GCA_028658325.1 Potorous gilbertii
GCCTGGAAAGACTTATATGATCTGATGCTGAGCGAAAGGAGCAGAACCAGGAGAACATTGTGCACAGCAACGACCACAGTGTGTGAGAGTTTTTTCTGGTAGACTTGGAACTTCATAATAACACAAGAACTTACTAAAAAAAAAATCCCCATGGTGGTATTCTAACACAAAATGTCTTGCACACTCAGAGAAAGAAATATGAAAGTCATTCGCAAAATGTAGCAGATCATGTTTGTATATGTGTAGGTTTTAAAGCATTATGTTTTGATTTGTTATATGATTTCTTCCATTTATTTTTGTTCAACTACATAACATGACTATTGTGAAAATGTACTCAATAGGAAAGTATACGTAGAACCTATACAGAATTGTATGCTGTCATGGGGAGGGAGGGGGATAGTGGGGGAAAGTTGGGGGGTGGGGGGATAAAATCTTAATTTTAAGGAAGTGATTGTAGAACACCAAAAAAATAAAAATAAATAAATTAATTAAAAAAAAATACCATTTTAGCAACAGCAAATAAATAAATAAAATCTAAGACAAAGTCTAGCTGCCTTAATTACCTCAATTTAATAAACAGAATCCCTCAATATCATAGTGTTAGCAAAGCAAAATCAGCAGGCCACTTAAGTGTTGAGTTGGAAAGACAGCAAGTAACCTTGAAAGGTATTTCAACCTCTTTGTCATACTGGAGCTACCTGTAGCCAACATATAAAAACAGGAAGCAATAGGAAATTGTTACTGATGTTTCAAATTAGCTTTGAATGAGAGTTCTACATGTAAAGAACTATATAATGGCAGAAGAAAGGAGACAACTAGGTCTTTGTACCTGAACAGTCTAGGGGCTGAAATATTCCTTGCTGTCGATGGCTGTATTTCTCTTGCACTGTGGGAATTCCTTGGAGTAGGTTGGAAATGTTTTATGTAGGGGCAGCATGGATATGTCTTACATGCCAGGCCATGCTGCCCAGCTGCCCAGGGTCTGAGGTACAAAGAATGCCTGAGGAATTGTCAGTGATACATCAGTATCACACAGTTTCAAAGGCTGTGTCTTTGACTTTACCTTTGGAATTGTTCCCTTTCTCTTAGGGTGTCTATGTCAGAAGTTTGAAAACTCTTCCAGTTAGAGGTCAAAGGACCCTGACATGTGGTACAGTTGAGAACTGCAAAAATCAATGGCCAGTCATTCATTCAACTGTCTGTGTCTTCCCTCAAAGGGATTTAGGTTCTGTGTTGGTTAGCATATGACCAAGTTCTTCTCTTGGTATTCACAAACCTCCAAGTGCCCATGGGTAGATTTCAGTGATTCCATGAAGTTGGAAGAGGGAAAAATTGCATATTTATTTCTACTAATCTCTAATTGAAAATTGGCATTCCCTTCAGTTATTTAAACACATGATTTTGAGAAAATTCTGTAGGATTCACCAGATTGTCAAAGGGGTCAATGACACAATAAAAGGTTAAGAGCCCCTGACAAAGAGGAAAAGAATTTATTGCACCCAATACAATGTTATTTCTTTACTTGTTTATTCAAATGTGGGAAGAAATTATATATTATAGGAAAAGAGTCTTCTCATTAGTCAAAGGAAGATAAACATTCACCTCATGAACCACAATCTACCCTTTTTATTTTCACTAAAGCTTTTCAAACCAATTTCTCTAGAAAGTTCTGGACTTTGATTGAATGAATGAAAACACATTTATTACATGCTTATTGTGTGGAATCTTGTCTTGTTCAGTCATTTCAGTTGTATCTGACTCTTCATGACCCCATTTGGGGTTTTCTTGGCAAAGATATTGGAATGCTTTGCCATTTCCTACGCTAGCTCATTTTACAGATGAGGAAACTGGGGCAAATAGGGTTAAGTGACTTGCTTAGGGTCACACAGCTAGTAAGTGTCTGAAACTGAATTTGAACTCAGATCTTCCTGAGTCTAGACCCAACACTCTATCCACTGTGCCACCTACCTGACCCAATAACTGTACAAAGCATTATGCTAAGGTCTTGGAAATAATAAATAAAAAAGCAAGACAGTCCTTGCTCTCAAGGAGATCACATTCTAATAGGGATTAGGTTTTAGCTGGAAGCCAGATATAAAGATCTCATGATTCTCAGGGTTTAGTGGCAAACAAGATAATAAGCAATCTTTTTTAATGTCACTTTAACTGATGAAAATTCTATCTATTTCTGATGCTAAGTCCTTTGATAGTGCCAAGGATTTTGATGGAGACAACTTTGGTGGCTGGACTGGAAGTAGAGTTAATGGTCTTGTTGAGATTGGGGGTACCCGAGACCCCAAAATACTGACCCCCCCCAGGTCCTGCTTGAATGAATTCGACTCAAGCCTTCGTTTAGCCAAAGAGAAAAACAAAGTTTATTAAAGATCCACCACATTGGGTTGACTCTTAAAAAGTCTCACCATGTGTGACACTTGTGTTGACAAACCAGCCTGATTGAATCTGAGTTAGATTGAATTCGAGCTAGACTGAATCTGAGCATCTTTATGGAAACAGGATGGGTCTTATATACAGAAAGATTGTAGGAGGTATCTAGAGGTAGTCTAGTAATCTGAGAGTAGGGGTCTAGGGAGGATCTTGAGGAGGAGTCTAAGAAGGGAGTGACTAGAAGGAGTCTAAAGACTGGGGTGACTAGAGGTCAAAACCAAGAGAATGGGATTTTGATAGGATCAAGGGTGGGAAGCCGCCAGAGATAATCTGGAGCTAACAGACCATGGAGGATGAAGCGGGTAAGGATAAAAAAAATTTGTGCCAGTGAAAATGGAAGGCTTATGACCTTGGGGGAATGCCAGATCAAGTGGAAGGTTCAAGGAGAGTTCAAGGGGGTTCCCAAAGCCCATACCCTATCAGTCTGGGAGGCACTGCCATCTCTTGTGCTCTTTGGTTCAAGATCCTATGCTATCTCCATTGGAATTGGAAATGGTAGTAAGAATTTTACTTGCTTAACACATGTCTCCACCTGTTTCTCCCTATAATGAATGAAAAACCCTAAGAGACAGAACTTCTGGGTAATTGGTAATCAATTTATTAATTAGACTAGCTGGCAATCAATCAATCGATGGTCAATGGTTTCTCTTAGTAACCAAAGAACCTGCAGTAGAGACCCTGAGAGCTTTAAATAGCCTTCTGAAAGGGAATGTCTATGAAAAGTGAAAGTCAACCCTGATTGGGGATATTTAATGAGGAGGTGGGCTAGAAGTCTTTAACTCCTCATGCTGAGAACATAGCTTGATCCCAAGACTCAACAGCCTTCAACAATCCGGACAGAGAAATCCATCTCCATCCGGAGCTCTCTGGTTGTCCTTCTCCTTCATGAGCTGCATCATCCTTAATTCTATTGAAGGGGTAAAAGGATGGGGACTTTTACCCCCAGGGTAAGGACTCTCCCAGATTGGATTCTAAGTGACATCTCCTAGTTGGGTGGACACCCACCCAAGATTCTTTGAGGGCTAGGAGCAATGTTATCAATCAACCAAGTCCTTCAGAGATTGACTCTAACAAAATTTGGGACTTAATGAGGAAATAGGAGAAAAGCCTGCATCCCAATGTAATAATTGGTAATTTACGTAATAGTATAATAAAAATTACTCTCATCTCTTGCTGCTTTGGTTTCTTACTCACTTACTGTAAGAAAGGAACTGGGATGACCACATTACTATCTATCATAGTGGCAGTACTTACTCCTTGGGGATATAAAGGGGATGAGTCAGTGCTCAGGAAATCCCTTGTTTAAGGGATCCCTTAGTGGCCCAGGGTCCTGCACCATTGCAGAGGCACACATAGAAGCATACTTCAGCTTTTCTGGCCCAGAATTACTCAGAGCTTGTCAATTACTTGAAAACAACAATAATTATAGCAGCAGTTAGCATTTATATAGCACATGACGATCTGTGGGAAGCTTTATATAGCTTATCTCATTTCAAAGTAATTAACTCTGTACTATTGTTATACCTATTTTACAAATGAGAGCACTGTGCTTGGCTGAGATTAAGTGACTTACTGAAGGTCAGGTCTTTGAGGTAGAATTCAAACTGAGTTCTTCCAGATCCTGTCCACCTCATTGTCCAATCCCTGTGCCAGACTGGACCACCCTACCCAATACCCTTTCGTCTGGCATTTGCCCTGCTGTGACTGCTCAAAATACTATTCTGAGATTCCCCATGAAGTTCATCATATTCATTGCCCCGTCTTAAATTCTCTATGTCTCTGTCCTGTCTTTCTTTTATATGATTCAGTCATGATTACATGGTTGACCATCTCTCCTTCCTAGATACTTTCTCCTCCCTGAGTTTTTGTGATACAATAAGCTCCTGGCTTTTTTTTCCCTCTGACCTGACTTAATTCTCAGGTTCTATCATTCATGTATCAACCTCTTTGAATGGGTATAGTCTAGGACTCTATCCTGGGACTTCTTAACTTCTCTACATTTCTTTCTTTATCATCTCATTGTCTCTCATGGATTCAATTTATCACCTCCATGCGTATAACTTCCAAATCTATATATCTCACTCTAATTTTTCTCCTGAGCTCCAGATCCTCTATCATCAGGTGCATCAAACTCAATGTATCCAAAAAGGAACTCATTATCTCCATAAAATGTACCCCTTATCCTTATCCTATAACTTCCCTTATTCTTTCAAGGATACTTCCAGACACTGAGGTCCACAACATTGGAGTCAACCTTGACTATTCACTCTTCCTCATCCTACATATCTAATCAGTGTCCAAATCCAGTAAATTCTACCTTCATATCACCTCTCTTATCCTTTCCATTGCAAAGCACAAGGTTGACTGTCATTGTGCTGCTCAAGAAGTTTCAGTGACTCTCTCTTGCTGATAGGAGAAAATAATAAAAATAGCTAATATTGATATAGTACTTGCTATTGCCTGGTGCTGTGCTAAGAACTTTACAATTATTAATTCATTCGATCCTCATAATGACCCTAAAAAGTGGATGCTATTAATATCATCCCCATTTTACAGATGAGAAAACCAAAGCAAGTGGAGGTTAGGTGACTTGTCCAGAGTCACACAGAGAAGTATCTGAGGTTGGATTTGAATTCAGGTCTTCCCGACTCCCAGCCCAGTGTTCTATCCCATAAGCCACCTATCTGCTCCATCTAGCTGACAATTATATATTTTTTCATCTGGCTGTAACCTGTTTTTCCATACTAAAACTATCACTCTCCCTATACATGCTACATTCAAGTCAAACCCACATTCTTGATATTACAAGCCCATGAGATTCTTTCTCCTGCTCCACTTCATAGAACCCTAAACTGCCCTCTAAGTCTCACTTCAGGTAGCCTTACCTGATCCCTCACAGCTGCCTTCCCGTCAAGAATTATCTTGCAATCTCTTTGGACACATATTGCATATACTTTTATGCTTCTGTGCCATTTGTTTTGATAGAATATTAGCTTTTTGAGAACACAGACTTTCATTTTGATCTTACTTCAAGACTCAGCTCAAATTTTCTGCCCTTGTCTCTCTCACCACCCCTCCCTTACCTGCTATTGCCTTCCCTTTGAGATTCTGTCTAATCTATCCTAGATATCCTCTGTGCTCCCAGAGGGCATGGATTTCTTCTGGTTTTGTTGTCTTTGTATCTCCAGCATTTAGTAGAGTGTCTAGTACACAAAAAAGTGCTTAATAAGTGCTTATTGGCTGATGGACTTTTTCTAGTACCTAGTATGGTACCTAAATCATAACAGGCACTCGGTAAATGCTTATTGTGTTGTAGTGGAGGAAGGAATCTGTTTCACATTACCATCAATAGACCAGGACAGGCAGGCACCAAAAAAAAAATCAACAGAAAGAAAACAAACAAAAAACCACTCCTCCCTTTGACAAAGAATGATCCCTTGACTTGAGCCCCAAAAGAAATATTGGGAATCAGTCAATCAATATTAGGGCAGCTAGGTGGCTCAGGGAATAGACCTTGGGACCTGGAGTCAGTGTAGACCAGTTCAAATCCCACCTCAGCTGCTTACTATCTGTATGACCCTGGACTAGTCACTTAGCCTCTGTTTGCCCCCGTTTTCTCATCTGTAAAGTGGGGGACAACAATAGCACCTATCCTCCAGGTTTGCTGTGAGGATGCACTTACTATGAGCCGAGTGTAGTGAAAGCACTGGGGATCTAGAGGAAAGGGAAAGTACAATCCTTGTCTACAAGAATCTCACATTCTAATGGGGGAGATAGCACACAGACAACTGTGTACAGACATGACGGAGTAGAAGGAGGGCAATGGCAATGGGAGGAGGCTCTTGGAACCTTCCCAAGTCTGCGTGCCATGTGCAGCAAGGATACTGTTACCCAGGAGCATGGCTATCCTCTGCTATTCAGCCCCTGACCACTACTCTGGTCTCAGTGCTATAGGAGTGACTATAGAGTAACATGATTATTTATACAAATCAATCATATTCTAAGTTTTACAAGTTGATAATTTTAGTCCCTCCAAACTATCACCTTGGGACTGCGCCATGACTCCAGGGGCAGTGCTTCAGTCACTTAAAAAATGTGTACTCCCTCCTCTCTTTGGGGCTTTTCCTAGAGCCTGAAGCACATTCTTTTGATTCTCCTCCGTGGTGACAAATCTTTGTCCTTTGAGAATGGATATGATTTTTGGAAATGGCAAAGAGTCTGTTGAAGCCAAGTCTTGTGAATAAGGTGATAATACCATTTTGGGTAAAAAACACGAGATGTGACTGTAAAATGAGACTAGTCATCTTGTGCAGCTTATAAATTGGCTTCAAAGGCAATTCCCAAAGACACGTATTCTGGGCAAAGGCAGGAGCACTGGAAAGCATGATCTGACTCAGGTGAAGACTTTAAAGGAAAACATCTATTCAGATGTCCAAGTTACATGATATTCATTAGAAAGGAAGTCACTGCAACTTCTGGTCCTACATAAGTTATGGAGCAGTTTTCAGTCAGAGATGAAACTAGGTCAAGGTAACCAGTACTTTCTGTCAAGAACTGAAATTAAAAGGATACTGGCAGTATTCATATTTCTTCAGCTGGCAGAAATACTTGAACTTAACAATTAGCTAGCAAAAAAATTTGGGAGCTACCAGTTTGTGCTTTTTCTTTTTCTCTCCTTCGCATGAATGTTCTGGGCTCCTAAATCTTGCACTCAGGTTTCTTCTTTTCTTGTACTATCTTCCTCTCTCTAAACTATTTGTTCCAGATTGGTATTGTACTGTTTGCTTCAGGCTTTAGAATTTCTAGTTTTAGCTCTTCTGTGAGTGGGTTGTTCAGAAAGACAAACAGAGGCTGTTGATCTCACAGAAGAAGGTTTAGAAGGAAGTGGAGAAACCTGAAACAAGATAAATGTCCATCATCTGGGAAATAACTAATCAAATTATGGCATATAAATATAGTGAATTATCATTTAAAAATAAGAAATGGTAAATATGAAGAATACAGGAAGTCTCTCTAGTTCTTGAGTCTTAGGAAGAAAAGAAAACTAAAATAAAATAGTTTTTCAAACATAAAGGATGAGTTCATATCAGCTGATACTTTCTTGTTCACATAAAGGAAGTAGCCTCTACATAGGTAAAAGAGATCCATCCAAGACCTAGTGACCTGCTCTGGTCATTTGCTTTTGTTTTATTGGAACAGGTGATTACTAAGTAAAATACTGTTGTGATCCATAGTTGCTTTTTTCACATTATTATTTGACCAAGGGAATTCCTGTCCCAGTGTTAGAATATCATTGCCTTCTGTCTAATCAAGAGGGCTGGCTTGTACATTTCAAGTCTGCCCCATCTGAATTTGGGTTCAGGTATTCTTGTTTGTTCTAGAGATAATCCCTTAAAAGGCAACAGGTTTGTCTGTCTCTATCTGTGGTCAGTAAGAGGAGACTAGGAACCTGACTTGACCTGGACAAATGAGAAGAAGCTACCATTAATGGTGAGAAGTGAAGGATCCTTACAACATCTTATATTTTGTTTGGTGCTTTTCCAACCACCTCTTACTGAAAGAATTCCATATTTGAAACAGAATAGAAATTACTAGTGGTTCAAAAAGGATTTAGCTTACCAATGACTTCATGATACAAATTTATCACTAGTAAAACCTTTTGTATTCTCTACACCCCAAAACTTTAGACAAAGGCAGTTAGGAACACTAAACTCCCAAAGTTATGCTTCTCCACTTAGGCTTCTATCTCTTCTTCTCACAAAACCGCTTTACAACATCCAGTAAAATGAACGAGTCTAAGAGACACCAGTGAGAAGTTTTGCTTCTTTCTACTTTCGTCTATTGCCTATAGGTAGCTTCAGAGTAAGAGAGAGGCTGGTCCATCCTTGGTGATATTGTCATAGCTACTGCTTACCACCCCCACAATTCAGCTACCTTAGTATGGTTCTACTATATAGTTCAACGTCTACCTAACTTCTAAGGATCCACATAATCTGCCACTCTACTCGTTCACTCTCATCTCTTATGACCTCTCAACTCAGTTAATAAAAGACAGATTGCAGCAAACTCCTTAGAATCTCATATTTGGAAGGAATTTAAGAAGTCATCTAGTTCAATTCACACCTAAGAAGAATACACTCTAAAACTTTCTCAACAAATGGTCATCCAGACTTTTCTCTAGTAAAGGGGACCCCACAAATTCCTGTGACAGCACATTCCACTTTTCAACAGTGGAATTTTTAGGAAGCTTCTCCTTACCAACTGCCACCTCATCCTGCCCTATGGAAAAAAGACCCAATCTAATCCCTCATCACATGATTATAGAGCCCTGAATGTTTGAAGACATCTAGCCTGTGAACCTCTAGGTCTGCTCTGGGCTTTACAGTCTCAATTCCCTAAGCCAATCTTATTGGCTATATATGAAGCCTTTTGCCCTCCATTCATTTGGAATTTTTTTTACTTTATTGATGTCTTTCACAAAGGGCAGTTCTTAAACAGAACACAAATATGCCATATGTGGTCTGACCTGAGAAAGAAACACCCCAGATCCTACATGTCTCTCACCATATACCTTCTATTTGATCAGATGACTTTCAGGGTTGGTCTATAAATATATAAGTTAGAGGATCCTTGAAGGCAGGGACCAAGTTTCTTCAGTCTTTTGTTCCATAACTCCCTAACATCTAGAGGAGGGGCAAAAATGATTGCTGGGAAGAGAAAAGGTTGTCTTGATTGCTCAACTGACTTGAAAATGCTAGTAAAAAGAAAGATGTTTTTCTAATAGTAATAAATCTTTCCATGATTTTCTATAAGCACCTACCTCTTACTTAGGGCTTGAGGATCTTGCCAGAGGCCTTTCCAAGGAGATCACACCCTTCTAGAGAAGTCCATTCCTGAGCTCCCTTTGTTTGGCTTTATTTTTCATTTTCAAGTTTAAGCCTTGTGCTCTTGGCAGCGGACAACTCCTTGAGATGACTAACACATTATAGGCTCATCAGTATTCTAGGATTACGGGTAACGTTACTGGCAATCCACACTGGGGAAAAGGTAACCTCTGGAATTCTTAGTTACCAGTTTGTTGTGTCAACATTCTTGGCTGGAGCTGGCACATAATGTAAATCTGATGGCCTCCTCCTCCTCCTCCTCTACTCTACCCCCACTAGCTGCCTGACATGCGACTTTTTCAATTTTAGTTTTTTATTTTTAGGGAAGTCTAAAGGAAGGAGAAAGTGAAATAACTTGCAGGATGATTGCAGATGGCGAATACTGCTTTTTTCTCACTTTAATCAATCTGTCTTGGGCAGCTCCCAATCAGATTTTATGGTGTACAGCTGTATTCTGTTGGTAGGCACTGTATGTAGGCATTGCCCATAGTCTCTTTTCTCCTATAATGGTTTTCGCTACTCTTTATGCAGAACTGGGAATTTTTTTAAAAAGCCACCTTACCTAACCAAAAAACCCCAAACAAATCCCAAAACAAACAAACAAAAACCTCTTAAGAAATACTCACTACTGTTGTCTTCATTTTCAAAAGGATTACTTCCTGCAAGGGAACAAAAAGTCCCTTAAAACTCGTATGAGTAATTAGTATCATTAGTGTTTATACATTAACAGAATCATATTTCTTAGTCCTCAGTTACAGTAAGTGCTTGAAATGATTCTTAGGGACATACATCTTCAAGCCTTATTTGTTAAGTTTTATCAGCTCAACTGGTCATTTGCAGCATAAATATATGGACACTTCTGATGCCCTCTAGGTATGTACTCATGATTCTGAAATTAGTAAAAAAAGAAAAAAACACATTAAAAATAAGCAAACAAAATGAAGCCCTGGGCAGTGGCATTTGAAACTTAAGGGAATGAAGAAGCAAATGAAAATTGCAAAATGAATTTGAAGATCTTTGGCAAAATAGTGTCTTTATCAACAAATTTGATTATACTAGACTGACTACATTTTGGATGGACAATATCAAAATTGGGGACAGCAAAGATATCAAATCACTCTCTTACTACGTGTGACCTTTTCCCCATCTTCCTCATTGTTCCTTTTGTCCTAATTTTGTCTTTTGATTGACCAAAATCATCTGTTTTAGTACCCCACCCACGTCTGTCCCTATTCTTCTTAGTCTAGAGTGCCCTTTCTTCAACCGTAATCAATCCCCTGCCCAGAAAAAAGTTCTCATTTCCTCAATGAGAATAATCTCTCTGAGGTGTTGGGAGGAAAGCAATGTGATTAACACTTACAAATGCCTCAAAAGATATCAGATTTACTCTGAAGTATGAAATCTTTGGGTAATTTAGAATAAAATTTATTAAGCCAAGGGGATCTCTAATTGGTAGAATTTCAACTAGTGAGTCAAGATAAAGTATTTCTTACCAATAAATGTTAGAGTAGGGTTTTGGGGGTGGTAATGTTGGAGGGTGGTGGTGGTAGTGGAGCAAGAAGCCTTCATATCCTTTAAATTTTATTCCTGTAGGCGATTATCTATTCTACATATGAATAAGGTTATTAAGGTCTAAGTAAATTGTGTGAATTCTTTTTTTAAATGAATTCTTTTTTGGGGGAGGTCATTCTACTTAATAAATAGTATCTTATCTTAGTTTTCTATTCACATTTGGATATTTATAAGGACAAGATCATCCATAGAAGAAGGGTGATTCCTTGACTTGAGAACTGTGGGGTAGAAAATTGCCCCTGGATAATCTAGACCAGTGAGTTCCTCTCTCACAAAGTAAGTTGCATAGGACAAACAGTTGAGTTCAAAATCCAAAGTGAGATGAAATTTACAAATTTTAAATTAAATTAAATTTTTAAACTAAATCTTCCCCCTCAAACCTATCTCTCCTCCAAAGTTCCCAATTTTTGTCAAGGACACCTCTATACTCCCAGTCACCCAAGTTCACAAGTTTGGCTTCAACCTCCCTATTAGTCCCATCCGCAGTCAATTGCCATCTCTTTCTACCTCCTCAGCAACCCTTTGTTCTATCCCTTTTTCCTCACTCACACACTCTGGGTCATATGCCCTCATCACCTCTTGCCAAGACATTTACAATAGTCTCCAAATTGGACTCCTTGACTCCAGTCCTTCCATGTTGCAATATTCATCCTTCACACAACTGCCAACATTATTTTCCTAAAGCACAGTTCTGACCTCATCAGTCCCCTATTCAATAAACTCTAATCACTCCCTACTGACTATAGGACAAAATATAAACTGCTCTGTTTGACATTTTAAACCCTTCATAGCTTGATTCCTCCCTTTCCAGTCTTATAATATTTAATGTCCCTTTATATATTCTGTAGTTCAGTCAAACTGACCTTGCTATTTCTCACACACACACAAAAATCCAACTAAAATATCCAAATATTAATAAAAAATTAAGATAGGATACCATCTATTAAGTAGAGTGATCAAAAAAAGAGAATTAATTAAGCAGAATCACATAAAATTCACCACCTTGGCTAACTACATTGATCAAATTACGTAAATAATTGTCAAACAATTATTATTTGCAAGTCTATCTTATCCTAGGACACATACACACACACACACACACAGAGGAGTTGTTAAAAAATAATGAAATATATTTAATCACATTGCTGTACTAAGAAAAGCAACTTATTAACATTTAGTGAAAACAAAAATATTTCTGTACTGTTAAATAAAACTAAAGCATTTAAATATAGTTTATTTCATTTTTATTGCATCTATTTTAATTTTTTGTGTATATTTTATAATGTATAGTTTATTAATATAGCAGTACTTTATAAGTAAATATATCTATATATATATATATATATAGATATATATATATATCTATATATATATTAGGGGTATGACAGAAAAAAAGTTTGGAGACCAATGCTCAAGTCAATTAGAATTCCCCATTC
Source organism: Potorous gilbertii (assembly GCA_028658325.1). Classification (NCBI taxonomy): domain Eukaryota; kingdom Metazoa; phylum Chordata; class Mammalia; order Diprotodontia; family Potoroidae; genus Potorous; species Potorous gilbertii. The sequence continues at coordinate 115,775,167 of CM053771.1, forward strand.
TACTGGTTGTATAAAACAAAGAAACCCAGGGACCCTGTGTTGCAGGGAACTAATACTATTAGAATTTTCTCTAAGGAACTTGTTTAATGGTATGAAGGAAACTCTTCCACTTGCTGGATGAGATTTGTACTCTGGAAGGTTATTCTTCCATGACAAATCTCAGATTCTGACATTAGAAAGTCAATCTTAAGAATTCAATTCAAATCAATTCAATTCAGACAAATCTTTCTTAAGGTCAATAAGAGCCAAGATTAGGAAAGAGAAGAAATTACTTAGGGCTTAACATGCAGAGGAAAATATTTTTATCTATATATACATATATATGCATATGTTTGTATGTGTATGTATCTATGTATAATTTATATACAACCATATGTGTGTATCTATGGATATTTTTAATACCAATTTTTAAGACATATATTTTAACGCCAGAAAATTCTGCTCTCCATGGCATATCAAGTCTCTGGCATTTGAGCCTTTCTGTTGTGGACAATAAACATTTTTTTAATTAGATGAGGATGGGATGGCAAATTTCAAGCATTATCTAGGTTCTGTAAGTGCCAACTTGGCATCAGAATTCTAGTTTGGGTACAGCATGGTGCTAAGTGCTATAAGATTCACTCAGATAGAAGTGGCATTGCTCATTTGTGCCTGTCTATCCTGTACAATGCTAGTCAATACCCTCCCATAAGTTCAACAAAGAAGGACCCACTTGACTGGCCAGGTGCCTTCCTTACTCTCTCTTGATAATGGGAGTACAGTTATCCCTTCCACATCTCAACTTACCTCACTGTAGTTTTGATGTATCATGGGTTGGCATAAGACATCAAATGGGAATTTTGGGGGGAGTTTTGTGGAAGTCACAGACATCATATGAAGGCCAGCAGATGACATGCTAAGGTCAACAGACAACTCAGAACCTATGACCAAATACTCAAATGCAAATTTTACAATAAGGTACTGTAAACACCCAATAAAAGAAAAAGAAAAAGATTCAGACTTCTTTTCTGGTAAGAAGGGAGGGCCAAAACACTTTATGTGGGTTTCCAGATCACAGGGCTACTGTACCCCTAACTCCCATGATATAGAAGAGGTAGCTGTATACCATTAGAGAACTTGGGATGTCTGTAAGTAATTCTTTTTTTACTCATTTATTTCTTTGATGACATCCTTTACTCCACTTCATGGTAATACCCTGTAATGCCTTCCCTCCCACACTACCTTATATTTAATGATCTTTTATTTATTTTGTATTGATTCTTTTCATATTTATTTTATATATAATCATATATGAGTTTGTTGTCATCACTCTCAGAATATAAATAGGAAAGTAAATAAGAAATAGGGGGAAAATCTTGCATTTTTTATATATATGTACCCCAGAACCTAGCACAACTCCTGGTATGTAGTAGGTGTATGTAGTAGGTATTTAATATGTACTTGTTTATTGATTAATTGTAAAGCATTATGGCTTTCTGGTGCCTACCAAACATCTTTGGGTTTTTTTCTGAGTGATATTAATTTTCAGTTCCTCAGTGACTGTAATGATCCATGGCTCACACGATAACATTGAAAGAATATTGGTATTTATTTCAGTACTTTGGTTTTAAGGAGAAACTTGTAGTCATTAAAATTCTTTTTTAATTTCTCAAAGGTTATTTAACCTTCTTTCCTCCTCCTGCTCAATTCTGGACTCAACACATTGTCCCTTTAAGTGTTCAAGAGATGCTTGTCTATTATCTATCTGTCTGTCTGTCTGTCTGTCTATCATACATATGCATATGTATACATACACATACATATATATATATATACATATATTTTGGACAAGTCCCTCAAATAGATATATAAGTACATATGTGCATCTCTCTATAGATATCTATATGTCTTTGATAGACATTCAGTTACATGTGCATATCCATACTGATGGATGAACTCTATAGATTGCATCCAATTTTATATCATAATTTAGACAAGCATTCTTCACCCACTTGGTTCTTCTTGGTTGAGTGGTTAGAGAAAATTTTTTTTAAATGATTATAGATCTTATTCAGAAGGCTCTGCAATTGTCTCAGTCTGAAAGTACATCATTATCATAAAAAAAGATTCAGCATAAATCTGAAATTTAGATCATAAATTCCAAGGTGAACAGGGAATCCTTATAGGTGGTAAAATCCTCTAGATGCTTTTGATAGTGGATTTTATTGTATTGTTTTCTAGGGGATATGTGAACAGAAATAAGGCATAGACCCTGCCCTAATGGAGTTTACAATCTAGGAGAGGAATGCAATGTGCACAATTAAATAATACCAGATAGTATTGGAATAATGTTTAAGAAAATTAGGTGCAAGGTCTTACATAAACACTTCAATTGAGGAAAGATGATTTCCAACTTGAGGTATGAAAGACTTTGTGGAGGAGGTGACATTTAAGTTAGTTAGGTCTTGAATGATTCTCTCATTCATTGATTGAAGAAATATTTATTAAACCTCTAGAGAATTACATGCAAAATACCTTAATACACACCAAGGAAAACCCCCACATTAGATTGTAAGCCCATTGAGGGCAGGGCTTCTCTTTTGACTTTATTTTGGATCTCCAGGCTTGGTCCAATGTCTGGCACATTATAGAACCTAAATAAAAATTTATTAACTGAAAGAGAAGCAAAATTTAGATAAGAGGCCCTTGCTCCAAAAATATATGGATAATATTATGGCAGTCAAGGGTTTAACTAATTAAGCAATGGAATGAGGAAAGCCTGATGATAGACTGACTGGTTTAGAAAACCAAGATGGTATATAAAAAAGTGGGACCTTCAGTGGCACAGGCACTGATGATGAGAAGCCTTGTGGCATAATGGATATCATGCTAAACATGGTGTTAGAAAACATGGGTTTAAATCTTACCTTTGAGAGTAACTAGCTTTATGACTCTCAGCAAGTCACTTAACCTTGTTTCCTCATCTGTCAAATGAGGAATGTGTAATTAAACCAGTAGTACCTACCTTGTAGGTTATATACATATACATATACAATATACATTGATATATTGGAATATGACTGCCCCATAAAAATGAATATGGAAAAATTAAGAAAAGCATTGGAAGACTTATATGAACATTTGCAGATTAAAGTAAGCAGAGTTAGGGGAACAATATGTGTGAGGATGCTATGAGCAAATGCATGCAAAGTGTATGGCAAATCATGCACATATGAATGTTGGGTTTTATTATTAATGACTCTGCTTAAAGAATATACAGTTCAAAGCATGTTATATTAAGGAGGCCAGGGTAGACAGGACAGGAGGAATGATGTTCTTGAACTCTTCATATTGAGATTCCAACAGGAGGAATATATTCACAAGAAGACTACACCAGTACAGAATTGAGTCCAAAGTAGCCAGAAGGTAACTTGAGTCAGATTATTGTGAGACAGCTGGGCTGTACAGAGGACGGCATGCAGGGTCTAGAATCAAAATACTGTACTGAAATTAAGTCCCATACACACTAAAGCAATCATTGCAGGAATTTTTGGATTTGCAAACACCTCCAAACAAAGTAGATGCCCATTCATAAACCACACACTAACCACAGTATAGTATCAGGGAAAATGTATATGCTTTAGAATAAAAGAATATGGGTTCAAATACTGTCTCCTTCACTTACTACTTTCTTAGTTTCTGTTTCCTCATCTGTAAAATTATGGTGGTGGGGGGGTGGCCATGACAAACTCTAAAGCCCCTTCTAGCTCCAAATCTATGATACTACACTTGGGAAATGGCTAAACAAATTGTTTTACATTAATATATTGGAATATGACTGCCCCATAAAAATGAATATGGAAAAATTAAGAAAAGCATTGGAAGACTTATATGAACATTTGCAGATTAAAGTAAGCAGAGTTAGGGGAAAAATATACAGATCAATATATATGCAGTACAAGGAGAGAAGGAAGGAAGGACATAAGGAAGGAAGGGAGGGAGAGAGAGAGGGAAGGAAGAAAGAAAGGAAAACTTTAAGTGACCTAACTTGGAGAAGACTTTATCCTCCAGGGAGAAGACTTAGGAAAATGTTACTCCTTTTCTTCTTTTTAAGGATGGGAGACTATGAATGTATAACATAATATAATGCCATACACAGTGGATATATTGATTGCCTTGGTTGAATTTTGTTTTTTTCTCTCTCTGTTTTTTTATGATAAAATAGCATGATTTGGTTGAGACATCTAGGTGGTTCAGTAGACAGAGTACTGGGCCTGGAGTCAGGAAGATCTAAGTTCAAATTCAGCCTAAGACACTCACTAGTTATTGGACTCTGGGCAAGTCACTTGGTTTCTATTTGCCTTAGTCCCTTGGAGAAGAAAATGAAACTCATTCCAGTATCCTTGCCAAGAAAACACAGACAGCACGGTCCATGACATCATGAAGTGTTGGACTCAACTGAATGATTGAATGGCAAAAATATAAAAATCAAAACTGTATAGAATAGAGGAAGAGATATATATTAAAATGATAGCAATATTAAAACAAAATATTTCTACCTTAAAAAGCATGTAGTGATTTGTAGCCGTGGTCTCCAATTCCTTTGACTACATACACTAAAAGTATTTTCTTTCAGTCAGCATCCTCAATATATGCAGATTTATCAATTAATTTTACATATGTCTGTATTAATATATTACACATAATTTCAAAGATAAAATATTTAAAACTTTTTCATTTAATAACACAAGAAACTGATTCTCTCTAAATATCAATTACTAATAGCTTTTTGTGCAAACAATGTAATTTATATATATCTATATATATATCTATATCTTGGTGTGATAATGTAATTTCAACATTTGCTTCTAAATTCAGTGTTTTTCAGTACTCACTTTCAATGATTATCATAGCTGAGAAAGAAACTTCATGAAGACACATGTAATTAAGTGGAGGTTTATCGTTGACTATGCCAGCTAAATCACAGTACTCACTTTTCAATCCCATCCAACCATTATACAAAGGCTCTTGCTGAAATTCAGCTAGTAAATTCCCATCTTTCCTGATGTCAGTCAGTTGTTCTTGCAGACTAATTTGGTGTTGCATTTTTATGTTTTTAATAAGTAGACTCAAACCCTACTAAAATTCTGTGTTTGAAAGATAGTCTTTAGAAATGTTCAACAATTCTTTTTTGAAGCTTTCAACTATGAAGATACAATTTTTTATAGGAGACTACAACCATCATTTTCTGTGACAAAAGTTTAATTTTTAAATGTTTTACAATAGCAATCACTTCGTTAGCTAACATCTCAAGGCATAACATATGCTTAGGGTAAGGCTCATAGTTTACAGTAGTGGATGCAAATCTATATTTCAATTTCCTCGATAATCTTTATTTTGGAGGCTGAACATTTTGTCAGATTGAATGAGGATCATTGTTTTATCTTATAATATGGCTGACAAAGAGCTCATACTAGAAGTAGGAAAAGTGTTCTCTGCCATTTTCTCATTTACTTATGCTTGCATTGTCAGAATCCTATTCAGAGAAGGAGTATTTTTTCCAGGCATCTTTCTAAACTTCTTGTCCATTTTTTGAGGGTTAGTTTAGTTAAAAGCGATAAAGTGGATAAAGTGCTGAGCTGGAGTTGAGATAATTGTAAATGTAATAATGTAATGTAATTGTAAAGCACTTAACACAGTATCTGGTACATCCATGGGTGGGGAACCTCTAGCGTAGAGGCCACATATGATCCTCTAGGTCCTCAAGTGTGGCCCTTTGACTGATTTTTTTAAAAAGAGTAATTATTTTTAACTTTAAACATTCACTTCCATAAGATTTTGAGTTCTAAATTTTCTCCCCCTCTCTTCCTTTGCCCTCCCCAAGATGGTGTGCATTCTGATATAGGCTCTACATATACATTCGTATTACATGTATTTCCACGTTAGTTATATTGTAAAGAATTACAACTGAAGGGAAAAATCATAAGAAATAAGAAACAAAAATAAAGAGAGGGAGAGCAAATAGTATGCTTCAATCTGCATTTAGACTCTGTGGCTCTTTTCTGAATGTGGATTACATTTTCCATCATATCCTTGCATTGCTAAGAGTTAATTCTATCAAAGTCAGTCATCGCACAATGTCACTATTATCATGTATAATATTCTCCTGGTTCTTCTCACTTCATTCAGCATCATTTCATGTAAGTCTTTCCAGATTTTTCTGGAAACTTCACAAAGTTTGGATTCAGTAAAATGATTCCGTTTCCCTTGAGGACCTAGAGGACCACCCCGTAGCCTTGAGGCTTACAGGTTCCCCACCCCCTGTAGGCCCTTGATGAATACTTGTTTTTTTCCATCCTAAGATTATGTTAGCTTTTTTGATGAATCGTGTCACTCTATTGACACATATCAAGCTTGCCATCCACTAAGGCTCCTACATCCTTTTCCTATCCTAATTGTTTTCTAGCTATACCACCTCCATACTTTATTAAGTAGGTAATTTAAAAAAATAACTCATGTTCTTTACATTTATACCTATTATAGTTAATCCCTTTAAAGGTACCCCTCTGTTCTAGCCTGCAATGGACTTTTTATATGCTAATTTTGTCATATAATATATTAGTTTTTCCTTCTAGTTTTGTGAAATCTACAAACCTCATCCAAGTCATTGATAAAAATTTGAACAGATCATGGCCAAGAACAGAGCCTTACTTCACCCTAGTAGAGGCCTCCCTTCAGATTTACATTCTCTATGATTCATTGTTGTTTTGGCATTGTTATTCAACCACTTCCCTGTGGTTTATTCCCTATTCAAATTTCTTCTCATTGAGCTCATAGGGCTCTCCTTCTAGTCCAAAAGGATGTCATGTGGTTTTGACAAATGCCTTACTAAAATCCAGGTAAACAACAGCTATGGCATTCCTTGATCTGATAATCTAATTACCCAGCCTGGAAAAGCAAATAAACTTAGTCTGACATAACCTGTTCTAGCTGAACCTCTGTAGACTCAGTGATCACATTCTGTTAACAGAGGTAGAGTTTCCAGGAATAATGAAACTGAATTTGACCTTAAGACACTTACTTGCTGTGAGACCCTGGGCAAGTCACTTAATCTCCCTGTGTCTCAGTTTCCTCAGCTATAAAATAGGGGCAATGACAGAACCTATTTCACAGGATTGTTGTGAGACTCAAATGAGATAACATGCAAAGTGTTTTTCAATCCTTAAATGCTGTGATGTTTTATTTCTGTTGGATTCGTCCTGGTGTATTAAGACTCTATCTGGAATATTATCCTCCATTCTAGCCCCACTATTTTAGGAAGAATATTTATAAGCTGGAGAATGTCCCAAGATTATAAGCAGAATGGTGACAAGTCTTAAGATCATGTCATATGAATAACTTTTCAAGGAACTGGGGCTATTTAATCTAAAGAAAAGACTCAGGTATCTTCAAAAGCTATCTTCAAAGGCTTGAAAGACAGTGATATGATAGTGTTGTCTTTAGCCCTAGAAGGCAGAATTATTAGCAACAAGAAGTTACAAAAAAATATAATACGTAATTTTCTTAATAGGTAGAGCTATCCAAAGGAGAAATGAACTGTCCCAGGAGGCAATGCGTTCCTTCTTAGTGGATGTCTTTGAGCAAGGTCTCAAAGGATCCTTTGGCAGTGTGGAAGGGATTCTCATATGGATCAGATCAGGCAGCTATTCAGTCCCTTTCCATCTCTGCTGTATATACTAGGCCTTTCAATCTCCAAATGCTCAGGTTCCAGACAAAACGGGTCAAGAATGTCAATAATTTAAAGATTATGATTTTTGCCACGTGGTAACTCTCATCACTGAAGCAGATTAGAACTTCTCTACAGTTTAAAGTGCTAGGGAGTTGCCTGAGACTTCCATAAATGAAATTCAATGACTCGAGGATTATGTGAAAATGAGTTTTTAAAATTTCTCCAAGAATCACAGTCAAGCTCATTGATCTATAGTTTCAGTTTAAAGAATAAACCTTCCTCCCCTTTTGGACAATGCAGAAAAGATATGCTCTCCTTCTGTTCTACAGTATCTCTCCTATTTCCTGAAGGTGAGGGAGTAGGTCCCCTTCTACTGAATTTAATGACAAATTGCCCAGGCATCTTGACTGAATTAATCAATTAAAAAAAAAAGTAAACTAGGTATTTATTATGTTATGTTATAGAAATGCTTCTTTTATTCCATAAATTAAAAAGAAAATAAATAAAAATTTAAAAAGTAACCTAGGTGTGAAAAACTCATAATCTATTTGAAAGGATCATATGGGAATGAGGTCATTGGATAAAGGAGTTGATGACATACAGGATACAGATCATGTTTAGCTGCAGAGAAAAGAAGTCACATCCTATGGGTCCACAGGTACCACCTCAAAATAGTCTGGGGGTTTGACTATTTTAGTCAATTGTGAGGAGGTTGAATCTGATGGGAAGGGGCTTTTGAGAGGGAATTGCCTATGGGGAAACGAAGAGTTTCTCTCAGTGTTTTTTTTTTCCCTTCCTGAAACCTGAGATTATCCAGTTCAAGAGATCCATCTGAGTTGAGTTCTCCACCAGCCACCAGAGAGTAGCTGCCAGAGTTTTAATGGCCAAGGAGTGATAAAGAAAGTGCCTGTTGACAAGCATCAAAAGGCAGTCACTCAAAGATGGTGACAACTTCTGAGACTGAGAGCCTTCATGTTGAAAGAAGTACAGACTATGAACTCTAGAAAGACACCAATCCTCGGAACCTAGCAAAGAGCCACACCTATGGGGAATTTTATGAGGACTCAACATGGTAAAAAAAATAAAAGACTCCTTGGTCACATGTGTTCTCTACATGTGTGCTCTACTACCTATGTACTTTAGGGTTGAGCCATTTTCCACAGTGATCTTGGGTGAGCAAGTGAAGAAGAGGTCCCTAGGGGCATTGTTTTTCTAACAACTAAACTTGCTATACCTACTTAGTAATAACCTTTCGTAAGAGTTAATTGAGGCTACTGGCCGAAATTTCAAAATCTGTAGGTGGGGGCTTATGAGTGACAGTACAAGAAACCACAATCCTTCAGGGTCAGCCTGAGAACTCAGAGAACGTGTAGTTATATGCTCTCTGGAGACCATGCCCAACCATGGAAATAGGAATTGAGGTATTTTCCCAGAGAGGGAAACTACATACATTTTTTGAAAATATACTGGTATAATCCTTCCAGGTCTGGTGACGTAAATTCGTTATGAAAAGCAGGCTCACTCTCAGTAATGACTCACTTTCCTGAGTTTCAATTCCCTAGTAATCATTTCTGTTTTGTCCTTTTCATCTAAAGATTATTCTCCTTGATAGAGACAACAGAAATAAAGTAGGAGTTGAATAGTTCTGTCTTCTCCTGGTCACTTTTAATTGTTATTCCATCTTCCATGAAGGGCAGTCTCATCCTCTTTTTGATCAGTCTCATAGAGATCTTTCTAAAATTAAGATTTTTTTTGTTTATTCTTTACATTTATTGTAAGTAAGCTCAGGTAGGTCTGGGCTTTCAAATTCCTGGCATTACTAACAGAGGATCATAATATTTTTTAATATTCTTTCTCAGTTACCTGTCTTTCCTTATATCTTCTATGCACAGCCATGGGGTCATCACCAGTTGTTCTGAACTTTGCCTTGCTTCTGGACATGGATATCTCTGTAGGGGAGAGTGAGATTGATGACTTTGCACAACTCTGCGTCACTTGTATCCAATTCACAAGTAAGTCAAGTGATATCATCGGTCCTCTTTATGAAAGATGAACAACAATATAGATAGATACAGATACACACACATACATAGTGTGTGTAATGTATGTCTTTTGTATTTGCACATACTTAGATAAGGACTGAACTTGTGATAGTTTCATTAATATGGCAACTTCTAGGTGAGGAAATTCCCTCTACAAATGCAGATTGGCACTTCTTCTGCAACTTAGGGTCTGAGAGAGTTGAATAGCACACTAAGTGCTTAATTCATTTGTTTAGGGTCACATAGTCAACGTATGTTAGAGAAAAATCTTGAATCTTCCCGATTTTAAGGTCTTCTCTTTCCTTCTCCCCTCCCCCATACACATATATGTGTGTGTATAATGTATATGTGTATATATACATGTATACAAATACATGTATATATACATATATGTATGTATACTCACACACACA
>CM053771.1:115787829-115802355 GCA_028658325.1 Potorous gilbertii
GAGGAAAAGGCTGAAAGATCACTGTCTTCAAGTTTTTGAAAGATTACCATATGGAAAAGGAACAGCCCCAAATGACAGATCCAAGAGTAATGAGTGGATATTGTGGAAGGGAAATTTAAATTTGATATAAGTAAAACCTTCTAACAATTGTAACTATCTAAAAGTAGAAGGGCCTCATTGGAGATTTTCAATCAGAAGCTCCTGGATCACTCCTCAAGCATACGGTGCTAAAAATTCAAGGTCAGTGTGGTTCTGCTCCACTCTACTGTGTATAAGCACATTCTACACATCACTCCATTGTATACTGAATATTTGTGCCGAATCATCTAAAGCATGGATATCGTTGTTACTGGTCCTTTTTCTCTGTTTTATCTTGGGTAAATTATATGACATCTCCACTGCTGTACCTCTTATGTGACAATAATGCCTTTTTTTGTTGCTAGGTTGTTTCAGTCATAGCTGACTTTTTCTGACTCCATTTGAGGTTTTCTTGGCAAAGATATTGGAGGGTTTGCCATTTTCTTCTCCAGCTCATTTTATAGACGAGGAAAGTGAGGTAAACAGGGTTAAGTGACTTGATGGGATGACACAATTAGTAAATGTCTGAGGACAGATTTGAACTCAAAAGGATGAGTTTTCCTGACTCCAGGCTGTGCTCTCTATCCATTGTTTGACCTAGCTACCCCTAACAACAACAACAACATTTAAAGTTTATAAAGTGCTCTACATACATGATTACATTTGATTCTCACTTGGAGATAGTTGCTATTATTATACACATTTTATAGATGAATAAATTGTGGGAAGTCATTTGACTTGCCAAGATCATGGACCAAGGAAATGTCTAAGGCAGGATTTGAACTCAGATCTTTCTGATTCCAGTTATCTATCTGTTTCACACTTAGATGACCTTTAATTGAGGAATGTGTTATTTGGCTTAGCATTTGTATGGAGGGAACTTCTTTTCTTTCTCCTCATTTCCATTCAAGTTAAAGCTTTTTTCATAAGACCTATAAGTCTCCAGACAAACATATTTTTCCTGATCTTTATTGAGTACCGAGGACACCATCATTTCTGTATCAAAAGTCATGGTTTCAGAAGAACAAATCCCTCTGACATCATCTTCTGCACTACCCCAGAGGGCTTTGGTTGCTATTATGTTAAGACATCCTCCACCAAAACTTTATTCTGGAGGAGTTGATGGGGAGAAGGTAGCCATAAAGAGGTTTAGACAAAGATTATCTTCTCCTCCATTTGTAGCAACTTTAATTCTAAGTCAACAAATATCTAAGATTGTCCCCTCCTTCTAACCATATTGGAATGGCTAGTGCTGACATTTCACATTTCAACCAGGAGAAAGTGTAATGTGTTGAGTGTATTGTGGAGTTTAAAAATGGGTTTAAATTTGACACCTGCCTTTTTACCCTGGCTAATGGCCCCAGAATGGGATCCCTGAAGTATGCCAAATAATTGCATCTTCATTGGCTGCTTAGAGAGAGTGTCTGGCTCCACTTAAAAAGACTTTACATTCATCTCCCTTTCAGAGCCTCAATAGTTATTTCCTTTGCAAAGGAAGACAAGTAAATTCTCTAAATGTTACAAAATCTCTCTTTTATGTGTGTTCTTCTAGAATGCCTACCTCTCTTCTGTTTTTTTTAAATAATTCAAATTCTATACTTCTTTTAAAAATCCTGCTCAAGTGCCTTACAGAGTTTTCATTGATTATATCCTAGTTCTAAAGAAGGGAATTATTGAATACTGGATGAGACCATAGTATCATAGCCTCAGAGCTCAAGGGAACCTCAGAAGTCACTTACTCCTCTACCCTCATTTTACTGGCAAGAAAATTGAAGACAAGGGAGGACAAATGACTTGCCCAAGGTCACAGGGCTAAATTAATAGCGGAGCTGGAACTATAACCCAGATCTCCTAAATTCTAGAGCAATGATTCTCTTGCTATCGGTTAATCAATAAACATTTATTAACTGTCCGCTTTATGTTAAGCATCAGAAGCACAAAGACAAAAATAGAGTCTAATCTTCATGGAGCTTATATTCTATCCGAGAAAAACTTTCATCTAGACCTCACTACCAAATCCTTTCATTTTCTGAATTCTTCCAGCATTTATAGCCTGTACAACACAATCCATCACTTGGTGATTTGATGTCTTGCTTTGTCTTCTAATTATTTCGCATATTTGAAATCTTTGGGGACAGATCTTAGAAGATTATGATGTTAGTGACTGGCATTCAGTGCTTTTCCATTCCTTATTTCTGTGACTATGTCTTTTTTTTCAGCCTCACTCAGAAGCAGCTGGTGGTACAGTGGATAAAGTGTTGGACTTTGGAGGCAGGAAGACCTGAGTTCAACTTTAGCATCAGACACTAGTTGTTTTTTTAACTACAAAAAGCATTTATTTAGTAGTATAAAAAAATAATTGTAAGGGCTCTCCTTCAACAAGATGTTTTGAGACCCTAGAAAAGTCACTTAATCTCTGCTGCCTCAGTTTCTTAATTTATAAAATCAGGGTAATACTAAGTAGGATCAAATGAGATTATATTTGTAAAAGTGCTTTGCAAACCTTAAAGTGTTGTATAAATGCTATTGTTATTGTTAATTTCACTTTCTCACAGGTATTCCAATATCTCCTACTGCTTTCCACTGTTGGAAAGGTGCCATGACACCTTGGACCTTTCCCTTTACTTCCACCCAATTAAAATGCATTTGTCTTATGTCCTATCCCTTAGAGTCTTTCTGGGTAACTGGCTAGCTTGCTTAATAAAGTTAATACATTTAGAATGTTTGTAGAATTATAGAATCTAGTTGGAAGGAGTTTGAGTATTTATTCAATCAAATCCTCTGCCTCATGATATAGCCTTAATAAATAGCCATTAAGCCTCTACCTAAAAACAGTGTATACAGGAAAACCCCTGTTTCTGAAGGCAACTGATTTGTTCCATTATTGCAAAACACTACTCATTAGTTGATATCTGTCCACTTTTCCTTTCCTTGGATGTTAATTTCCTTATGTGTAGCTGCACACAGAGTAAGTGTAATCTCTTCCAGGTGACATTCATATTTTAACCAAAGGGAATTTGGAGACAGTCCAACAGGGCCAATAGTGAAGATATTTGGGGGGGTAACAGCCTTGTAACCACCACATATAACATGTTAGTTTAACATTGTCTCCCCAGGTAAATGCTATACTCCTTCAGGGCAAAAAATTATATCCTTAACTTCTTTACTTCTTGTCATCCTCCCAACATCTATGATATTCTGTGATATTCCTATTCTTTCTTCCCAGGCCATGATAAGAAGCTGGCTGCAAACAAATCAATCCTGTAAATGATCCGCCATAGTTGCCAGAGGGGCTGTAAAATCAACCCTAGACCATATATGACATCTCTTGGAATTTCTGGCTCCTGGCTATCTTTTGAAGAGAAGGGCCCAGCAACCCTGCCTGTGCCTCCAAACAAATAGGTACAGCACACACCCTTTGGCTATCTCTCTTTCATGTTCCTCTCCCTTTTGCTAGGGATTAACATTTTTCTATAAGATTACACCTTCTATTCTGGGCTCCATCTAATCAAAAACCTCCATGTGCTGACATCTTTTCTACCCAAGTGCCAGAAATCTTGCACACACTCAAAGGAAGCCCCAGAAAATCACACAAACAGCTTAAATATCCTTCTTTTGGAATGCTTGTAAAAAATGAATGGATTTTCTTTTTGCCTTTACAGTAATCAGAAGAGACATTAACCCAAGGCCAACCTACAGTTACTTAGGACATTATTAAGCCCATCCCTTTGGAACTGCGTACTGAGTTGCATAAGCTTTACAAGCCGGCATTCCATCTAAAAAATGGTTCATGCTTTTTCTTTGCCCAAATTCAGACATGGGCAGAGACAGAGATGCATCAGTTCAAAGAGTCCTACTTTGGCTTTCTGGTATGGGCCATGACGATGAGAGATGATAGGGTTTTCTGGGTAAATATTTATAGTGCTGCATTTCAGACAGCAATTTAGCACTTATTCCTGACCTCTGCAACTCCCATCCCCCTCTCTTACAGAAATAGTAACGGCCTCAAAAAGTGCTGGGCTGATTCCATGAAGAACATATGTTTACTGATTAGGGAAAACAGAAGAGGCCCTCTACTGTGAAAATTTGGGGTCCCTCATGGGCTTGGGGTTTAAAAACAAATTACTGGGTTCTATGAATGTGTGGTTTTTATCCATGAAGTCCATCATTGTCTTTCCAGCCCAGTATCTCCCCAGGGAAGGATTGGTGAGGGCATCCACCCCCTTCAGATATTACCTATTGTCTAATAGTAAAACCACAGATAGATCTCATATGGTGTTTATATGCTGGGCAAGGTTAAATACAAAACAGACACTGAGGCATGCTGGAGTGGTGAGGCAAGCTGATGACAGACCAGGAATGTGGAGATTAAGGTTGGGCCGCCATTGGAACTGCAGGCAGAAAGAATGTTAACTCTCAAAATTCTGAACTTGCTCTGCTTGCAGTGGTATGTGCTGTGGACTCTCTGTGTTACCCATGAATGCTCTAATGTGCATGTGCACACACACACACACATCCCAATAGGCTTTGAGGAGTGGCTATGATCTATTCTTGAGCCATGTGGTTGGAATCCACAAACCCGAAGTGACAGAGGTGTGAAAAATGTACTGCCTCATCCCTGGAGATGGTTTTAAAATGACTGTTTTAGTGTTCAACATGATGAAGGCTTTGATATGACTTGCCCCATTTCTGAATTTAGGATATTTCTGAGTCATAGAATTTAAAGTTATGACACAAATGGACAAACCTGCCAAAACTTTCTCATTTTTATCTGTTTTATTCAACTAGCCAAATTTAAAGTCTCTTTACCTACTCCACCCTTCCACCTCCATGCTACGCAGATGGCACACAAACCCCTTGGAGTTCAATTTAATTCAATTTATTTCTACTCAACAAGTACTTATTAAGTGCCTACTATATTCCAGTCACTAGGAAAATGGGTTAGAAATTAAAAGTCAAACAGCCCCAGACCTCAAGGAACCTACATTTTGGCGGGGGGGAGGGAGGGGGGAGAAGGAAAAGGGGAACAATTTATGTGCAGATAAATAAATACTAATCATTCACCAAATAGATGCACAATAATTTTGGTGGGAAAGAATGCCAACAATTAGGGGAGTTTGACCCAATTTAGAAGGTGGCGCTTGAACTGACCTTGAAGGAAGCTAGAGTTTCCAAGGGGCAGGAGGAGGCAAAGTGTAAGAGCTTCTACAAGGCAAGGGTTGAAGACTGTACAAAGGCATGGAAATGGGAATCTGAATGCCCTCTAGGAGGAAAAATTGAGTGGCTTAGCTGAAATTAGATTACATCAGCATGGAAGGAGAAACTGAAGGCAAACTATAAAGGGAGTTATTAAATGCCAAACAGGAGTTTGCTTTTATCCTAGAGGTAATAGGGAAAGTGACAGGCATAGATCCATGCTTTAGCAATAAGAATTTGGCAGCTCCATGGATGATGAATTAGAGGGAGGAGAGACTAAAGGCAGGGAGACCAACAAGGAGGCTACTGTAATCATGCAGGTGAGTGGTGATGAGGACCTTAATGAGCATAGTGGCTATGTGACTGCAGAGAATGGGATGGATGGAAGCGATGTGGTGGAGGTGGAATTGACAAGACTTGGAGACTGGCTGGATAGGAGGGGTAAGGGAAGGAGAGTGACCAGGATGAGGACTCTGAGATTTCTAACCTGGCTGACTAGAAGGATGATGGCGTTCTCAACAGAAACAGTGAAATTAGGAAGGAGAGCTTGTTAGGGACCCAGATAATAGATATTATTTTGAGTTTCAGGTACCTATGAGACTTTTTGATGAAGATTTTCAGGAGATAGTAATATGGGCTTGTAGCTCAGCAGTAAAGGGGTAGGACTGAGCCTGTGATTTCACTGGTATTAGGAATTCTCTCTACCAATGCAGGTGGGCCCCTTTTCTGCAATTTCTAGGCTTAGAGAGACGGTTAGAATATTGAGCAAGTGACTTGCCTGGGGACACACTGTCAATATGCATCAGAGATGAGAGGTGAACCTTGTTGTCCGGTCTTCAAGGCTGGATCTCTGTCCACCACATCATGCTGATTTTCCAGGGAAATAATACTAACAAAAGGAGGAAGAAGGATATCCCATCCCAATTTAGTTGATATAGTCATAGAATGTTATCAAATATGATGATGTTTCCATGTTTTAATGGTCTAACACTCTGTGATATCTTCAGGATAGGGAAACACTCTTGTCTGATGTAATTAAAGGGAATAAACTCATTGGACAAGCAGGGTTATAAAGAGCTAAACCCTAGGAACAGGGTTCAGTTTGAGAGAATACAGGCTTCAGAGCACTTGACGGAGGAGATCTTTGGGGGAGGAGAGACAAAGAAGTTATATCTTCCTCCTTCTCTCTGCTTCCCACTTTGGCCATGCAATGTTGAAAGGGAGCTATTCAACCAATGGGGAACATTGCATCTAATAGAGAGCAGGCACATATACTCCAAACAGACACAGAAAAAACAAGATAGTTACCCAAGGGAGGAAGCAGCATTAAAGAGTGTGAACCCTCAAAACAGAGAAGAGAGCCAGGTTTTGGAGGGTAGCAGATTCTGGGAGCCCTGCAGAGCAACCCACAAACCAGAGACACTGCACCTAAGAAGAGCAAGGTGAGGGGTCTTTGAAAAGAAAAAAAACAAAGACAAAAAGAAAACTTCCAGGTCTGACAGTAATAGGAACTGAATTGGCTGCATATTCAAGAATTCTGACATCACCCTATCTAAATGTACTCTATTGGCTTTTCACATCTCCCTCTGCCTTCCTCTAACAAACCCGAGTCATGACCTCCAATCCCTGGATCCTTCAGTTCTATCCTAGGCTGCCTCCCCTGCATTAGCCCTTTCCTTCTCTTTCCCCCATATTAACCCCTTAGTGAACCACTCTACACTTCTCCTTGGGCTTGGCCCATCTTATCATATCACTAGTTATTCTGTACCAAACCTTAACCTGGATTCTTCACCCCCACTTCACCCTTTAGCCCCTACAATGTGCTACTGAATGAAAATGGAGAGAATCATATAGCCATTCTGACAGAGTTCACTACAGATTTATGTTATACAATCTCAGCTGGGTCCTCACAGATGCTAGGCAATTCTACTATACCCACTTTATCCACTCACTGTCCCACTTTCCACAGTGACTCTTCCAAACCTTTTCAATCCTCCTCAGTCCTCCCATATCTCTCCTTTCCCCACTCTCTCAGCTGAGAATCTTGCCTCATATTTAACAAAAAACAAAATCAGTCATTTACTATGAGCTCTCTTTTCTCCCTTCTTCCTCATCTCTGATCACTAAAATCCTTTCTGCCTCCACCTACTCCTTCACCCCTGTCTCACATAATGAGATGGACTCACTAAGTGCTAACTGCCTCTACTTATAAATATATAAATTCCTCGAAAAGGCTCTCTACAATAAGACCTTACTCTACTTACTTTCAATCTCTCTTCAATGCCTTACAATCTGGGTTCTGACTATCATTCCAGTGAAATTGCTCTTTTTGAAATTACTGATCTCTTAGTTGACAAATTCAATGTTTTTTTCCCTCTCTATCTTCATTTCTTTCTGCTGGTCTTTGATACTATTTTTCACTTTTCCTCCTTGATACTCTCTTCTCTCTAGGTTTTCAGGACACCATTCTCTCCTGGTTCTCCTCCTACCTATCTGACTGTCCCCCCTCTGTCTCCTTTGCTGGATTCTGCTCCAGATCATGCCCTCTCAACATAGATGTCTCTCAGGGTTCTGTCCTGGGCTTTATTTTCTTCTCCTCTACACAGTACCCATAGATTTAATTACACGTTCTATGCTGATAATTCTTATATCTACTTATCCTGCCCCAAACTCTCTGCTGACTTCCAATCTCACAAGTCCAACTGCCTTTCAGATGTCTTAAACTGGATGTCCAGCAGACATCGTAAACTCAATAGGCCCACGTTATCTTTATCCCCAAAGCCTCACCCTCTCTTACCTTCACTATTACTGTAGAGATTAACACTATCCTCCCAGGCCCTTGGATTTACAACCTAAGGAGCTATGCTGCATTCTCCATTATCTCTCAACCCCTTGTATCCAAGCTTATATCCAAGCTGTTGCTATGCCCTGTCAATTTCATCTTTGCAACATCTCTTGTATGTGCCTCCTTCTCTCCTTTGACATAGACACTACCATACAGGCCCTTGTAGCCTGATGGGGGGGGGGGTCTGCCTGCTTCAAGTCTCTTCCTACTCTAATCCATTCTCCATTGAGTCACTGACGTGATTTCCCTAAAGCACAGGTCTGATCATACCATCCCTCTTACTCAATAAACTACAATGGCTCCCTATTGCCTCTAGAAAAAATTGCAAAATGCTATGTTTGATATTTAAAGCCCTTATAACCTAGTCCCTTCCTACTTTTTCAGGCTTATTTTGCCATTCTACCCATCTTATATTCTTTGATCTAGTGACACTGGGCTCATGGTTGTTTCATGAACAAGACACTCCATCTCTCTGCTCTAGATATTTTCTCTGACTGTTCCCCATGCCTGGAATATTCTCCCTCCTCCTCTCTGACCATTGACTTCCCTGCTTTCCTTTAATAACCAACTAAAATGCCACCCTTTACAGGAAGCCTTCCCCAATCCTTCTTAGTGCTAGTGCCTTTCTTCCGTTAATTATCTCCTATTTATCCTGTATGTGACTTGCTTGGTATATATTTGCATGTTTTCTCCCTCATTAGATTGTAATGTCTATGAGGATAGGGACTGCCTTTTGTCTCTTTTATTACTGCAGTGCCTGGCACATAGTAGAGACTTAATAAATGTTTATTGGTTGATTGATTGATGGTTCAGAGTAGTAACTGGAGGAAGGGGTCACAGGGTCGGGTGTATCTCTAGGTTGAGAACTGTAGCTTGGAAAGTAATAAAGAAGATACTAGGGCAGAAATTAGGACTCACAAATCAGGATTGCCAAAGACAAAAAATTGAGCAGTCAAATTAGGACATGGGATAGAGAATTTCTTCCAAGTAACAGAGGCTCTAAAAAAAGAAAATAACAACTTTGGAACCCCAAAATACAATGTAGAAAAAGATTTGGCAGAAGAGAATGAGAAAAACTTTTTTTTTGAAAAAACACATGAATGTTATACAAAGTGATATGATTGACCTTGAAGACAATGAGTCTTCCCACTCCCATCCCCAGAAAACTATGATAAATTTAAACACTTCCATGCCATATTGTATGAAATAATAAAAAATTTCAACAACTTTTGAATGTAGATGATAATGTACTGATTAATTAAATCCACAAATCACCTGTAAGTTTATAAATATTTATTAAGTGACTATTATGTCCCAGGAACTGTACTAAGTTCTAGAGATACAAGGAGCTCACTGTCTAATAAGGAAGACATCATGCAATTAACTATGTATAATCAAACTGTATGGGGAATAAGTCTTTATATACTGAATACTAAATGTCAGGCACTGCATTAATCATTTATTTATTACAAATAATATCTCATTTGATCCTCACAACAACTCTGAGGGGTAGGTGCTATTATTAGCCCCATTTTGTGGTTGCAGAAATGGAGGAAGAAAGAGATTAAGTGACTTGCTCATGGTCACAAAGCTAGTCAGTGTTTGAGACTGGATTTGAACTAAGGCTTTCCTGACTCTAGATCTACCATCAGCTGCCTTTTTATAGATAATGTATGCAGGATACACCGGAAATCACTGAGGAGTAGGAGGGTGTGAGGGAAAGTTGGAGTCAAGATGGTGAAGTAGAGGAAGCAACCAAGCTGAATTCTCTCCACATTCTCCTTTAAACAACTTTAAAATTATGCCTCACCCAAATTCTAGAGTGACAAAGAAAAGAAAAGGCCAGAGTGAGATATTTTTCCATCCCAAAGCAAGTTAGGAGGTGTCAGGAGAAACTTACAATGATGGGTTCGGGCCAGTCTGGAACACATACTGGCAGCAGCACCATCGGTGGGCTTTGGAGGCCTCTGCAACAGGCAGCAGCAGCTTTGGGATCTCTCAGTCCAGAGACATAGGAGATCAGAAAGAGATAATGGGGACCCTTTGATGACAAATGGGTGCAGGACTTGGCACTATTTGGCACTTCTACTGCATATATATGTTTCTGGGTGGCAATTCCTGATCAAAGTTCTAGGGAAGATAAGAATACTCATGGTTGGTCAGGAAGAAGCAGGGGCCCTGGTCACATACAGTTCCAAGGTGGAGAGGAGCACTAATACTTGTGGATGCTGGAGATCAGGGAACCTTATCACAATTCCAGGTTTGAGAGGCATGCTAGTGCTTGTGGCTGCAGGGGAGCAGGGATCCTTCCTGGGTAATGACCAAAGGACAGACCAAGAGAGCAGCAACACACCTCTCCCTGAATCACACCACCTTGGAAACACTGAAAACTTACAAAATCTCCAAACTCTGAAAACAGAAACACATACACACACACACTCACACACACACACACACACACACACACACACACACACACACACACACACACTGAAGTTTGGGACAGTTCCTCCAAATCCCCAGGTGAGGAAAACCCAACTTTAACAAAAAGTTAAAAGTGAAGAAATAGGGTGGGAAAATGAAAAAACAACCAACAACAGAAAAAGAACTTGACCACAAAAAGCTACTACAGGGGCAGGGAAGATCCAAGAAACAAACTCAGAAGAAGACAACAGCATGAAAACATCTATAAGCAAGGTCTCAAAGGGAAGAAAAATACTAATTGGACACAAGCTTATCAAGAATTCCTGGGGATGCTGAAAAAAGATATTAGAATAGGAGAGGAAAAATAGAGAAAAGAAATTAGAATGATGCAAGAAAATTATGACAATTAAGACAATTAGTAGTTTGGTAAAAGTGGCACAGAAAATACTGAAGAAAATAACTTAAAAAAAACCTCACCAGAAGTAACCAAGTAATAAAAGAGGCATAAAAATTAACTAAAGAAAAGAATTCCTTAAAAAGCAGAATTGGGCAAATGGGAAAAACTCACTGAAGAAAAGAATTCCTTAAAAATTAGAATTGAGCAAGTAGAAACCAATGACTCTATTAGACATGAAAAAACAATAAAACAAATGCCAGAAATGGAAAAAAATAGAAGAAAATGTGAAATACTTCGCTGGAAAAACATTTCATCAGGAAAATAGATTGAGGAGAAATAATTTAAGAATTATTGGACTACTTGAAAGCCATGATCAAAACATTTCAAGAAATTATAAAGTAAAATGAGTCCAACGTCTTAGATCCAGAGGATAAAATAAAAATTGAAAGAATCCAATGATTACCTCCTGAAAGATATCTCAAAATGAAAACTCCTAGGAGTACTAAAGTCAAATTCTAGAGCTTCCATGTCAAGGAGAAAGTATTTCAAAGAGCTAGAAAGAAATTATTTAGATAATATGTAACCACAGTCAAGATAACACAATATTTAGCAGTTTCCACACTAAAGAAGCAGAAGACTTGGAATATGCTATTCCACAGGGCAAAGGAGCTAGTATTACAACCAAGAACAATCTACCTAGCATAACTGAATATAATCCTTCAGAAGGAAAAATGGTAAATTAATGTAATAGAAGATTTTCAAGCATTTTTGATGAAAGGAAGAGAATTGAATAAACAATCTGACCTTCAAAAACAAGATTTAAGAGAAGCATAAAAAAAGTAAACATAAAAGAGTACTCATAAGGGGTTTAATAAGGTTAAACTGTTTGCATTCTATGTGGGAAGATGATATACATAATTCCTAAGAATTTTATTATTATTAAAAAGATTCTACATAGACAGAGGGTATAAACGTGAGTCAATTATGTAGGAATGTTCTCCAACACCCTCCCCAAACCCAAAGTGATAAGAAAGAAGAATGTACTGGGAGAAGAGGGAAAGGAGAGGAAGAATTGGGGAAATTGTCTTATATAAAAGAAATAAGCAAGGAAAAATTTATAGTAGAAGGGAAGATGGAAGGGTGGGTAATGCTTGAAATTGTCATCATAATTCATTTAAAGAAGAAAGAATACACACACATACACATATATACACATTCAGTTGAGTATGGAAAATTTTCTTATTCAATAAAAACCAGGAGGGGAAAAGGATAAGTGAAATGGAGGGGGGAAATGGTAGTAATAAAAGGTAGGGTAGGTTAAGGGAGGCAGTAGTCAAAAGTAAAAGATAGAGAGAAGGATAAACAGAAGAAAATGGGATGGAAAGAAATACCTAGTTAGTAATCATAACTGTGAATGTGAATGGCCTGAGCGCACCCATAAAATATAAGTAGATGGCAGAATGGATTCAAAACTAGAATCTCATAATACATTGTTGACAAGAGACACACTGGAACCAGAAAGATACACAGAGTTAAAATAAGGGACTAGAGCAAAATTTTTTTATGCTTCAGCTGATGTAAAAAAGCCGAGATAGTGATCATGATCTCAGACAAAGTAACAATGTAAACAGACTTAATTCAAAGAGATAACCAGGGAAACTATATTTTGCTAAAAGATAACACAATCAATCAATCAATCAATAAATTATGTAAAATAATTTTACAACAAATTTATCTGATAAAGACCTTGTTTTTCAAATTAAATCAAATTAATATAAATATGAATCATTCTCTAACTGATAAATGGTCAAAGAATATGAGTAGGAAATTTTTAAAAGAAATCAAAGTTGTCTATAGTCATATGAAAAAATGATCTTAATCACTATTGATTAGATAAATGCAAATTAAAACAGCTCTGACATACCACCTCACACTTATCAGAAATGACAAATGCTGGAGGGGATGTGGGAAAAGAGGTACACTAATGAACTGTGGGTACAATTATGAACTGGTCCAACTATTCTGGAGAACAACTTGGAATTTGGTTTAAAGAGCTGGCTATGAAACTCTGCATACCCTTTGACCAAAGTTGTCAGTTATAGTCCCTTATTTAGGTTGCCTCTCTAAATTGTTAACATGACTCATATCTGATCGAAGGAATCTGGGGAATCTCTCTACCCTCTTTGATGATGGTGGCAAAATAAATGGCATCCTTGTAAGGATCTCTTTCTGTGTACCCTTTAAACCAGCAATAACACTACTAGATCTGTATCCCAAAGAGATCAAACGAAAAAGGAAAAGGACCTATGTTACAAAAGTATTTATAGCAGTTCTTTTGTGGTGGCAAGGAATTAGAAATTGAATGGATGCCCATTACTTGAAGATTGACTGAACAAATTGTGGTATATAATTACAATGGCATACTATCATCCTATAAGAAATGATGAGAGGGATAGTTTCAGAAAAAAAACCTGAGAAGACCTATATGAACTGATACAAAAATCAAATGAGCAGAATAAGGAGATCATTGTACATAGTTTGTTGCTGCTTAGTCACTTTTTAGTTGTGTCTCACTGTTCATGACCCCATTTGGTGTTTTCTTGGCAAACATACTGGAGTGGTTTGCATTTCCTTTTACAGCTCATTTTATAGATGAGGAAACTGAGGCAAACAGAGTTAAGTGACTTGCCCAGGGTTATACAGCTAGTAAGTGTCTCAGCTCAGATTTGAACTAATGAAGATGAGTCTTCCTGACTCCAGGCCTGGAGTTCTATCCACTGTGTCCCCTAGCTATTCCCAAATAGTGATAAACATAAAAAGAGTAATGGTCAATTGTGAAAGACATCAGTGCAATGATGCAAGACAATTCCAAAGAACCATGATGAAAAATGCTATCCATCTACACAGAAAAAAAAACTAATAAATTTTGAGTGCTAATTGAAGTATCATTTTCTCACTTAATTTTTTTCTTGCTTTTTTATGATATGGCTAATATGAAAATATGTTTTATATGATGTCATATGTATTATCGATATCATATTGTTTCCCTTCTCAGTGAATTGAGGGGCTGCAGAAAGGGAGAGCATTTGGAACTCAAATTTATTGTTAAAAATAAAGAATAAATTTTTTTAAAAAACAGAGGGAAGATGATAGAATTAAAGGGGATTGAGATTCTTGTAGAAGGTGAAATTTTAGCTGATTTTATTTTTTCATTTTTTTTTCATTTTTTTATTTTTTAAATTTTTTTATTTAACTTTTTACATTCATTTTCACAAAATTTTGGGTTCCAAATTTTCTCCCCATCTGTCCCCTCCCGCTACCCCAATACACCAAGCATTCTAATTGCCCCTATCACCAATCTGCCCTCTCTTCTATTATTCGTCCCTTCCCTTGTCCCCATCTTCTCCTTTGTCCTGTAGGGCCAGATAACTTTCTATTCCCCATTACCTGTATTTCTTATTTCCTAGTAGCAAGAACAATACTCCACAGTTGTTCCTAAAACTTTGAGTTCCAACTTCTCCCCATCCCTCCCTCCCCACCCATTCCCTTTGGGAAGGCAGGTAATTCAATATAGGCCATATCTGTG
>CM053771.1:115802855-115864321 GCA_028658325.1 Potorous gilbertii
TTGAACCTTTAGACCCACGATAGAACATGTTTTTCCCTATTACATTTCATCTTCTTTGATTCAGCTCATCATTCTGAACTATCTAGCCCTTCTTGGGGTCATGATTCAATCATCCAATATATTAAATATCTCTTCTAACTTTCTATCATCTACCAATTTGAGAAGCATGCCATCTAAGCCTTTATCTAAATCATTGACTTAAACCATGGAATGGCCAAGAGCCAAGAATGGGTCTGCAGGGTACTTCATTGGAGCCATCCCTTCAAGTTGGTATGGAGTTTTTAGTAACTACTTGTGATTTACTCCAGTGATTCAATCTATTCTAATTCCATCTAATGTTAAACCTAACCCACATCTCTCTGTCTTGTCTGTAAAGATACTAGTCTGAAAGACTAGTCTGTCTAGCCTCCTTACAAAAAAAAGGCAGTGAGCTTCATTTGGTCTGACCTATTCTTGATGAAGTCGTGCTGGGTTTTAACTTCCCTTTCAAAATGCTGAGACTGTCCCTTTACCAATTATGTTCTCAGATTTCTCTAGGAATGGAGGTTTAATTGCCTAGCTTGATTGCAAGCTCTATATTCTTTGTTTATATTTACTCCTTTCCTGTCCTGGGGCACCTCTTCTATTGTTCACAAGCTTCTAAATATAATAGACAAGTCATATTTGCTATTTTGTTTTTGTGTATATGCATTTGTGGGCAGTTAGGTGGCACAATGGATAGCATGCCAGACGTAGAGTCAGGAAGACTTATTATCTTCTTGAGTTCAAATCTGGCCTTAGACACTTTCTAGCTATGTGATCTTGGACTGTACACTCACTATCAGTCAACAGTGTGACATGGCAGTCAAAAAGGCTTTGGACTTTTTGGATCTTGGACTGCATGAAGAGACATGGTGTCCAAAACAGGTGGTGTGGATGGTCTCACTGTACCTGGTCACATCACATCTAGAGCATTTTGCTGAGTTTTCAAATAACTTTACCTCAGTTTTCTCATCCATAAAATGAGCTAAAGAAGGAAATGGCAAATCAGTCCAATATCTTTGCCAAAAACCCCAAATGGGGGTCACGAAAAGTGGGACATGGTGTGTTTTAAATCATCAAAGGCATAAGTAATTTTATACCACTATATATACCAATTTAATGCTATGAATGTTATTTTTTATATTAATGATCACAGAAGCAGTATGGTATCAGTGATGAAAAGTCTACCTTGAAATGAGGAAGAACTGAGCTGAAATCCTGCCTCTGATGTTCACCCTCTGTGTGATCATGTCCAAACCATCTATACTTTCAATGTCCTAGGCAACTCTGTAAGACTAAATTGCAGACCAGTTGCTATTCTATACCTGGAGTTTCTCACATCTTGCAATATAGTTTATTTGTTGATTGATGGCCTAGATATCCACAATATCCTTAGGATACAGTTTATTTGTCAACTTAGTACCTAGTTGTCAATCAACAAATATTTGTTAAGAGCTTACAATGCACCAGACACTAGGGATGCAAAGAAAGGCCCCCCAGGATCCCATGATGTCATGGGGAAGAAAACATATAAATAACTAGGTATATTCAAGACACAAAGAGAAAAAGAGTGGGGAGGAGGGAGGGGGAGAGAGAGAGAGAGAGAGAGAGAGAGAGAGAGAGAGAGAGAGAGAGAGATTAGATGGAAGGTAATTATCATGTCTACACTTCTTTTTAATTTTAATTCCCTGTTGTACCCTCCCCATACTAAAGATTACTCTCCTTGGAAGAATGAAGAAAAACAAAATAAGAATACAGCAATTCATCCTTCTCACTCTCATCTTCCTTGTCCTCTGCTTCCTTCCAACATAGCCTCGGAACCCCCTTTTTCTGCCTTTAACCCTAATTGCCAGACTTATTTTGGTTTTTTGATACAATTCTTATGACTCTCCCATTCTTTTCAATTTATATCCAATCATTTGCTCTTGTTACCATCTCCCATACATGTCCTTTGAAAATTTGAGTTGGCCAGTAAATTCCCCATGCAAACGCATCCTTCACATTAGGACACTCTTTCTGTCTCTCCTCATGAGGACAATTTTTGCTAATTTCTTCAGAATTTCATTGTGAGCTTCCTGCTCCTTTTGCTAGGAGTTTTAGTTCATACCCACCTATTCTCTGAACCCTCTGAAATTAACTCTTTTCAAATCTGAATGGACATCAAAGCATTCTTGACTTTCCTCTCTGGTCCATCACTATGAACTCTTTGACTATAACCTCCAATATCTCAAGCTGGATCTTATCCATCCATTCCCAATTGTCCATGATTCACTAATATTTCAGATGCCCACAGGGAGGGCATAGCCAGAGGCTGTGACTCCAATATTAACCTATTGAAAGTCCACATTTAACAAGTAAGAGATCTTTGCCACATGCCACTAAATTGTAAGCTGTGGTTAAGGGCAGGTGTTACCTATACTGGCAGCAAGGTGTCACAGTGGATACAATATTAGAATTGGAGTCAGGAAGACAAGTTCAATTCTGTCCCCAGATACTTACTAGCCATGTAAACCTGGGCAAATCACTTAATCTTTGTCAGCCTCTGTTTTCTCATTTGTAAAGTGGAGATATTGATAATGCTGACCTCCCAAGGTTGGTGCAAGGACAAAATAAGATTATAATTGTAAGGTGCTTTGTAAGACTTAAAGTTCAGTATAAGTGTTAGCTATTGTTATTATTGCTGAAACTTTGTATCTCCCTCAGGATTAATATTGACTAGTAATAGTACTCACATACATTACACCCTTGTGAAATTGAATGGAAATGAATCGATTTTTCCCAACTGATAAAGCTACGTTTTTCTCCTCTGGATTTAAGATTTCCTCCCATACATATATGCCTTCCTAATATAGAAAGTTCCTCTCACTTCCCCTTTCCCACCCCCATAACTGTTTATTTTGAATGAAGAAGCTTCATTTAGATCCACATTTGTTTCATCATTCTAGGGTTATCAAGCCTCTGCCATACTTGTGGGGCTGCTTGCCTCCTTGGGTTAGATCTTGTAGTTCATTTTGCTCATAGTCTGAATTTTGTGTATTTGTGCATAGGCATGACATATTGGGATTTTACTACTCCTCTTTTCTTGGGTTTAATCTAATATAGGCTTCCAATCTCATAAGCTTATGTGTTTTGGTTTCCTTTTTTTTCCATTTGTAAAAGCTAGTTAGTTAGTTGGTTATCAGTTAGGTCAAGGTTACAGTTATTCTTTCTAGATTTTATCTTGTTTCCATAATATCTAGCTTGGAAAACATATGTAAAAAAGTCTTCTTCCATCATTTTTACTTTAAACCTCATTTAAACTCATTTGTAGATTTTCTTTGAAACATTTAAACAGATCCTCCACTAAAGTCCTCTTTTGTGGTCTTGCCATTCTGTGGAGGTCACTCTGCATTTTTTAAAAGGTTTTCAAAGTGGGTTTTAAAATATTTTATTTTTTTTTGTTTTCAACATTTACTTTTATAAATTTTGAGTTTCAAATTTTTTTCTCTCTCTCATCCTCCCTACCCTACCCCAAGACAGCAAACAATCTGATGTAGGCTATACGTAGGCAATCATATTAAAAATTATTTCCACATTAGTCATATTGTGAAAGAAGAATCAGAACAAAAGGGGAAAACCACAAGAAAGAAAAAAACCGCAAAAGTCTAAATAGCAGGCTTTGATCTGCATTCAGTTTCCATATTTCTTTCTCTGGATGTGGATAGCATTACTCTGCATTTTTTTTTAAGTCTATGCCAGCAACATGTAAACACTGACAGACTCTACTAAGAGGGTTAGTCTCAAATACATATCCTGGGACAGATTGTGAATCTGTTGTGACAGGACTAGCCTTACTAAGTACAGAGAGGATCTCTGTCTTTCATCTTTTCATTGCATTTTAGGGTGACCAGTAACTGGAGAATGAATGCCTATGCCAACTAGCAAAACAGCTTACTAAAGTTGCCATGAGCTCGGGAGCTACTCTACCAAGCTTCCTACTGGCAGGTCAGGCCTCTAGAGCAAGGAGACTGCTACCCTCTGAGTTCTAGTGGATAACTCTAAGAAGCTGAGGAATGACTTTCTAATTCTAGCACCCATGATCCTTCATCTAGTAGGTTTCCCTTGATATTGATCACCAATGATTTATTGTCCCAATACAACCATGACTGACTTAATTAATAACCAACTAATAGAAATTAACTTTTACAAATGGAAAGTAAAAGAACCAAAATATAAAAACTTCTGAGATTGGAAGGATGTGTTTTTCAAAGTTAGTTCAAACTTAGAAGAGTTGCTACTAAATATTTGTCCCACCAAGTTCTTTTGTGGTTATGGAAGAGCCAATGGCTCTTTCTTGCTTATAGGACTTGTTATCTTGGCTACCAAATAGATTCCACTGCTGGACTGGGTCAAGCAGGCCACTCCTCAGGATGACTTGGCTGCTCTGACTACTAGCAGACTCTGCTATGGATCTCTGCCTTTACAAGGTTATAATCTGGTCCACTCTATCTCTGTGTTGTGTTTTAAGGAAAGAAGAAACAAGAAGTGCTGACAGCCACATGGTGGTTGGGAGGAGTGGAGAGTAGATTAGGGAGCCAGGGAGCTGCCTGCTCCCTCTCTTCCTTCTAACTCACAAGTTGCCAGGTTGACAGTGCTTTCACTGGGTTGTACATTTTGTATGCATACCTGTTTTTGGCTCAAAAACCAGATGAATACTTTTCATCGCCCCAAATAAGTTGATAGAAAACAGTTAAATAATACTTGTCCGTGCTCTGATTTGGAAGCAAGGTGCCTGTATTATGCACCATCAGAAATTTTAGGAAACAGGCTCCTCAAACCTCTGCCCAAGTTATCAGCATATAGAGCCTGCTCAAAGGATAGTGGTCTCATTGACCAGTTCTGTTCCTCCCTCCTTATTTTGTAATGCAAAATTAATATTAGCTTCACTGTTGGTGGAGTTGTGAGAGCATTCTTGAGAACAATTTGGAACTATGCCCAAAGGGCTATAAACTGTGCATATATTTTGATCCAACAATGCCAATATTAGGTCTGTAACCTAAAAAGATCAAAAAAGGGACATAGGGAGAAACTATTTGCACAAGAATATTTATAGTAGCTCTTTCTGTGGTGTCTAAGGATTGGAAATTGAGGGGATGCTTATCGTTTGAGGAAGCTGTGGTATATGATTATAATGGAAAACTATTTTGTTATGAGAAATGACAGGCAAGATGATGTAAGAAAAATCTGGAAAGACTCACACGAACTGATACAGAGCAAAGTGAGCAGAATATTGTACACAGTAATAGCGATATTATATAATGAGCAACTGTGAATGACTTAGTTATTCTCAGCAATATAACGATCCAAGACAATCCCAAAGGGCCCATGATGAAAAATGCCACTCACCTCCAGAGAAAAAACTGATAGCATCTGAATACAGACTGAAGCATACTGTATTTCTCTTTCTTTCTCTTCCTTCCTTTCTGTTTTTTCCCTCAAGATGATTAATATGAAAATGTTTTACATGACTATGTATGAATAACCTACACCATATTGCTCACTCTCTTGAAAGGGGGGCAGAGAAGGAGGGAGGTATAGAATTTAGAACTCAAACTTGAAAAAAATACAAGTATTAAAAATTATTTTTACATATAATTGGGGGAAAAGAAAATATTATTTAAAAATTAACATTAGCAAAGCCCCAGGCACCTGGGTTTTTCTACAAAATGATAACTATGACATATTGGGATATTCAGAACGCTAGTCAATAAGTGATAGAAAGTTTTGACCTCTGCAATACAACACATGTATATTTATTGGCAGATTATAAACCATGAAATGTTATAAATGCATACTTATTCCTATAAAATGTCTGTCTACCAGGTGACATTTGGCTTAAAGATTAATACTCTTGAAGTATTGAAGTAAGAAGAATTTTTAAAGGTCTTGGAGTCAAGAGGACCTGAGTTTGGATCTTACTCATGACCCTCATTGGCTGCTTGATCCTGCCCAAGATCCTGAAGCAACTTGTACCCAATTTTCTTATCTATAAAATAAGAGAGTTGGATTAATTGACCTCTGTTTCCTTCTAGCATTAGATCTATGGTGCTATCTTCCACTGGTTTGAGCTTTAAGGCAAATCATTAATGGATTTCCCCTTTTTAAAAATTCATGGATATGTGTGTGTGTATATATATATATATATATATATACACACACACACACACACATATGTACACAGGTACATAGATAAAAACACATGTATAATACACATACACACATACATACACGTTCAGGCTGCACCCCAGCCCACAAATTCAAAGAATGTAGCTCCTTATAGCTCTGCTCATTGTGAAATAGAAAATACCTCTCATTTCCTGTGTAAACCTGCTCTCACAAGTTATCTCTATCTCTGGGGTTTGGAAGAGTTGAGAGAAGTCTCCCTCCTTCACGGCCGTGGAAGCCAATTGAACTTTTTAACCTTGTAAAGTTTGCACCATCTCACCACAAATCTGACTGGAGTGTGGAAACTTCATTTCTACATGAACATTTCCTGGATTATGGGCTGAGAGCCCAGCCACGCTTGTGGTTGGGGTAACCATCAGGATGGGATAGGAGGCCTAGGTCAGGACAGAAAAGATTTTAGCTGAGAAAATATCTCAGTTGACCAGTTAGGTTTGTCAGGGTAAAATTCAATCTGGCTGAAAGGTGAAAACAAAATGAAATAACAGAAATGTTTCTGGGATGACCTGATGGTTTGTATTGAGATAATCCTGGCTTGCTGGTGATTTATAATGCTTCCTAAATTCTCAGGAACCCTTTCTTTTCATCTTTGCTGGAAAGGGTTTTGGTGGAGAGGGACTGGTGAGGCTTCAGAATCATGCCATATGAAAGTGAATAAACTGGAGGGTTATACTGAGAAACAGATGAATCAAGAGGGACACGATATTTGCTTCCAAATATTTGTGGGGGGGGGGGTTCTCACATGGAAGAGGAATTGGATTTTCTTCTTAGCAAATGGATTAGATCTGGTGTGCTTGACACAAGTAGGAACTTTGAAGTTGCCAAAAGGCAAAAATATTGTAACAATTGGAGCTATTCAAAAGACATCATTGTCTAGTGGGGAGATGTCCGGTCTTAGAGTTAGGAAGACCCAGATCCAAACATTGTCTCTGGCAAATGCTGACCGTGTCACCATGGTCAAGTTATTGAGCCTTTCAGTGTCCCAAGCAATTTTTCAAGACTAAATGTTACAAATGAGTTGCTGATCTCCATCAATGAAAGAAGTTTCTGTATTGAGAGTTTTCTATATGATAAAAACATGAATCTGGGCCAAGAAAGAAACCTGACATTTATATGGTGATATAGATCTACGTATCAGCCTACAGATACATACACATACATGCATGCATGTTAGTGTGTATATGTGCATATACACCCCCTTGATTCATCTGTTTCTCAGTATAACCCTCCAGTTTCTTCACCTTCATATGGCATGATACTGAAGTCTCACTAGTCCCTCTCCACCAAAACCCTTTCTAGCAAAGATGGAAAGAAAGTGTGCCTGAGGATTTAGGAAACATAAATCAGCAGCAAGTCAGGATTATCTCAGTACAATGTGCAATACTATGTGCATAATACAAGTCAGTGCATTTTAAAAGTTTTAATAGCTTTTAAGTTATTAATGTTTTTATCTATTACAGCATAAAACTGCACTAAGGTTTTGAGGATGTGATGCAAATACATATATTTTATTGTTGTTCAGGTGTATCTGATTCTTTGTGACCTGTTTTCTTGGAAAGATACTGGAATGGTTTGGTATTCCTTTCTCCAGCTCATTTGACAGATGAGGAAACTGAGACAAAGAGTGTGAAGTACCTTGCCTAAGGTCACACAGCTAGTAAGTGTCAGGGGTCAAATTTGAACTCAGGACCTCAGACAAAGCATATGTCAAGTAGCTGGAAAGTAGCTTTGTAAGGGAGAGCACAAGCAGCAAGGAAGGATCAGGAAAGGCTTTAAATAGAAGGTGGTTATGTAGGTGAATTTTGCGTTTTGAAGGAAAGCAAGGATTCCAAGAAGTGGAAATAAGAGACAGCAATGCAGGTCCAGGGGCCAATCAGTGCAGAGACACAGAAGGGTCGTAGAGGGTCTTGTAGGCAGAATGGTATGACTGATATGGGTGTTTCTATTTGGTCCTCGAGTTAAGAGGAGGAAGTTGAAGTTTATTGAATAGAATCGGGGTAGACCTACACTTTGGGAAAATCATTTCAAAAGCTGTGTGTTCGATGTATTGGAGTGCCAGGGACATCAAATACGAAACTATTGAAATAGATTATGTGAGGGGGAATGAGGGCTTGGATTGCAGAGATGGTGTAGACAGAAAAAGTAAGATTTGGCAATTGATTAGGTATGAAGAGAGAGACACAGAGATAGAGAGAGACAGAGAGGCAAAGACATAGAGAAACAAAGACAAAGAGAAACAGACAGAGACAGAGACACACAGAAACACAGAGACAGAGACAGACAGACACACACACACACACACACACACACACACACAGAAACAGAGACAGAGACAGAGAGACAGAGACAGAGAGAGGTTCAAGGATGACCTGAATTTGTGTGACCCAAGCTATGAGTTTGGCTGACTGAAAGGATGATGGTGCTTCTGGCCATTAGACCAAGACCTTGTCTCTATACTCACAGCTTGACCCTCTGCACAAGAACCTCTGCCTTGGCTGAGATGTTCCCCAGAGTTGCTGACTCTGTATTGGACAGTGGTCTATCGATCAGTTGCGCAACAAGAAAGCAGGAGGGTTGATCATTGCCATTGGTTCTACAATGTCATGGTGTTCTGCCTGACCTTACTTGGCTTTTATTTCCACTCTTGCTCGACCCCAATTTTGAATTTTGGATCCTGAACTTGGTATCCAGCTTAGTAGGCAGTTAACTCTCTTGGTTGTAACCCCTAGTCTAGTATCTCCAAACTGAGTCTTGCTGTTCAGACAGATGCTATTTTCCATGTTTACTCATTCTGATCCTGCCTTTGTCTCTGTTTTTGTTGTTGTTCAGTCCTGTACAAGGTCTCCATGACCTTTTGTTTCTCAGCAAAGATACTCAGGTGGTTTGCTGTCTCCTTCTCCAGCTCATTTTTACAGATTTTTTTTTTTACTGAGGCAAACAGGGTTAAGTGACTTGCCCAGGGTCACACAACTAGTAAGTGTCTGAGATTGGATTTGAACACTTGAAGCTGGGTCTTTCTGATTCCAAACCTGGCGCTCTACCTACTGTGCCACGTAGCAGCCCCCTGGACTGATTACATCCATGTTACAGCTGTTCCTACTCTTAAGATTCTGGTTGTTACCACTGTGAGTTGTCACATACTGATTTTTGACCCAGGCTCTGCTAATCACTCTAGGTTTATGGTCAATAGTCCTGAAAAATACTGATACTCCAAAGACCATGGCAGAGGCATAGATGAGTAGGAGCCATAAAATCTAGTTAAGCCTTCCTTCTGCTACTTACTAGCTTTGTGACCTTTAGCAAGTCACCTTTCTGAGCCTCAGGTCCCTCAATATACATTAAAAAGAGGAGCTAGGATCAGCAGCTAGGCGGTACAGTGGACAGAGAAACTCATCTTCCTGAATGCAAATCAGGCCTTAGACACTTCCTAGCTGCATGACCCTGGGCAAGTCATTTAACTCTGTTTGCCCGTTACTTCATCTGTAAAATGAACTGGAAAAGGACATGGCAAACCACTCTAATATCTTTGCCAAGAAAAACCCAAATGGAGTCATGAAGAGTTAGATATGACTGCAAAATGACTGAGCAACAAAGGATCGGATGATCCCTGAAGTCCTTTCTGTTTCAAAAATCCTATGAATCTGCATTCCAGGCAATGGAGAAAGGCCAAGCAATGGTAATGAGGGAATGGAGGAAAGATTTGAAGAGTCTATGATCTGAGCTGGGCTTAGTTAGCTAAGGGAAGATGTGACTTAGTATAAATAATATCTCTGGGTACTGAGATGAAGATCTTTAAGGACTTTGAAAAGGTTACAAGAGGTAATGTAGTATAGCAGATAGAAATGGCCTCAGAATTAGGAATATTTAGATTGAAGTTTAGCGATAGTCAGATGGTACAGTATATATATATTCCAGTGACCTGGAGTCAGAAAGACTCAAGTTCAAATCTTGACTAAGATATCAATTAGTTGTGTGACCCTGGACAAATCACCTAAACTCTATCTCAGTTCCTTTATCTGAAAAATGGAGATAATACCTCAAAGAGTTGTGAAGACAAAATAAGATAATATTTATGAAGCACTTTGCAAACTTGAAAGTGCTATTTAAATGCCAGCCACTACCACCACCACCACCACTACTACTACTATTTATTACTACTACTACTATCACTACTGCAAGTAGTAGTTCTAGTTCTGATAAAACTGGCTGTATGACACTGATCATGTCACTTTAACCTTGATGACCCAGGCAACTTTCTGAGACTATATTGCCTAGTATTTGATCATCTGCAATGTTAAAGAGATTCCCCACCCCCATTTTTTCCCCATCTGGGAATTCGTAACACCAATTAAATTACAGGTCTGGACCTCATTCCTCACCCTACCCCCATTAAAAATAACTCATGCTTTTATCAGTGTGAGTTTTCCTACCTTATGCAGGTGGAGTTGCCATGACCACAAACTCCTTAACTTCTAATTCTGCATTGAATGAAACTTATTATGGAATCATAGAGTTATTGCAACATTTTCATTTTGTGGATTAGGAAACTGAGTCCCAGAGAGGTATGACAGTTCACTCAGGGAGAACTTGGTGGTATGGAAATGTGGAATTCCTAGATCCTGGGACTCCAAAGCTAATATCTTTTCCATTGCAAATATACAAGTTTTGTTTTGTTTTTTATCAAGGGGCAGCTATCCAGGAACTCTATAGATTGATTACCTTATCTCGTAACATAAGCTCCAGCTTGTTAGGCTTCTTTATTAACTTATTTTGGTTTTCCCCTTCTCAAGTACAGAATATTGGAGGAAAAAGGTAATAGGTTTATTTCTGACAATTAGAGACTAAAGAGAGGCAGCCACATGGCCACAAAGCTGCCTCTGATATGTACCAGTTGTGTAACTCTGGGAAAATGACTTATCCTCTCTGCTTTAGACTATAAGTTTCAGAAAGGATGCTGACCTGCATTACTAGAGAGAGCTTTCTCTTGTAGGAGTTACTTCCCCGTACCAGTGAAGTCACAGGTCCAGTCTCTCTTCTGTAGGATCTGAAACTGCCTCTAAAAAAAAGAACAAACCAACATGTATATAATTGAGGCAAAATGAAATCTATCATGGTACTGCCTTTACTGGGACCTGTAGGTGCCATGTCTTATTCTCTCTCCTTTTTTCCCTGGCCTTAGATGGTCTCCTGAGGACTGATTGTCCCTTGGGAGCAGGATGGAGTGTGGAAGGGGGATTTTTCACTTATCAGATAATATTCTCAACCCAAATTTCTTCTTTCCTACTGTAGGTTCTCCATTTTGTTATGCTTCAATCATTCCTTCCCTTGGGTTTTTCTTTCTGACACACAAAACTGGAGAGGAAAAGAAATAGCCAGAGATCTTGGTTGCTTTTATCTCTAGGGCAGGAAACCAGATAGATGACTCAATTTAAGTCCTCCCCATTCCCCAATGGAACAGTGAGTCAACTCTGTTTTTCAAGGCAGAAAAAGGTGTTTATCCACACAAAACCCTTTTATGCATGTTTCATAGCAGATACAGATGAAAGTGTCCATAAAGGTAGATATAACTCTGAATTAACTGAGATCTTGATGGTGCCCCGGATTATATAAGGAAACTGAATTAGGAGTTAGGAAACTGGACCTAGTTCAGACTTTTGCCACTCATTACCTGTATGAACTTGGGTCTATCACTAGCTACTTTTTGGGTCTCTGTTTTCTCTGTGATTTATAATTAAATTTAAAATATCCATCAGTTAACAAGAATTTATTAAGCACCTACCATGTTCCAGATACCAGTCCAGGCTCTGGGAATACAAAGACAAAAACAAAAAATAAAAAGTTTCTGCCCTCAAATAGGTTCCATTCTATCATGTATGGTGTCTCTTGTGCTCAAGCACTATGATTCATGTTGGTAAATTAAAGATAAAAAAATGAGACGGTCCCTGTCTTTAAGGGCCTATGCTCTACTGGAGTGAGGGGTTGGGTGGGAAGCTGGGAGATTATTACACATATACAGATAAGCATGTGGTTGAGCAAACAAGAAATCATGGGTGTGGAGGAGGCAAGAGACAGTGATGAGAAGCAATGCCTCTTACCCCTTTTCCCAGCTCAATCAGTGTGAGATTGGAGAATGGCCTCATTATCCCCGGTTTTCAAAGGACCAACGTCCCACCATTTTTCTGCAGGAGAACATTTCACAAAGGACTGCAATGATTTTACTCCATTTATTTTCTTGACTAATTTCTGGATCTAAGGAAGATGTTAATGGCCAAGAACCAACTTCCCTAAATTCCATTTGGCCCTCTTGCTCATTTTGCCACTTAGTTCAGATACGGGCACATCATTAGGTCTCTTTAAAGGCCAAGTGTTGTCCCTTACAACCCTTACAACAGGATAAACACTACCTCCTTCATCTCCCCCTTTCTCCTCCTTCTCTATTCCCTTGGACAAGAATGATCTTTTCTGTCTGTGTGTGGGGTTGCATATCTCTGTGTCCTATCCTCCCTGGTAAATTATAAGCTATGTGAAAGCAGGAACCATCCTTAATTTTATTTATGCCTTTAACTCTCACCTGCCTTCTACAAGAAGCTTTCCCCAATCCCTCTTAATTCCAGTGCCTTCCCTCTGTTAAGAATTTCTTATTTATCCTGTATATTGCTTACTTTTTATACATTTGTTTTCTTGTCTCCTTCATTTGATTGGAAGTTCCTTGAAGGCAGGGCTGCCTTTGTTTCTTTTTGTATGTCCAATGTTTATCATAGTGCCTGGCACATAGTAGGTGTTCAATAAATGTTTATTTATTGGTTGATATCTTGTTTAACACAAAGAATAGTACTTTTTGGTATATTTGGGGGGTAGTAAGGGTTCAGACTTGTGATTTTATCCATGTGCAGGTGTAACTAGCACTAAATAAGTGGTTACTGAATGAATGAATGAACATGATGCTCCTTTTCCTTCTCAATTCTTTCAAGTTTTCAATGGAATCATTTCCCCTCCTTGATGGTTAACTAGAATATCTATTACTGAGCAATTAAAAAATATTTCTTCATAGTGAAAATCCATTACAAAATATGTCCATTAGTATAACTCAAGTGTGTTCAAACTGACTTATCTACAAACAGCCCCTGGTGAGGTTTTTCCTCTACTTTTGAACTCAATTGATAGTTTATGAAAATTAATGAGTTCAGCAAGATAACAGTTCTTTTTAGGCCATAAACATTTTAAAGTTATGTATGTTTTGAACTTACTTGTATGTTTTATATATTATTTGCATATTGTATATTGGACTTAGTTGTTTCCAACTAGTGAATAATTAGTAACTTAGTTTCAGACAAGGTGATCTCAAATACTCCTCATGTTATTTAGTAACTTTTCCTGCCCCACCTATAGATAGGAACTATTGAAATGGTTTTGTCTGTGGAAACAAAGGGAGTCTGAGTAGTTTGTGCATTCATTTTTACTTTACTTTGCTTTTAAAAGACTCACGATTTTCATGAGAGAATGAGGAAGAGGGAGTAATCTATTCAAAAAGCTAGGATGAAATGGAAACAAGTATATACGTAGAATGTCAAAGGAGAAGGGCCATCTCTTTATGTGAGCTAGAGGTGAAGGAAGAAATAATGGTAGAAGGTATCTGAATGATGTCAGATGAGGGGAAAAGGGAGAGGAAGGAACTCTTAGTGAACAACCTCCATTTTTTTCAATGAAACATGAGACAAGATCCTCAGAGATTCAGAGCTGTCTGTTGTCTTAGATACTCACTTTCAATGAACAAGGAGTTGGGTTCATAATTGAAAAAGAAAGTTCAGTAGGTTGAATTACTTTAAGGATATTGTGAATTTCTTTTAATTGTCCCAAACATCTCCTTGAAACCAAGTCTGATTTAAAAATATCAATATTCTTCCATTCTTTTGGTATGATTGCAAGTAATTAAACATTATAGGCTCTGAAAAACTGAAGTTGGAGAACATCCAAAGGACAATGGGATGGTGGGCATGAAGGATCTACAACATATTAGAAACAACAAATTATTCAGGAGTAGCAGCATAAAGGATCTCATCCAATAAATGAGTGATTGGAGAATTGCTAAAGCTGTTGTTTAGTCATTTTTCAGTCATGTCCAAGTCCTCTTGATCCCATTTCAGATTTTCTTGGTAAAGATTCTGGAATACTTTGCCATTTATTTCTCTGGCTTATTTTGCAGATAAGGA
Source organism: Potorous gilbertii (assembly GCA_028658325.1). NCBI lineage: Eukaryota > Metazoa > Chordata > Mammalia > Diprotodontia > Potoroidae > Potorous > Potorous gilbertii. Next base: position 115,817,309 of record CM053771.1, read on the forward strand.
AACTGAAGCAAACAATATTAGGTGACTTGCCCAGGGTAACATAGCTAGTAAGTATCTAAGGCCAGATATGAACTCAGGAAGATGAGTCTTTTTGACTCCACGTCCTGGGGTCATCCACTTGAGGTACGATTCAAACTCAGGTCTTCTTGATTCCAAATCCAACACTCTATCTACTGTAGTACTTAGCTGCCTAGGTGGGGGGTGGGGGGAAAGGTCTAGGCATATAGTGAGAGTAAGATGGATAGTCCATAAGTTTTATTAGTATTGACATAATTTCAAGAAAATGAAAAGACCACCAGAATATTGATTGGTTCCACCGTGGAAAATTATGGGAGAATGAGGACAAATATCACTTAAGATGTGGAGACATGGATGGATATCAGTCTGTAGCCTTGTAGAAATACCCACATCCAAGGGATTATAGATTCATTAGAAAACTAAGTATAAGAAAGAGCAAGAAAATGTCAAAGGAGAGTTTTAGGCAAAGTGCTAGGAGATCTGAGGAAGAAAAGGTCACTTTCACTTCGAATGGGTCAGGGAAGATTTTTTAAAAGAGGTAGAATTTGATTATTTTTTTTTTTAAAGAAGGGATGAAGTAGGGGTTGTTCATTCCAGGTATGAAGGAACAGTTTGAATAAGTGACTGAGGTTAGAAAGGGCAGAATGAGAAAAGAATCAAGGAGGTTTCTGTAGATAAAGGAAAATGGTATAGGCTTTGGCTGGGCAGTTGGGTTGACTAGGTGGTGGACGGCCCTGGAACAGGACCATAGAGTTAGAGCTAGAAGGGACCTTAGATGTGAACCCTGTCATTTTATAGATGAGAAGATGGAGGCAGAGAGAGGCTGAGTGATTTGCCCAGCATCATACAGCTAGTGTCTGAGGTGGGATTTGAACTGCTGTTTTATTCACTTCAAGTCAAGTTCTCTATTCACTACTCAGAGGCTCTATTTGATTTATTAGAGCATAAAGGGACCATCAAAGATTTTTGAGTAAGGCTTAATCGGAGAAATTTTTTAAGTGTGAGAGTTTATACCTCAGAAATGGACAAACACTACAAATCAGGTTTGATTTATTGTTAATTGTCTAGATTTAAGAAAGTGATGGATAAAATGTTACTAATGCAGATTAAATTTAAAAGTGTTGTGCGTACAATATTTTTCAGAGAACCAGTTATTAAACTTCATCATCATATGCCAGAATGTGTTGAAACTGTCTAATTTGGTAAAACCAAACACTCCATTGGCACAACTCTCCAGAATCTCCAGTTACTATAAGGCAACACAGTCTGATATTAGTAAAGGATATTAACTTGCTAAGGGAAATAAAAATTGTAAACATCTGAAAAATCTTGGTTTTTGCAGAGTGCTAAAATGTTTTCCTTTCATGGCAATGAATCATGGTAGCCAAATATGATTGATAGGGTTTGTTTGTGTGTTTTTTAAACAAAATCACAAATATATGGGATAAAAGATCAGGGAATGGCAGTAAACACTAGAAACTTGGATGCAAGTGAAGCATTTGATATGGTGTCTCATGAAATCTGACTCTCACAATATTGGTTCAAATTGCCTAGGATAAGAAAGCAGGCACATGGATTGAGAAGCTGCCAAAAGAGACCCAAAATTGAGTGCACAATGATGTTTTCCAGGGCTAGTATTGAGTCCTGTCCTGTATAACAGTTAATGACACCAGGAAAAGGGTGGGGGAATATTGGTGAGTGGCTGGATCTGAAGTTACAAAATGCATGCGCTCACTACTTACTATAGAGAGAGGTGTTGCAAACTGCTCTGCACAGAGAGACACAATCCAGATAGTCCTAAAGGGGTTAGAAATATGAGCTGGTAAATAAGGAGGATTTCATATGGAAATAAAGAGGGAATTCTGGTATGCACAGTGAGTGATGAAAACACACACACACACACACACACACACACACACACACACCCCAAAAGCAAAACAAAACAAAAATCCTCAACACCACACCTGGAAACAGACATGAGCCCCAAATAGGGGCAGGAAACATGGCAAAGAAATGAGCTAAGAGTTCCAAAAGGTGGGATAGTCAAGTAAGGCAGTTTTAAAAGCAACACACGTGGAAGACAGCTCACTAAGTGTGGGGAATGGGGAGAAGTGGGGTGTAGCATAGTCAGGTCTCAGTTTTCTGGGGAATAAGTCAAACGTGGACAGCTGAGATCCTAATGAGGTGAAAATGATCATTTCATCAATGGTTTCAATGTCTCTCACCCAATTTTTCAAAACTGCCAGTAAGTAGACAAACTAGGTTTCCTTTGGCTACCTGTCCCTCAACTAATCTCTAACTTTAGGAGTCTAATGATCTGCCAACCAGATAAAACAAATTAAAAAAAAGTCAATAAGATAAAAAGTCAATCAAGGTAGAGAATGAAGATAGTAAAGGGTCTGGACCATGCTTAAGTCATAGAATTAGGCCAATACTCACTAGCTCAGAGACTGCTTAAATAAAAAAATAAGACTTCAAGAGACCCAAACCCCAAAGTCATTTTGGTTTAGAGCCTCCTGGGAAAGGCCAATTTCCAGACCCACTTACAGTCCAGAAGATGTTCTGATTCTGGGACCCCCAAGATCAGAAAAGGGTAGCTCAGCTACAATGATGAGCTTTGGCAGTCCCCTAAGGTTTATTGATATGTCTTGCAGGTCTTGCAAGACATTTATTGGTTCACTCCCAAAGTGGGACTACTGGCATGCTAGAGAACTAGCCAATTAAGAGAGTAGTTTTAGAAATCAGACACACAGTCTTAGAATTAGAAGAATCCTTTTTACAATACTCTTGACAAATGATCACCCCACCTCTCTTTGAAAAGTTTTAATGAGGGGAGCTCCCTCCCTCCTAAGGACAACTCAAATTATTAGGAAACTTTCATTGAAGTCAACTTAAATATGCCTCTTGGCATCTTCGGTCTATTACTCCTAGGTCTGTTCTCTGGGACCAAGAAGAACAGGTCCAAACCCTTTGCCATTTCCTAGCCTTTCAAGTAATTGAAGACAAATGCTTGTGGTACTCCCTCCTTTCTTATCCCACCCCAAGCCTTCTTTTCTCAAGACTAAATATTCTCAGTTCCTTCAATTTATCTACATATGAAATTATCTTGAGACTCGTTCTTTAATCTCCTACACCTTCATTCCTGGGTGCTCTTTAAGAATTATCAATGTCAGTAAAATGTTCCCATCTTTTATCAGATTTATTGGATCAGTACCTTGAGCATCTCATTTGGTGACCTCAGAAGCTCCCATGAATTCAATTATTACCTCTGTGCAGAGATTATATTAAACATGACTGATCTCAGACCCTGAATGAGCATTTCCCTTACTTTTACTTGTTAAATTTCTATCCAGATGGTTGATCTGTTGCCATGAGGGATGTGGGTATCACAGCCTTCACTTAGCTCTGTTATTCTGAACTCCTGACAGTTACAACGAAAGTGGAAGATTGGTGGAAAGTTAAGAAACTTTCAAAATCTTTCAGTTGTTTGCTATCAGGTTTCAAGTATGAACCAGATTACAGAATTGTCATGTGAGCAACTGATTTAATGGATGGTAACTAATGAATAGAAGTTAACTTTGGCAGAGCTCTCTAGTAGAGTGCCTCAGGGATCTGTCCTTGGTCTAGATCAACTTTATTTAAAAAATTAATAATTTGGATAAATGAAAAAAATTAAGTATTTATAGGCACTGTGCTAAGCACTATCTAGCGTTTATATATGTGTGTGTATGTGTGTGTATAAACATATATATTTATCATATTTATAAAACAAGACAGTCCTTGCCTTCAAGGAGCTCCCATACCAATAGTTGGAGATGACATACAGAGATTTAGCTACCAGTGAACATAGTTATGGTCTGAAGAGTTATAGGAATAGTGACCCATAAGGTAGTCAACAGATATGCCTTTTCAAAAGCAACATAGTACTAATGATTTGGTTATTGACTGGGGCAGCTAGACAGTTCAATGAATAGATCACTGGGCCTGGAGTCAAGATGACCTAAGTTCAAATTCAGCCTCAGATCCTTACTAGCTGTGTGATCCTGGGTAAGTCACTTAACCCTATTTGGCTCAAATTTTTTCCTCTATAAAATGATCTGAAAAAGGAAATGGCAAACCACTCCAATATCTTTGCCAAGAAAACTTCATGAAGAATCAGACATTACTGAAATTACTCAAATGGGATAGTGGGGCTGCTACAGGTATACAAGATGGTAAGCAGTAAGACGCACTGGGTGTATGACTAGATGAGATATGAAACATGATCTGATATCTGGGGCTAATTAGATACAGTGGGCTTTTTCAGTAAACAATCTGGCTATTAGTACATTAACTTCTTCATGGATTAAGGGCATGAATTCTGGAAGTTCTATCAGAGGATGCTGCTCCAGGTGGGGAGAAGCAGAGTAGTAAGACAGATGGCAAGAGGGCTTAGATGGTTGGATAATTAGATGGGATGCATTGTTAGTGGGATTATAGTAAACAATTTGGAAAGTGATGTGGAAATATGTAGACGAGTCTTGAAACAAATTACTTCTTTTTGTCAGGTGATTTCATTTATCTCAAAAGTATCAGAGCAAGGAAAACAGAACCTTTCCGGATCAAAAATATCCAGAATTTCTCTGTTTGTAATAGCAAATATTTGGAAACCATGCATCAAACAATTATAAAATGACAAAATAAATCATAGAACATTAATGTATAATGGAAATGTGGGATAGTGCTTAAAGAGATAGCCTTAGAGTCAAGTTACTGGCTGTGTGGTTCTGGGCAAGTCACTTAACCATTTCCAGGCACAGCTCTTGCTTCTCTTTTAAATGTCTATGAAGCTTGGGATAATTGATTTTTATCATTTATTCTTTTCCTGACAGTCATATATTTTGCCTTTCTTGTAAAGACCTCTGAATACCCCTCAGAACACAACTCTTCCAGGTTAGCCTGAGATTGGGACCTTTATAGGAGGATTGACTTCCACAGCTCCCAGCACCACACCATCTCAGGCAATCTTGGAGTTCAGGGAGGCTGACGGGTCTGTACAGGCCAAGATGTTGAACCTTCCTATCACCTCTTCACCAGCAGAATAGAGAACAGGATTATATATACATATAACACATATATAGATACATATTTATATATCCATCTATAGATCTCTATCTACCTATTTATTGTTACATTCATGTCTCAGAGTTGCCTTTCAAACATGTAATTTATTTAATTCTTAAGAAGTTTTTTAACTCATTTTGTAAATGGTATATACATATATATGTAAAAATACTCAAATGTTTACATATATGGATATATAAACATATGTGTATATTGTATTAGTTTTCTAACTGATCTGCTTCAAATCTCTTCTCATTTCAATACATCTTCCACATAGCAACCAAAACAATTTTTATGAAAGCTTAGGTCTGAGAAGCAGAATGGTAAAATGGAAGGAAGACAAAGCATAAAGCCAGAAAGTCCTGGGATTCAGCCCTACTTCTAACCCACAATACCTGCGAGACCATAGGTATTTAAAGCTTACAGTGCCTCCAAGCAAACCACTAAGACTATCAGTTACAGATCAGTTGTTGATTTATATTTCATTTCTATATCAAGTGCTCCTGATTTACAAGGGTATATCAAGTGTTCCTGACATTGGTAAAAGATATACAAACATATACAAATAATGGCATGCCCATTACATTTTATAAACCACCAAAAACTGAGAGAGAGAAGTCAATGTGTTTGATATAGTAGTTAAGATCTAAAATCTAAAAAGATCTCAACAAGGTAGAATTAATGGGCAAAATATAGTAAAATAATTTTTAAAATTTTTATTTATTTTATTCTGAACTTAAGAAATAAAACAAGTATTTCCATAGCATAGCAGAATAGAAAAAATGAACATGAAACTGCAATATATTGTGTACAATTTGCTATTTCTTTAACATATATAATAAAGTTATCATGTAAATTTCTTTTTTCCCATTTTTCTTCCACCCCCCACACTGCCCTAGAGATGACTACCATTAGACACAAATGTATGCCTGTATGCATATACACACACATGTAAATCATTTTATGTGCATTTCTATGTATCAGTTCCTTCTATGGAGACAGATAGCAGATAAGAGGATTTTACTAGAGATAAATGAAAAATTTATGTGGGTTAAAAAATGAGCTATACAAGCATAGGATGGGAGAGCTATTATTAGACAAAATGTTCATATGAAAAGAATGAATATTGTGACATGGCAACTAAAAGAGCTAATATTATCTAAGATTCCAGAAGTGATGGTCTCACTGTACTTTGTCCTGCTGATACCATAGCAGATGTCATTCTTTCAATTCTGCATGTCATATTTTGAGGAGGACATTCACCTCTAGAGTATGGTTGTCAGGGATGTGAAAGGACATGAGATCATGTCCTTGGGGGATCAACTAAAGTAAATGGGTACACTTAACCTAGAGAAAGGAAAGAAGGAAACATTAATTAAGTGCCTGCTGCTGTCTAGTTATATCTCACTCATTATGACACCATTTGGGGTTTTCATGGCAATGACATGTTTGCCATTTACTTCTCCACCTCATTTTATCGATAAAGAAACTGAGGCAAACAAGGTTAAGAGGGACTTGCCCAGGGTCACACAGGGTCTGAGGTCATATTTGAACTCAGGAAGATAGGTCTTCCTCATTCCAAGCCCAGTGCTCTATTTACTGTGCCACTTACCTACCTAAATTAAGTGTCTAACCCCTCCAGTATACTTACTAAGAACACTCCCTGGACAGTATGGTACATGGGGACACAAAGACTAGGACGTGACTGAATGAATGAACACGACCAGCATATGCCAGGCACTAGGCAAAGCCTGATCCTCGTAGCAATTCTGGGGGATAAGTGCTATGATTATCTTGTTTTACATTTGAGGAAACTAAGGCAAACAGAGGTTAAGTGACTTGCCCAAGGTCACACAGTGAGTCAATATCTGAGGCCAGATTTGAACTCAGGTGTTCTTGATTCCAGGCCCAATTTCTGTGCATTGTGCACAGAGTTCAAAGTATTATTATGACATGAAAAGGGGTTAGGTTTATTCTGCTTAGCCTTAAGGAAGAAAAGCTAGAAGACAGAAATTGCAGAGAATCAGTTTTTGGCTCAATATAAGGCAAAACCTTCTAACAATCTAATGTGTCTGAAACTAGAATGAGATACTTTAATAGAAAGTAAGCTCGCATCACTGGAACTAGTAAGCGATGAACTTGACAGTCATGGAGGGCCCTTTCAAGACAGAGATTCTGTGCCTCATGACAGAATTTCAACACAGACCTACCTTTCAAAGTGTTTGTATAGCCACTCAATTCCTACAGCCACTAGGGGTTCTGAGTCACAGAGTTATTGAATCTCTGAGTGGTGAGGAACTTTAGAATTCGTCTTGTCCTGTCTCCTAGGACATTTTCTGATATTCTCTGCTTGAATCCTTCAAATAATACAACCCCAGATTTAAGTCAAGTCACAAGGGATGTTCTGAATGTTTATTTGTGCCCATACCTGAGGATAAAGCCCTGTGGGAAGCCACAATTGGTGGGAATTTGGAAAAAGGCAACTTTTTGCTAGAAGCAGAAACTTTCACTACTTTACTTTGATTCTTTTAAAAAATGTATCGATATTTTATTTTTACATCATCTTTATTTTCTTTCTTATAAAACAATTGTCCAGGTTTATTTTTGGTTATGAATTTAATAAACATGAACTGTTCCTCATAAAATGAACAGAAAAAGAAAATAGTATGTGATACCATGAATCTCTTTCATAATGCTTTATATATATATATATATACACATATATAGTTTGTGATATATAAATGTGTGTGCATATATGTATAAACGTACATATATGTGTATATTTAACATGGTATTTCCAACATGAACTTGTTGTCTAGATTCTTTCCTGAATCTCCTTCTGCTCTCTTCCATGTATACAGTATATATGTTTTAATGCAATATAATAGCAAAGGATAAGAAAAATATTTCTGCTCAAATTAATTACAAAGTAATAAAACAGTTATAGAAGGCAAAATTTTAAAATTAAAAAAAATTAATCGATGAACACTGTACCCCAAAGCCTACACTGAAGATACAATGAAAACTTTGTTATTTTTGTTTAAAGTGTCTTAGCAGTACAGACTGAACTGTCTTCCCTTCCACACCTGGAGAACTGGTATGCACCCACTGATGTTAGGGTCAGCATCCATAATGTTGTACCTCACAGCTCCTACCATTAGAAAGCTAGTCTCAGATGGTTCCTTGAGAGTGAGCACCTCCATTTGTGTACTCTTGATTCCTCCAAACACTCACTGTTGATCTAGATGAAGGAGGTCATCATCCGTCAATTCCCTAGAGTGCAAATCATTCATAGACATTGCTGTTTTCTAGTCATTCCAAACCAAGCTTTCTTCTCAGGTTTGTTATTTCTCATATCACAGTCTGCTCTTGAGAGGGAAAACCTGCCAAATTCGACATGCCCGGAATGGCAAAATATGCTTTCACAGGGCCACAGACTCTCTGGTCCTCCAGCCAATGTATTTTTTTAAAAAGCAACAAAAGCAATCAGTGCTTACAGGAAGTGTCTTCACTTTCACCTGGTGCCATTTTATTTAACTGCCTCAATTAAATTGGAGCTTTTGTCTGAAAGGCTGCATGTGCGATGGCTTGCATCACCACAGCTAAGACTCCCATTGCTATCACTGCAGGGTATCTACTCCAAGTGGTTGTTGGCAAAGCTCATCTGGCTGATGAGACATAGCTTTTCTCTTTGATTTTGCCTGCCTGTTTTCTAATATTCCATATCACACTCCAGACATTCCAGCATTTATGTGGAATGATATAGAATTTTAAAATTCCTATTTTAGAGTTACTATGATCATGTCCATGCCATTCAATCACATTACATTTTTGGTTTAATGTAAAAACAAGTTTGTTTTTTTTTACCCTTCTTTCCTTTTTGCACTGGCAGTATTTCCATGTGATGTATTTTTCTTTTGTCCATTTTGTTACTGTGACTGGTGGGCAGCCAGGTGGTGAGCTCATCTGATGTCTGCTGCATCCCTAGTCATGGCCTGCAGGTCCCAGCTTGCCCTTGTGCAGCTTCAAGGGCCCATGGTAGCCACAGCAGCTCATAGTCAATACAAAGCTGGTCACCTGGATTCCACTGCCAGCCACAGCAGCTGCTCATATCTCTCCAGGCTCAGGATGGGGCAGAAGGCATAGCTCCTCATCCCCTGGGGACCTCCATCTATATTTTATTTGAATGCTCCATTGACACTTGTGTACTGACTGAGCATTTTCACTGGCTGTCCCCTATGTCTGGAATTCTTTTCCTTCTCATCTGTCTCCTGGCTTCTTTGGTTTCCTTCCAATTTCAGCTAAAATCCCACTTTCTGTAAGATACTTTTCCTGATCACCCTTAATGATAGTGTTTTCCTTCTGTTGATTATGTCCAATTTATCCTGTACGTATCTGGTTTCTACATAGTTGCTGCAATAGTTATTATCTTTCCCATTAGACTGTGAGTGCCTTGAGAGAAGAGACTATCTTTTGCCTTTCTTTGTATCCTTAACCTTTAGCTCAGTATCTAACACACAGTAGGTATTTAATAAATGTTGACTGAGTTTTTTTTTATTGTTTTTTAAAACTCCCTACCTCCTCTTTTAAAGAATCATCCCCTGAAGCAAAGACCAAAGAAAAGAAACATTAGTAGTTTGATTATATGTCCAATTGATCTGAGCAAAGAGACAGTGTTGGTTTTTCTTTGCATCCCCAGCACTTAGCACATAGGAAACACTTTTAATAAATCCTGTCAGACGTGGGGAATCTGTGACCTCGAAACTACATGTGGCCCTCTAGGAGCTCAAGTGTGGCCTTTTGTAGAACAAATTCTTTTGGGACCTAGAGGGACACATATGGCCTTGAGGCTGCAGATTCCCCACCTCTGCAGTCGATGACCTTTACACATTTCCCATGAGAGTTGCCATCCACTAATGTACAAGTTTTACAAATGACCATTGAACATTTCACTGTGTATGTGTGGGTGGAAGGAGGGGGTGATAACAAGGACAAAGGAAAAGTCCAAGACAACCCCCCACCCCTCCATCCCCAAATGCATTAGATATCAAGCACTAACATAGGATAAGCACATCTATTCTACCTGAGAGCTATAGACTTAGAAATGCAAGAGACCTCAGATGCCATCTTGTACAACCTACTCCTTATACAGTTGGGGCAGCTAGGTGATACAATGGATAGAGCACCAGTATAGGAGTCAGAAGGACTTGAGTTCAAATCTCACCTCAGACACTTGACATTCACTAGCTGTGTGACCTTGGGCAAGTCACTTAACCCCAACTGCCTCATCCTGGGTCATCTCCAGTCATCTTGATGAATATCTGGTCAGTGGATTCAGATGGCTCTGGAGGAGAAGATGGCTGGTGACCTGCACAGCCCTCCCTCACTCAAAACAAAGTCAAGTGCAAGTCATGTCATCATTTCTCTGATGGCATTGTATTCTTTGGCAATGAAGGACAAACACACATACCTTATGCAGTAGGGAAAATGGAGACCCAAAGAGGGATGCGATTGGCCCAGCTCACACAGATAACATGTAAGGGAGCTAAGTATTTGAACTCCAATCCTCAGCCTCCAAGTCCAGAACTCTTGGTCCTGCTCCCCACACATCCAAAGTCAACAGTTAAGGTGACATCTAGTTTGACTACAGGAAAGACAATGGACATTCTCCTTCCATCATGATTGCTTAACTCTGTGGGACTGAGGCCGTAAGTCTTCGCAGCTGACAGGGTGAGGCACTTTGTAAAATGAAGCACCAACAAATTGCTCCAGAATAATGCCAAATGAATCATCACATTCCAAAGGTCTCATGATGAAAAATACTATCCACCTCTAGAGAGAGAACTGATGAACTCTGAGTGCAGATTAAAGCATAATTTTTTTCACTTTCTTTATTTTTCTTGCTTTTTTTGGAAACACTACTAATGGGAAAATGCTTTGCATGACTTCATATGTATAATGGGTATCGTATTTCTTTCCTTCTCAATGGGTGGAGTTGAGGAAGGGAGAGAATTTGGAACTGAAAAATTATAAAATTTTTAAAAGAGCCCTTTCATGAAGTGGGAGTAACACATAAATATATATATAATGTAAAAAATAAAATCCATCTATTAAACATTTTAAATGAAACAAGGCTATTGTCACTAAAAACATGTTAAGTATCTAACTTGCAGGAAACACTGTAGTAAGGTACTTCATAGAGAGGCAAGATAGAAATGGTTTTCATTTGGTGCTTACAGTCTGAGGCTTTAGATGTTTTGTTTCTAACCATAATAAATGCTGAATTCACATTCTTCAATGAGGCAAATTGTTTCTATTATATGGGGGTGAGTTTTTGTTCTTTGTTTCTACTTTGAAACAGAAACAATCAAGGTTGTGATAAAGTGAGCCAAGTGGAAGAGTGATGAAAAGTTTTAGAAAAAACATTTGGTGCCATCTTACACAAATTGCCCAACTTAATGGAAAGAGTGCTGACCTTTGAGAGTGAAAACTAGGTTCAAATCCAGACTCTAATATTTCCTAGCCACTTGACCTTGGACAAATGACTGAAGTTTCTTCTTTTGGTAAGATAAATATGCACAATACCTATATCTCAGGGTTGTTCTTGGAACAGTGCTTTTCAAACTTTTGGGGTTATGTCATCAGCTCCCATGAATTCAGTTATAGTCTCTGTGGATGATTGTCAAATCTCATCCAGCCCTAACCTCTCTGCTGACCTCTTCTCTCTAACTACCTATTGGACTTCTCAAACTGGATTCTCACTTTCTTTCACTTGAATTTCTTGCCCAAGCCTGTTGTTTCCAAATTAGTAACATTTCTTGTGCATGCCCCCTTCTCTCCTCTGGCATTGCCACAGCTCTAGTATGGTCCCTCATTACCTCATAACTGATCTACTGCAATAACCTCCTGATTGGTCTCCCTGACACAAGTCTCTCCCCATTTCAGTCCATCCTCCACTTAGCTATCAAAGTGATCTTCCTAAAGCACAAGCCTGACCATGTCACCTCCATTTTCCAATTGGACAAACTCTAATGGTTCTCTGTCACCTCCAGGATCAAACATAAAATCCTGTTTGGTATTTGAAGTCCTTCCAAACCTGCCTCCCCTTGACCCACAATCTTTCCAACCTTCTTATGCCTTATACTCACCATATACTGTGTAACCAAGTGACATTAGATTTTTGCTGTTTCTCACACAAGAAGCTCTATCTTCAGACTCTAGGCATCTTCTCTGGTTATCTCCAATGCCTCCTCATCTCGAATTCTGCCTTGTCTGGCTTCCTTCAAACCCCAGATAAAATCCCACTTTCTAAGGGAAACGTTTTCTAACCCCTGTTAATTCTAATGTCTGCTGATTATCTCCAGTTTACCCTGTGTATATCTTGTTTGTACTGCAAGTCCTCTCCACCAAGAGATTGTGAGCTCCTCAAGGGCAGGGACTGTATCCTCAGTGCTGAACACTGTGTGTAAAAATGTGTCTGGTGCATTTTGTTGTTGTTTTGGTTCAATCATTTCAGGCACGTCTGACTTTTTGTGACCTCATGGTGTTTCTCAGCAAAGACATTGGAATGGTTTGCCATTTCCTTCTTCAGCTCACTTCACAGATGAGGAAACTAAGGCAAACAGGATTAAGTGACTTGCCTTGTGACACAGCTAGCAAGTATCTGAGGCTGGATTTGAACTCATGAAGATTAATCTTCCTGATTCCAAACCCGGTAGTCTACCCACTCTGCCCCTTAGCTGCCCTACCTGGCACATAGTAGGTGCCTAATAAATGTTTATTGCCTGACTGACTACAGATAGATGAGCCATCATTTGTTCACATTACAGAGGCAGTTTTGGTGTCTCTTGATTTTTCTTCTAGATGCACAAAGGTCTCTGGGCAAAGTGCTGAGTCAGAAAGATACAAGGCACAGTTACAGTCTAGATGCCATTCAGGCCTAGAATTCCAGTATGTATCTGTTGTTTTCATAGCTGCCCAACCATGGGGTTTGTTTGTACCTCTGTGTTTCTCACAGTTTGAAAAATCCTTTCCTATCAATATTTTATGTTCTGGCTGCTTTCCCTTCTTGTGCATTTTGGTCAAGTTAGTTACAATTCTGGTTTCCCTGTTCCCCTCTCTCCATGTAGCGCAGGGGAGAGACCAGTGGCCAAACAGATGATTTCACCTCCTCCACCCTGGGTCTGTCTAATATTATGCATCCGTCAAAATTACCCAAGGTCACATTTCTGAAGTCTTTTCAAGCAATTGCTAAAACTTCTGATTTAATGGCCCATCTCTAAGAAAACCAAAAAGGGAATGAGCAGGATTATGGGTTATCCATTAAAATAAAAGTTTGTTGGTGTTAGGGCAGAGGTGGCATCATTTATTTCCTCAGTGGTTCAGACAGGCCTGGGGTGATTTTGAATTATTGATGTGACTGCAATGTGAAAGCAATGGATTTTAGTTCATCTCTCTAGGTGGCTGATTCTTTCTCACCCTTTTGAGGCACCTGGGGTTTCTGGGATTTTCTAGGTTTCTTTTGGCTTATAGGAGTTTGGGCCTCCCCAGTTCACTATGTTTTTACAGAGTCTTCACTTTTATGACACTTTTCCAAAAAAATGACCTAGTTAGAATGTTCTTTGTTTCAACACTCTACATGAAAAACTGGTCTGTATATGATACATTAAGTTAGAAGAAATGCCAATAGACATGGATAGCTGAAGAAGTTTGGAGACAAGTCAAATGAAGGAACCATAGGATGGTTCATACAGAGAGTTATCATAGCAGATAGGAAGATGGCCTTGTAGTTTTTACTGAGGTGTAGAAATGGAGACCTGTTACTCTCCAGGATTTGTTGCTGGGCTAAAACCAGATGCCAGGCTTGCAGGATCAGAGGCCCAGGCTTTTCCATAATGCACTTTTTTCTTCCTCATTCTTTATAACTCAGTTCAGGTCCTCCTTTTCCTTAACTACCCTTATCTACATTGCTCTTTCCCTTGTGGTCATTCATTCCATAGACTTTTATGAAACACATTATTTCCTTTTGGATGGGGGAAGGCAAGGCAAGTGAGGTTAAGTGACTTGCCCAAGGTCACACAACTAGTAAGTATCTGAGGTCAGATTTGAACTCAGGTCCTCCTGACTCTAGGGTCAGTGCTGTATTCATTATATCACCTAAGTACCCCGAAATACCTCTTATTTCTTCTAGGAGCCAAGGAAACAAAGCAAAATATCCCTGCTCTCAAGGTGCTGATATTCCAATACCCTTATACTCTAAATTATGTAATGTGGCATTTAACATACTTCTTTAAATCTTTATGGTTCCATTCGTGTTATTCTCTTTGTTAGGTTCTTAAATATATGTATTGAATTAATATTAGTATTCAATTGATTTAATCTTATAAGGAGATGACACATTCCCTAAGGTCAAAAGATATGTCATGGATCAGATTGGAAGTGACCTTGAAGATAATATATTCGAAGTCTCTCATTTTACAAATGAGGAAAGTGAGACCCAAGGAGGAATTTGTCTAAAGACACATGAATAATAAGCACCACAACTGAGATCAGCACCTAGGCTTTCTGACCCCAAATTCCATGCTTTTCCTACTGTATAACACTGTTTCTCATATCAGACTTTTTTGTATGCCTAGAGAGTTCACAGTTATACCTTACATATCATATACCTTCAAAAAATATACTTGTTGATTTGATTTGTTGATGCACTTCCTTTGTATCATATGCAACACCTAATATTGAGTATATAATTGATACCAGGAGTGTAGTAGGTATTTCCACATGAGTTAAGCAAGCATCCACCACCAAAATGAATACCAAGTAGCTGTGGTAGAAACTACTGCTCCTCCCGTCACTCCCTCAAATCCATCTCTCATCATTAATCCCTGACTTCTTTCAGGGTAGAATTCAGATACCATCTCCTCTCTGATGGCTTTTCCAATCCCTCCCAGTTGTCAATTTCTGAATTTGCCTCTTGAAATTACTTTGCATTGCTTAGTGTTTGTGTGCATACCTATAAACACAGTACTATATGCATGTCAAATAGACATATATATCATATATGTGATTCATGTGCACAGGTATGTGCAGGTGCATGTTTCCTCACTGTAAAATTGGAATAATAATTGCACATGCCCCCCATGGTTGTTGTGAAGATGAGATGAGATGATACCTGTGAAAAGTTTCTTCCATCGCTCCTGGCCTCATAGTTAGTGCCACATGAATGTTTACTTCCATCCTTTCCATTTATTTCTCAACACCTACATGCCTGGTGAATACTAGGTGCTTCATAAGTATTTGTTGAACGGAACACCAGGCAGCTATGGTAGATGCTACTGCTCCTTCCATTAATTTTTTTATCTTCATTTCTTACAATCAATCTGTAGCTTCTTTCAAAGTAGAGTTCAGGTGCCACCTTCCATCTAACGCTTTTCCCACCCCTTCCCAGGTGTAATTTTTGCCTCCTAAGAAGGGGAAATGAATTCAGTTCAGTTCAAGGAATTGCATTGAACAACAGCAAATCTCTTAAAGACTGGGACCCCAAATGACAACACCAGCAACAGAAGCCAAATGGAACGCCTTGTAATTGTAGTAACCTAGCAGAGCCTCAAGAAGAGAGGAGAAAATTCAGCTTTCTCCCTTCTTTGGAGAGATGAGAGATTGTGGTTATGGAACATTACAAATACTGTCAGACTTGGTTGATTTATAGGTTAGCTTTGGTGTACTGCCCTTCCCCCCTCTTATTCTTTGTTACAAGAAATAGCTCTCTGGGGAAGGGAGGAGGGAGGAATATATTTGGAAATGAAGCTAGTATAAAAGTTATCAATATTTTTTAAAATGTGGATCACCCCGCAAACAACCCAGAACATTCTCAATTGCCCTGACATAATCCAAAGCATTTGACTGTGGATAAAGTAATAATGTCCTTCCTTGGGGTTTTGACTCTGGTCACACCAACATTTTCTGAGACAGAACACAGCTCCTAGGGAGTAAGGATGAATTCCTTACTATTGGTGTAATGGAAACAGGTAAAGCATATTTCATTTAAACAATGAACTTGTGTTGTGTTCTTCAGCCTGCTCCCCTTCATTTAAAGGATAAATTGCCTGACAGTTAAAGTATTTTAAACAAGGTGTTACAAATGAACATTGAGCAGCCTCTCCATACTGAGCTTCTTTAAAAGAGGAGAGGGTTCCCTTCATTCCCAGCATGCCTGGGGTTAAGTGGCATGATGCTGCCAAAAAGGACTGTGATGAAGGCAACTGAACAATTAGACTAATTTCCATTTTCCTAGTCTAGAGATCAAGAGCACATTCTGTTTTAATGTAGAAGGAAATTTCAAGCAGAGGTGCATGAACATTTATGGAAATGGACCTATGGAGGTTCTGAAAAATTGAATTTTATTGGATTAACCATAAATAAAAAATAATCTCAATTAGAGCTACATGGTGAACACAAATAACAGTGTATAGTAAAGACGGTCTGCATTCTTTTGCTGCTCCAGAATCTTGTATAGAACATGACTAGAAATAACTAGTGCGTCACCCAGGTTTTGGAATTTATTTTAAACTGAATTTTTTCTTTCAAGGATAGTTACTATGACAGAATCAGGTTAATGCTACACTCACCAAACAGATTTTTCAAATAAAAAGACAAAAAAATAAAGATGAGAAAAGATCACCCATATATGCAATGCAGAGATCACTTGATTTGCAATCAGAGGATAAATTCCCACTTTCTTACTTTGCTTACTTTGCCCTTGGGCAAGTCACTCTTCAAAATGAGGGGATTGGAATAGATAGCCTCCAAAGACCTGTCTACTTCTGGCTCTATGATTCTTTGATCTCACGATCCTATTAAGGCCATGATTCAGTAAAGATCTCTTAACCCCCTTGCACCTCTACATCTATGATCCTATGCCCAGGGTGATATATGTTTATATGGCTATAAGAAACAACAGCAAGAAAAGCTAAACCATCATCAAGCTAAGTCCTCAAGGCAGAAGACAAGAGGATCCACTGAGTCCCTCTTGTTCTCTAAGCCTTCCCCCCTAATTATCTCCCATCACTGATCTTGATTTATATACACTGAATCATATCTTTTGATGGCTACTCCTCTGAAATGAATCTGTCGCACTTTTTTTCATCTTAAGAACTCTACCTACTTCTTTGAGGGCACTGTGCTAAGTTCTGAGGAAGAACAAAGGTTTAGACAAGATAAAAGCCTCAGTCTTTACAAAACTTTGCTGTCGTTCAGTCATTTTCAGTCACATCTAACTCTTAGCGACTTTGTTTGGATTTTTCTTGGCAAAGATAGAGGAATGGTTTGCCATTTCCTTCTCCAACTCATTTTATAGATGAGGAAATGGAGACAAATAGGATTAAGTGACTTGCTCAGGGTCACACAGCTAGTAAGTGTCTGAGGCCAGATTGGAACTCAGGAAGATGAGTCCTCCTAACTCCAGGCCTAGCACTCTATCGACTATGCCACCTAGCTGCCCCTAAGGTCACAAAGCTTACATTCTAATTATAGTACTTGGAAGTTGTTTGAATTAGGACCAGAGGATCATAGATAGTATATTAGCACTGGAGATGGGAGTGGGAGGGGGCGAACTTAGAGATCATCCACTTCAAAATTTCCATGTTACAGATGAGGAAACTGAGACCAAGAGAGAAGAAACAACACACGGAGTGAGTAGCCAAATCCAGGCTCTTTGACTCAAGCCATTGCTTTATAATATCACACTGCAAGAGTTCAAAGTCACAACTAGCAATTTTGGACCCTGAGGCAAGCTTCACAAAACACATCTTAAAAACATGGGATAAAATGAAAAGCTCTATCAAATCAGCTTCTAAAGATGAATTTAATTGAAGGAGGGAGGAAAGACCCCAAGATATGGTAAGGCAGCTCATATGGGTGTATGGGAACATTGGAACTTCATATGGGGTATGGGAGTTGTGGGAAGAATTATGTGCCATCTGCTAGCTACCTATTTGGATTAATCTTGTTTACTAGGGGCAAGACTTGGCAATTTCTAACCAATTAACGGCATAAAATTATACATAGAGGAAAATTAGATATATAGAGAATGAGAGGAAAGTATAGGCACCTATTGTAGAAGGCCTATCAAGGAGTTTAGTTACAAAGGGCAGAAGAAATATAGTACAGGACAATAATTAGTGGGGATGGAAAGATCAAGTGAGAGTTTTTTCAGCATAGCGGGGCATGGCCATATTTATAGGTGGTAGGAAATGAACCAGTAGAGACTGAAAATAAGTGATGAAGTGGGGATGCCAGAGGGGGCAATTGGCTGGAGAAGCTGGTATGGAAGGGGATTGCTTGAGCAGGTAAAGGAGTTAAGGAGTTAGGAGGTGAAGAGCAAGTCTCCTCTCTCCCATCATGTGAGACAAGAGTAGGGGAGGAGAAAATGTCAGAAGGCACCTAATTAACAGGATATGAAAAAAAAGGGGAGAAGAGCTCATAGCAAGTGATTTTAATTTTTTTCCATAAAGTATGAGGCAAGGTTCTCAGAGGGAAGGGGAGTCAGGGGAGGTTTGAGGACAAATGAAAAGCTTGAAAGGGCTGCTGTGGAGAGTAGGGTACTGAGTTGATAAAGGAGGCAAAATAGGATTGCCAAGCAGCAGTGAGGGCCTAGTTAAGGTTATTTAACAAATTTGTAATGGGCCCAGGCAGAAAGGCTGCATGATTTTCTGCACTTTTGTTCAGTAGCATGTATGTAGAAGTGAAGGTGATAAATGGTGTCTGAGACTTAGTGGGGTGTAATTGGTAATATGATAAGGACTAGAGATTCAAGAGAGAAGGACAGTGTAGAATTGAATTGATTTACTGAGAAGTCAAGGTAGGGAGTAGAGGAGAGAGTGGGCAGGCAAGGTGGCCTGGGAAAAATTGAAGGGTTGAGGGATTAGAGTTTATGGTATGGGTGACTTTTTTAGGGTTTTATGAGAGAAAGCTGAAGGAAGGGTGAAAAGTCAATGGATTATTTACTTACTGGAATATATTTTTAATAGCTGGTAAAGATGTCATCATACAGACTCTCATGAAGTCAAGATTCTTTTGTACTCTGGATAGTGAATCACCATGATGTATCAATGACATTCTTACTAACCCTATGAAAGTAATAAAAAAATTAATTTAATGGGCCCATTCAACAATGAATATTCATAATCATCAAGTGCCAGAGAAGAAGACAAAAGAAATTCAACCAGCACTACTGGAAGAGTAGGATTTTTTTTTAACTGGAAGTAATTTTTAGAGACCTTGCAATGTGTTAGTAGGTGATGAGTTCCCCAGCTCTGCAAGTCTTCAAGAAAACAAGGGCATGCTATGCAGGGGTTTTGTGTTGAACTCTATCCCTCTCCCACATAAAGACTTTCTATTTATCTTTTGTGTGTTTTTTTATACACAAGTTCTCTCCTCTTTTGGAAGATAAGCTTCTTCTTGGCAAGGTCTGCTTTGCATTTTCTTTGTATTTCTCTCTCACTTAGCACAAGATCTAGTGCATAATAAGTTTTGAAAACATGGTCTAGATTGGTTCTCCAAAGATCTAGGTCTTTACTTTACAAACTGAGGCACATAGAATCACAAATGAAGGCCCAGAACAATGAAGGCGCCTGCCCAAAATGATGTATGGTATTTGTAAATAGTGACAGGGCCAGGATTAGAGCTCAGGTCTCCTGCCTGACCTTTTCAATCTCTCTCTCTTCATTGTACCACACTTCCTGTTACAGTCAGTCTCTTCAGTGCATGCAATAAGCGACTCTACTCAAAGAGTAGGGACCATGTTCCATTCTGTGTCTTTCTTTATATGCCCAGCTTATCTCGGTGTTTAGAGAATACTAGTAGCATTTACATGAATTGAACATCACAATAAAAACATATTGCAACATTTCCCTATAATCTATTGATTACGAAGAATGGGTCAAGTTAAAACGTTTCACCCTTATCCTACAGAAGGAGTTCCTTAGGCTTTTTTGTTTCATGGGCTCATTGGTTGTCTGGCAAAGCCTTTGGACCCTTTCTCAGAATTATATTTTTAAATTCATAAAATAAAATACATAGGCTACAAAGGAAATGACTTCTGTGGAAATGCAATTATTTCTGTGTTCCTGTCTCTCTGTCACTCTTTCTCTGTTTCTGTTGCTCTCTGTCCCTCTCTCTGTCTGTGTATATATATATATATATATATGTGTGTGTGTGTGTGTGTGTGTGTGTATGTGTGTGTGTGTGTATGTATATTTGTGTGTGTATATATATTTGTGTATGTATGTATGTGCATAGATATATATGAGTTAGGGGGCACAATTAAAAGAGTAGAAGCCCTGGAGTCAGGAAGACTTGAGTTCAAATTTGACCTCAGATACTCATTAGCTATGTGACCCTGAGAGAGTCACTTAACCTAATCTGTCTCAGTTCCCTCAACTGTAGGTAGAATGAGGTCAATAACAGTACCTACCTCCCAGGGCTGTTCTGAGGATCAAGCAGGTAATAATTGTAAAGCACTTAGCACACAGCAGGCATGATATAAATGCTTATTCTTCCATAAATATATTTGTGTATATATGCATGTATTACATGTGTACATATGTGTACAATAGGTACATATGTCTGTGTGCATATTGTGCATACATGCATGTGTATAATAGGTACATATGTAGATATGTCTATGTATATATGGTGCATACATGCATGTGTATAATAGGTACATATGTAGATATGTCTATGTGTATATTGTGCATACATGCATGTGTATAATAGATACATACGTAGATATGTCTATGTATATATTGTGCATACATACATACATATACACATATTTTATGGTAGTTAAGCGAGAGAGGATATTCTACACAGAGGTTTTAGGAACTTTCTTTCAGGTTCGACACAGTCTCATTTAATCACCCTTTGGGACAGGAGTCTTAACTCAGGGTCTGAACATATAGGTTTAAAGCATATGGGGGTCACTAATCTAGACATAAGGATCCCTGTGGACCACATGTTGTCTTAATCTTAAAGCATAATAATATCTGTGTTTAGTTACTTTTATTTTGTTAACATACATGTTTATGGATCCTAGGTTAAGAACTCTTATCTTAAAGAATGATCAAATGAGACTGTTAAATCCTGAAAGGCAGTTCCTAAAATCTCCTTGCTGAACATCCTGCCTCTCATCTCTGCATATCTGGAAACCATTAGCTGTAGTTGGCTGATCTCAGTTCTGAAGGAAGGAGGGAAGGAGGGTGGAACACCAGTCTCTAAGGTAATCAGTGCAGACGAGCTGGTAAACACAGATATGTCGTCACAATTGCCCGCCTACAGAGATAGTACTAGAATGGATTGACTTTGGGAGTTTTAAACTTTAAAACTGAAATCATTTGCATACTGATGGATAAATTTCATATTGAGAGTGAGAAAGTCCCAGGAATATACCCTTAAACATTTTCCACAACTACCCCATATTTTTGTACTTTTTTCACCCCATTTAATCTTTGCTTTGTTTTAATATCTTCATACCAGAGTTTTACTACCATACTGAGAGGCAATATGACCTCGACAGAGTGCCTGACCTGGAGTTTGGAATATCTAGGCTCAAATCCTGCCTTCAACACCTCCAAACAGTGTGGCCGTGAGCAAATCACTTGAGTTTTTGGAGGCTCAGGGGACGAAGACTATAAGTCACAAATGGAAATTCCTACGCTAATCAAATCATGGTTTCTTTATATATGGTCCCTAATCCATAAGTCAAGACAGAATCAGAAGTTTTATGACCATGGTCAAGTCACTTTAACTTGTGAGATTTCATTTTTCTTATTTGTAAAGGAAAAGAATTGGACTAGATCAATAGTCTAAGTAAGCTAAGTATTGAACTCAAATAGAAATGAGACCAATGAATCTTCAAAAGGACCCCTGTAGGATGCATATTGTTTTAGAGAATATTACATCTTTAAAACTATGTGTACTTGTATTTTCATTTATTTTGTTAAATATTTTCGAATTGCATTTTTATATGGTTCTAACCTCACCCAGGAGTGTTGTGGGTAGTAGGCTCTCTGTGAGTTGGGTATTTGACTCCTCTGGACTCAAAGATATCTAAGTTCCCTTCAGTTCTAATATGTTGGGATCCTTTGACTCTTCATCAGTATTAAGCTGCAGTGCAAGCCAAAATTGGAAATCTTTTGTTTCTGGGCCTAATCCGTTAAATGGAGATCAGAAGTGATGAATTTAGATACTTTGCAAACAGCATATTTAAAAAAAATAAAACCAAATAGCATTACAGAATATGTAGGGAGGAGAGGATGTAGAATCTGGACCTCTGATCCTTTGAGAATTTCTAAGGTGAAAACTCTCTTCATCAGCATAGATCTGCAACTCTTCTGTATCTTAAAGTGCAAGGGAGTTGTTTGGGGTCACTAAGAAGTAACTTGACCATAATTACAGCTAGTTTGAAGTGAAGACAAAACTTGAACTCAGGACTTCTTAACTCTAAGATCAGCTCTATTTTCACTATATCATGTGACCTTTCAGGTCAAATCACAACCACCCCCTCTGATATATTCAATAGATACAATACAAATCTAAGAGGAAAGCCTCTTAAATGAGTTAAGCCTAAGAGGTCACATCTCTTTCTCTCCACCCACGGAATAGTCTCAACACCATCATTTTAATGGAGTGTAAGGTATTTGTAAATAGTATATTTATAAGATGGCATTTGGTGGTGTTGCTACTGTGTTTGTCCTTTGTTCTCAAAGAGGACCATGACATCAGGGGGATAATGATATGACTTGTTGTTGACTTTGATTTGAGTGAGGGAGGGCTGTGAAAGGTCACCAGATCAGTTTCTCCTCCTGAGCCATCTGTGTCCAATGGTCAGAGATTCATTGGGAGGACTGGAGATGAACCAGGATGCAAAGGGACACCCTGTCCCCTTTAGGCTAAGGTATTTTCAGGTTCTCAATTTGAGTGAAGTAATGCCCATTCAGTGAATAGGCCTCTTTAACTCAAGGGATGGCCCCTTTAATAAAAAAAAACCAAACAAACTGGGAGGATGTAATGTTAATTGTGGTTGCTTGATTAGTGGAGGCTTGTTATGTAAGAGTTAAATATCATCCCCCACCCATTAAGAGGCCTCAGGTGAAGCCTATTAAGGAAAGCTTGTTTAAGGGGAGGCTTGTTTGATAGGAAGGCCCACACCTTTTGTTGATTGCTAATGAGGCACTGGGTCACAAAGGCTCCCAAAAGTGTATATGTACTCTGAGCTGAGGTGTTGCTTTGGGGGCTTGGAAGAAGGTTCATGTGCCCGATGAGACACTGGGTAGCTATTTAGGAGTCCCCCTGTCCCACCTTTGAAACCCAGATTTTGGTGCTTCTCTCTCAGGCAAGTATGTAATGGTTAGACAGTTGTCTGCTGATCTCTGATGTATGTGTTGCTTCTGGTTAGACAGTTAGAAGCCCTTTCTGTTGGTCTTTATTTCTCTGCTTGTATTTTCTCTGTTGGTGAGTGTAATTAAAGATTATTGACCCCTCAAAAGTTGCTTTCCTTTTACAAAAGCATATCTAAGAACCTGTGCAGTAGGCCTTCCTGTGTATACTGGGGTGTTTGCTGCTATAGAAGGTTCCTGGCCAAATGAAGCTGAAAGGTGGGGTAGAGGGAATTAGGGTATGGAGGTTGGCCTTTCCTTGTGAACTAAGGAGTTCTAGAGACTGAATTAGAGGCCTAGAGGAAGTTCTCTTGGTTGTGGCCTATCTCCATGGTAACAAGAGGGGCAAGGGTTAAAAAGTAAACCATGACACTAGATGATTGGTGACTATTGAAGGAATGGGAGAGTGGGAAGATCTGGAAGTCCAGGGCCATTGAAGAAGCCATTTTTGGACACCCCTTCATTGTGAAAGGCCCACAGAGCTTGGCTTGTGCCTTTCTGAATGGACAAATCATGACATCTCAAATTTAGAAATAGCCCCACTTGTGTAGAAATTCTCTGGGTACTTCCTCTCCAAGGCAAAAAACTGAGCTTATTGCTCACAACAATCCATGGATTGTCTATAGATGTGTGTGTTCTTTGTATAGACACCAAAAAGCTCCCCAATGCCAAATGTTGGAAACCAAAAGTATTTCCAAAAGGCCATTCATTGCTAAAGAACTTATGTCTTGAATACATTTTGTTCATGCCAACTGAGCAAAAGGGTTAAATTGAAGTAGCAGCAGGAAGCGCCCAGTTTAAAACTCGGTCACCAATATTTCCCCTAAAAAATAACCCAGGCCTTTGTTACAAAACTAAAAATACCAGTTCACTGGCAGTCTCCTTTATGTATTTCAGGGTGAATGATGAGCCTCTTGGAAATTGTAGGGCACCATTCACACCAAGGCTAAACAAGAAAGAGATTACTGGAATAGTAGAATTTCAAAGTTGGAAGGAACCCCGGGGGTCATACAGTCTTACCCACACCTTAAAGGAAGCCTCCATTTTATTTTGTCCAACAAGTGACCATCCAGACTCTGCTTGAAGACCTCCAAGAAGGTGTAACCTAACACAAATATAGATAGTTCATCTCACTTAGTACAGCTCTGATTGTTAAGAGGGTTTCCCCCCCCCTTAATTAATCTGAAATTTGATTCTTGATTTCCAGGTTAAGTGTCATACCCTTGAGAGTATAAACATATGGCTGATTCAAACTCAAGTAGGTCTTTGAAATGACACTGGAAATGTAACCAAAAAGATAATGACATTTCACTGATCTTAGGGATAGAACAGGTCTCCACTCTGGTTCAGTCTTCTAAGCTTTGGAAAAAATCACTTCTAAACCTTCCCAGACAGATACAAGTCTTATCTGTTTCCAAAGAACCTTATAGAAAAAGACACCATAATCACTCTCATTAACTGTTTCTAGGAATTAAAATCCTTATTCTTAAGAAACATGTCCTTCATGTCTAAGCTAAACACCTAAAAATTGACATCAAATTACTCATTAAGATTTTCTTTTCCAGGCCAAATACTTATAGTTACATTTCCCTTTTTCTCTCAGGAGAGGCATGGGAGAAATGTGGCTTTTTATATGAAAAGGACCCAGGGATTTTAATGGAATGCAAGCTTGGTATGAGTTAATAATGTAATATCTATGATAACATAATATCCAAAACAGTGAATGTGATGGAAGAATGCTTTAAGAGAAGTAGTGTCCAAGACTAGGGACCTGATGCATTCCGTACTAATCAGACCACATCTTGAGTAGTGTGTTCAGTTGAGGGGATTGTATTTTAGGAAGAACCTTAATGAGTTAAGAAGCAAGAATGAAGTAGTAGACCGAGAGTCAAGTCCCATCTTTGACACATACTGTCTATGTAATACTAGGCAGCTCGGTGGTACAGTAGATAGAGCACCAGGTCTGGCATCAGGAAGACTCTTCTTTAGGAGTTATTGGACTGACATTTGCTAATGATGTCTCAACTGGAGGAAAATCTGGACCGGAAAAGTCTCAACCTCTCTTAGAGTCAGTAAACCCCCTAGGACCTACCCCCTAAGTCACAAATAGCCATCTGAGTTAGTGGAGGGAGTTCTTATATACTGATAGAATTACAGCTTGATCAAGAAGCATTTATTAAACACCTATTGTATTTCTAGGCATTGGTGCTGATAAGTTGAAGGAACTGGATATGTTTAGACTAGATAAAAGATGATCAGTTTCGGTCATGATCAAGACACGGTTCTTGTTGTTTGGTCATCTCAATCATGTCCAACTCCACTTGAGACTTTCTTGGTAAGAGAGATGAGCCAATGACCCTCTGGCCAACCCCTGGTATTAATCTCCTGATAAATCTAGCTCCTCATTCTTTATAATATGATCCATTTTTTTATTATGTTAGCAATTATATTGGAATACATGTTGGTTCCAATGTTATTATTTTCTCCATATTTCACTTCTTTGGAGCCAAGAAAAGAATTGGCAAAAAAAAAAAAAAGATGGTGATATAAGGTCTATCTTATATACAGAAATGTAGGTTTCCACTATACTACTTAGCTGACTCAGCATACCAATAAGAAATTACCTGACAAGGCTAGACACATAACTTCAATGATTCTTATGCTGTCTGGCCAAGCAAAAACTAACTGGTACAATCCCTTTCTCCTAATACCATGATCGTTCCTATATATGGAAAATCTTCCCCTCTTAGAAATTATGGGTCACATTCACATTCCACGTAATTCTAGACACTAGTTCCCCCACCTCATTCTCCCCCCTACCAAATTACATTGGATGAATATCTTGACCATACTTCATTTCTAAGAAAATTTGAGTATCAAAATTTGGCTCCACCCCAGAGGAATTAAGAAACTATCCCTCCCCAAAGGAATGGGTGGAGTGAATTTTCCCAACATTTCTGACATTTTTTCCAAGACAGGAATAGCTTTGGATAGAGACTGGGACAGGAGATTATCTCCTTTGGAAATAACATATAGGGACAAGAAAAGAGTCTAAATATTTTGTCAATGAGGTCTCTTCATAATTTGTGATGTTTCTTTAATTTCTGACAACTATAAAATGTTTCCACAGAATCACAATATTGAAGCAAAAGGTATTTTAGAGGTCATATAGCCCAGTTCCTTCCTGAAGCATGAATTTCCTCTATAAACTCCCTGGCAAATGGTTACCCAATCTATCTTTGAACACCTCCAGTGATGAGTTCACTATTACTAGATGTAACCATTCTTCGAATCTATGTAAATAATTTTGCAAACCTTAAAGCAATTTATAAATGCCAGCCCTAAAGTTACATTTTCCTTATATGGAATCAATATTTGTCTCTCTGGCCCATCTTCCTGCTGACTTCAAGTAAGGCTACACCTAAATCAGCATTACTGTGGTTTTAACACGTTTCTAAGTGTTGGTAGGACAGCTCCCAGCAAGAATGTGGTGGTAATCAACACGGAAATCTAAGTAGTTCAAATTTTGCTAGGATTCAATTCAGTTGAGTAGTAAGTGGAGAAGGATTTGATGGGGAGAGAAAGGTGGGAATGATCAGGGAAAGTAAAACAGAAAGGAGGGCTCACAGGACGAGTGGCATGTCAGACAGTCTTACAAGTCGAGGATGTGGGATAGTCTGTCCCCAGAGACCCAAGGCAAAGTATATTAGCGGTGACCACCTCAGAAAGAAAACATGACCCAGGATGGGCTGGGTTGACTCAGGGCTTGGTCCTCTGGTAGCTTCGTTAGGAAAATGGAATGAAGTAAGACAATCCTAATTCTTCTAACATTTAACCTTTAAAGAGGAGGGTTTACTTGACCTTAGACAGAGGGAGCACTCAGTAGAAAAGGACCCAAGCCTTGGTCCCTTAAGTGAATTAAACAATGAGAACAGTTTTAGCACCTTTTAAGGAAAACCTAGTCTCATTTTTATAGGAAGTGGGATTAATAATATTGTTCCCTCCTGTGTTGGCCCTGTAAGACAAACTTTTTCCTCTACCTCATTAAAGTCTGTTAAGTTAGTTAGAAAATTAATATTTATTTAGTATTTGCTGGGGCAGGTAGGTGGAGTAATGGATAGAACGATAGGCCTGGAGTCAGGAAAATCTGAGTTCAAATTTGACTTGAGACACTTGCTAGTTGTGTGACCCTAGGCAAGTCACTTAACCCTGGCTGCCTCAGTTTCCTCATTTATAAAATGATCTGGGGAAGAAAATGACAAAGCACTCCAGTATCTTTGCCAAGAACACACCCCATGGGGTCACAAAGAGTCAGACATGAATAACAACACTTGCTGTGAGCAAAGTGATGCATTGGATACCATGTCATCATAGAGAGGAATATAAGGAAAAAAGACAACATCCTCAGAAGACCATAGCCCTGGAATGGGAAGGAAACAGAGAGAACATCTTAGATTAACTCTCTTATTTTACAGAGAAGGAAGTTGAGACCAGGAGACATAAAAATGACTTGCCAAAGAGTGCCCAAACAGTAAGCAATTTAGCTGGAATTTCAATACAGGTCCTCAAATTCCAAATCTGGAGCTTTTCCCATTAAGCCACACTGCCCTCTCCTAAAACAGCATATAATATAATGGAACTGAGAAGACACACAGGTAAAATGGTTATCAATATTACACTAGACAGCGTTGAACTTGGTGTCTGGGAGACCAGAGTTCAAATTCTGCCACAAACACTTTCTAACTTTGTAACCTGCTAAATAACCTCTTCAGATAGTTTCCTTTTCTGAAAAATGGGGCTAATAAGAGCACCTGTCTGAGGAGAAAATGAAATAACATATGTAAAGCACTTTGCTATTCTTACTTGAACTTCCAGGAGCCAAGATGGTGGGGTGATCTGTAAATGCTCTCCCCCTCCCCTTGCTGATCTTGAAAAGCCCAGAGAATATTTCCCCAGGAAAAATCCTGCCACTGTGGAATCAGTTGAAGGGGTAAACCAATGAAGTTAGGAAAATCAAAAAGGTGAGTCCCTCTTGCTATGGCTGAAGGAGACCAATGCAGGACCAGAGTTGTCCCAAACAGCCCCACCTCAAGAACCAGAAGGAGATCCTGAGCCACAGAGGGGTAGAGCCTATAATCACCAACACCAGGACCCCAGGCATGCCTCAGTACAGCCAGGGGAATAGGAAAGACACTAGTGTAGATGTGTTCATCAACCATAGAGCTTGCCTATGCTCCAGCTCAGGGGAGAAGACCTCCTGTAGGCCGACTACCCCTCCCCGACACTTAACACAATCAGCTCCAGGGAAATTCAGAAAGACTTCATTGGGCCTCTGCTTCAGCATACCAGCCAGCTCAGCACCAAGGAAGCTGTAGCATTTTAGCTTCTAGCTGAAAGAATCAGAGGCCACAATACCCAAAGCTTTAGAACAAAGTTTTAAGCAAAAGACTTGAGACAGAACTTCCTGTGCCCCAGAAGCAGAGATCCACTTTAAAAGTGAGGAAAAGGGTGATCATCATGAGCAATAAGCAAACCAGAAAATAAAAGACCACAGAATCTTTCTAAGGGGATAAGGACCAAAACACGAATACCAAAGAGGTCAGCCCTGAGACTGTGCTCCCGTCTGAAACTTCAGAAGGGAATATGAACTGGTCTCAAGCCTAAAGAGCATTCTTGGAAGAGTTCAAGAAGGATTTTAAAAGTCAAATTAGAGAAGAAGAAGAAAAACTGACCAATGATTTTAAAAATATAAAAAAGTTCACAGAAGAATTTAAAAGGAAAATTGGACAAATGGAAAAGGAAATAGAAAAACTAACTGGAGAAAATAACTCCTTTAAAGGAACAATTGGACAGATGGAAAAGGAGATGTAAAAGTCAACTGAAGAAGATAATCTATTAAAAATTAGAATTAGGCAAGTAGAAGCTAAAGACTCTGTGAGATATCAAAAATCAGTCAAACAGAATCTAAAGAATGAAAAATTAGAATAAAATGTAAAATACCTCATTGGAAAAACAGGTGACCTAGAAAATAGATCCAGGAGAGAAAATCTAAGAACTATTGGTCTACCAGAATGACACGATGGAAAAAAAGAGCCTAGACAATCTCTCCAAAGAAATCATCAAGGAAAACTGCCCAGAGGTCCTAGATCCAGAGGGCAAAATAGTCATCAAAAGAATCCACTGATCACCTCCTGAAAGGAATTCCAAACTGAAAACACCAAGGAATATTGTTGTCGAATTCCAGAACTATCAAATGAAGGAGAAAATACTACAGGCAACCAGAAAGAAACAATTCAAATATCTAGAAACCACAGTCAGGATCACACAAGATGTTGCAACTTCTACATTAAAAGATCTAAGGGATTGGAATATGTTATTCCATGAGGCAAAGTATCTACAAGCAAGGATCAATTACCAGAAAAAATTGAGCATAATATTTCAGGCAAGGAGATGGACATTCAATGAAATAAAGGATTTCCAAACCTTCCTGATGAAAAGGCCAGAGGTCAATAGAAAATTTGATCTTCAAACACAAGGTTCAAGAGAGGCATAAAAAAGTAGATAGAGGGGAAAAAAAGCATTGTTATTCAATATGGGCAAACTATTTACATCTCTATAAGGGAGGATGATACTTGTTAATCTTGAGAATTGTATATTTATTATGACATTGAAAAGGAATATACATAGAGAGAGGGGGTAAAAATTAAATGATGTGATGATAAAATGTTTATTTAAGGGTTCGGAGGGATTGTAATGGGAGATGTGAAAAGGAGGAGGCAGAAAAAGATAAATTACATGACAAAAAGAGGCACAAAAACATTACAGTAGAGGGAAAGAGGGAAGGAAGATGAGTACTGTTTGAAATTTACTCTCATCTGATTTGGTTCAAGGAGAGACAACAAATTCAGTGAAGTATAGAAATCTAAATTGCTCTGTAGGCAGTAGGAGGGGAAAGGTGAAAGAAAAGGGAGGAGAGGCTAAAAGGGATGGAAGAAGTAGTAAGGGAAAAGGGCAGTAAAATGGAGGGAGGCTGAAAGAAGGGAGGGAAGATTGAGGGAGGTGGTGGTCAAAAGTTAAAACCCTATTGTGGAGGTGGGGAAGGGAGAACTAAAAACATAAGCAGGAGGGAAAGAGGATGAAGAGAAAAACACAGATAGTAATCATAACTGTGAATGGGACAAACTCTCCCATAAAAGGGAGGCGGATAGCAGAATGGATTAAAAACCATAATCCAACAATATGTTGTTTACAAGAAACATATTTGAAATGGGAATACACACAGGGTGAAGGTAAAAGGTTGAAGCAGAATATATTATGCTTCAGTTGATGCGAAAAAAAGCAGGGGTAGCAATCCTAATCTCAGACAAAGCAAAAGCAGAATAGATCTAATCAAAAAAAATAAGGAAGGAAATGATATCCTACTAAAAGGCACCATAGACAACAAAGCAATATTATTACTTTGGAACACATTCTCCAAGTGGTGTAGCATCCAAATTCTTAGAGGAGACGTTAAAGGAGTTACAGGAAGAAATAGACAGCAAAACTATACTAGTGGGGAACCTCAAACTCCCCCTCTCTGAACTTGATAAATAAAACATCAAAATAAACAAGAAAGAAGTTAAGGTAGGTTTGATAGATCTCTGGAGAAAATTGAATGGGGATAGAAAGGAATATACTTTCTCAGTGGTATATAACACATATACAAAAATTGACCATGTACTAGGACATAAAAACCTCACAATGTGGTGCAGAAAGGAAGAGATAGTCAATGCATCTTTCTCAGATCATAATGCAATAAAAATTATATGTAATAAAAGACCATGGAAAGATAGACCAAAAATTAATTGGAAACTAAATAATATAATCCGAAAGAATGAGTGGGTTAAATAATAAATCATAGAAAAGTCAAGAACTTCATTCAAGAGAATAACAATTATAAGACAACCTACTAAAACTTATGGGACACTACAAAATCAGTTGTTAGAGGAAGTTTTATATCATTGAACATTTACATGAATAAAATAGAGAAAGATGAGATCAATGAATTGGGCATGCTGCTGAAAAAACTAGAAAAAGAACAAACTGAAAATTCCCAAAAAAATACTAAATTAGAAATACTGAAAATCAAAAGAGAGATTAATAAAACTGAAATTTAAAAAAACTATTGAATTAATAAAAGTAAGAGTTGGTTTTATGAAAAAACAATAAAATTGATAAATCTTTGGTCCATTTGATTAAAAAAAAAGAAAGAAGAAAACCAAATTACTAATATCAGAAATGAAAAGGGTGAACTCACCTCCAACAAGGAGGAAATTAAAACAATTAGAAATTACTTTGCCCAACTGTATACCCATAAATTTGACAATCTAAGTAAAATGGATGGATGTTTAAAAAACATAAATTGCCCAGATTGACAGAACAAGAAATTGAACACTTAACTAATATAATCTCAAAAATAAAGTGAACAAGCCATCAATGAACTCCCTAGGAAAAAATATCCAGGGCCAGATGGATTTTACAAGTGAATTCTATCAAACATTTAAAGAACAGTTAATTCCACTACTATATAGACTATTTGGGAAAATTGCTGAAGAAGGAGTCTTATAAAATTCTTTTTATGATTCAAATATGGTTCTGATATCTAAACCCGGGAGAGCCAAAACAGAGAAAGAAAATTATAGACCAATTTCTGTAATGAATATAGATGTAAAAATTTTAAATAAGATATTAGCAAAAAGAATCTAGCAATTTATCATGTGAATAATACATTATAATCAGGTAGGATTTTATACCAGGAATGCAGGGCTGGTTCAATATTAGGAAAACTATCAGCATTATTGATCATATCAACAGCAAAACTAACAGAAACTATATGATTTTCTCTAGATGTAGAAAAAACCTTCGACAAAATACAACACCCATTCCTATTGAAAATACTGGAAAGCATATGAATAAATGGAGCCTTTCATAAAATAATAAGCGGTATCTACCTAAAACCATCAGCAAGCATTATATGTAATAGGGATAAGCTAGTTGCACTTCAGTAAGGTCAGGGATGAAACAAGGATGTCCATTATCACCACTGTTCTTCAATATGGTACTAGAATTGTTAGCTTTAGCAATAAGAGAAGAGAAAGAAATTGAAGGAATTAGAATATGCAAAGAAGAAACTAAGTTATCACTCTTTGTAGATGATATGATGATATACTTAGAGAATCCCAGAGAATCAAGTGAAAAACTACTTGAAATAATAAATAACTCTGGCAAAATTGCAGGTTGCAAAATAAACCCACATAAATCATTTGCATTTCTATATATTAATAACAAAGCCCAACAGCAAGAGATAGAAAGAGAAATCCCTTTTAAAGTTATGATAGGCACTGTAAAATATCTGGGAGTCTACCTGTCAAAACAAATCCAAGGACTATATGAACGCAATTACAAAACACTTTTCACACAAATAACATCAGATCTAAGTAAATGGAAAAACATCAGGTGCTCAGAGGTAGGCTGAGCTAATATAATAAAAATGACAATTCTATCGAAATTAATTTACCTTTTCAGTGCCATGTCAATCAAACTACCAGATAATTATTTTCTAGAGCTAGAAAAAATATCAAAATTCATTTGGAAGAACAAAAGGTCCACAGTAGGTCCAAGGGAACTAATGAAAAGAAATTCTAGGGAAGGTGGCCCAGCCCTACCAGATCTCAAGTTGTATTATAAAGCATCAATCATCAAAACCACTTGGTACTGGCTAAGAAATAGAGGGGTAACCAGTGGAATAGGTTGCATACTCAAGCACAGTAGTCAGTGAATATAGTAGTCTACTGTTTGATAAGCCCAAGGACCCCAGCTTCTGGGATAAGAAATCATTTTGACAAAAACTGCTGGGAAAACTAGATGACAGTGTGGTAGAAACTGGGAATAGACCAATGCCTCACACTGTACGCAAGAATGAAGTCCAAATGGACACATGATCTACATATAAAGATTGATACTATAAAAAAATTAAGGGGAGCAAGGAATAGTGTATTTGTCAGATTTATCGAGAACGGAGAATTTTTTGACCAAACAAGAGATGAAGAAAATTATGAAGAGCAAAATGTATAATTTTGATTACATTAAATTGAAAAGTTTTTGAACAAACAAACCCAATGTAGCCAATATTAGGAGGGAAGCAGAAAACTGGGAAAGAATTTTTGCAACTAGTGTCTGTGATAAAGGCCTCTAAAATATACAGATAACTGAGTCAAATGTACAAGAATATGTCATTCCCCAATTGATACATGGTCAAAGGATATGAACAGGCAGTTTTCAGAGGAAGAAATTAAAACTATCCGTAGTCAGATGAAAAAATGCTCTAAATCACTATTGATTAGAGAGATGCAAATCAATACAACTCTGAGGTACCACATCACACCTATCAGATTGGCAAACATGACAACACAGGAAAATGATAAATGTTGGAGAAGATGTGGGAGAGTTGAAACTGTTGTTCATTCATTGTTGGTGGAGCTGTTAGTTGATCCAAACCTTATGAAAAACAATTTGGAACTATGCTCAAAGGGCTACAAAAATGTGCATATCCTTTGACCCAGCAATATTGCTTCTAGGACTGTATCCCAAAGAGATCATAAAAATGGGAAAGGGTCCCATATGTACAAAGATATTTGTAGCAGCTCTCTTTGTTGCGGCCAAGAACTGCAAATGAAAGGGATGCCCATCAATTGGGGAATGACTGAGCAAGTTGCGGTATATGAATGTAATGGAATACTATTGTGCTATAAGAAATGATGAACAGGAAAACTTCAGAGTGGCCTGGAAGGGCTTACATGAACTGATGCTGAGTGAAAGGAGAAGAACCAGGAGAACTTTGTATACAGCAACAACCACAATGTGTGAGGAATTTTTCTGATAGATTTAGCCCCTCACTGCAATGCAAGGATCTAAAAAATTCTTAATGGACTCTTGAGGCAAAACACCATCTACATCCAGGGAAAGAATTATGGATTGCATTGCAGAATGAAGCAGGCTATTTTCTCTTGTGTTTTGTTTTGCTTTGGTTTTTCTCATGGTTTTTCCCATTCATTTTAATTCTTCCATGCAATATGACTAAGCTGAAAATGTATTTAGTAAGAATATATGTGTAGAACCCACATAAGACTGCATGCTGTCTTGGGGAGGGATGGGGGAAGTGGGGGGAGAAAATCTAAGATATATGGAAGTGATTGCAGGAAACTAAAAACAAATAAATTACTTAATAAAATTAAAAAAAAAAAGGAAGCTGAAAGAGAGGAGAAAATGACTGGTCTGGAGCCCTCTTTAAATGGAAGCTTTGGGAGGAGTTCTTTGCTTTATCCTCCAGCTCTCCAATTAAAAGGGCTGAGGGTGCTGAGGGTACTGCTGAGGTGTGAGTGTCAAGGAAGGATGATGAGGTTCCTGATGATGAGACTCCTGGGGGCATCATAGGGTCATCTAAAGGAATACAACCAAGTAGGAAATTCATCACCTTTATCCTGGACACTGGCCCACCAAGCAATTTCCTAGCTATCTTCATGCTGTGCTGTGGGCACTCTTCTTACACAGCCTCCTCAAAAGTTCAACTTTGACTCTGAAAATGGTAATTACATATATACTACCAAAACATGCTCCCTGACCTACTTCTTCCCTCCACTTCTATATGTATTTTTTCTTTACTAGAATATAAACTCCTTAAAGGTAGATACTATCCTGCTAATATTTGCATCTTCAGAATTTAATATAATATTTGGCACATAACACTCAATAAATGATCATTCATCCATCCATTTATCCATTGATGCATTCATCTATTCATCTTGGATATTCCTGTTATCATGCTCCTCCCTTTTGCTTAAAAAATAGAAAGGGTCTCATTATGTTTACTTATTTATCTCATAGGAACTTAGAGAACAAACACAAACTTAGAGGTGCCCAATAAAAATTAAGCCTGGGACAAGAACTAATGCCTGTCTTCCTATTACCCTTAAGACCCTTGCAATACTATTTTCCATAGAGCAGAATTTGATATAAAGTGAATACATCTTGGACCTAGTTTGAGTGAACTTAACTAATAATAATAGCTGATACTTTGAAGATGGGAAAATGCCATATGTGTGTTTGTGTGTATATATGTATGTATGCCTACATACATACATATACATATACAAATATATACACACACACATATATAGTTATATCTATACGTATCATCTCATTTGATCCCCATGACAACTGTAGTAGGTAGAATGCTGCACTTAGGCTCAGGAAGACTTGGATTCACTGGCTCAGACATTTATTAAGTATATGGGAGCCTGAGTGAGTTGATTATTTCTCTGGGTCTGAGTTTCTCATTGATGCCAAGGTGATACTGGGATGGATGGATTCTGGTACTTCACCTTATTCACCCCAAACCATCTTCACCCAGCCACTGGCATTCTGATCAGCATTGTTGGGGTACATTGGTTCAGATAAACAAATAAAAATAATGTCTTTCCTCATCAAGTCTCACCCCATTCCAACTTCAATTCTCATTATAAGACATCTGCCAAGATTTCCCAATCAGCCATCAGAAAACTGGCTTCACATTGAGCATGGAAATCCAGCTGGAAGTGTGATTGCTCACTGCCTTCAGGAGGAAAAAGGAAATTATTGCTCTAGTCTGTCTGTATTACAGATCCCCCAAGGTTGAATACAGAAAAGTAAAGTCATTCAAAAAGAATTTAATTCAAGGTTGAAAAAGTCACTTTTTCTACATATTGTCATCAGCATTAAACCATTAGAACAGAAAAACACTAATTCATAAATGTCTATGCATAGAAAAATCTTCATGACAAGAATATTAAAGGACTATATATGTACAAATAAGTGTGTCTATGTGTGTGTGTAATTATAATTTGTCACCCTAAGTGCTATAGAGAGAAACATACGGTAGCAAGAATTAGGTTGTCACTTATTATCCCTGAAGAATTTCACAGGAGAATTTGTGTGAAATACAGGTTTGACTAGAAAAAAGAAATGAATTAGTTGTGTAGTATGAGCAAGGCATACAAAACAAAAATAGCTATTCTGGCATAAATGTTAAAAGGTTGAATTCAGAGCTGGAAAGGCCAGGGTTCTACTCCCACATTAGACATTTAATGCGACCCTAGAAAAGTGACTTCACATGCCTAAGTTCTAAATGTAATTAGGTAGTTCAGTGGATAGTGTTCAACCTGGGGTCAGGAAAATCCAAGTTCACATATAACCTCAGACTCTAACCCAAGCAAAAGACTTGAGTTTAAACCCTACCTCAAGCACTTAGTAATTTTGTGGCCCTGGGTGAAGAATTTAACCTCTCCATGTCTCAGTTTCCTCATCAGTAAAATGAGGATGATGATAGCACCTATCTTCTGGAATTGTTGTGAGGACTGAACAAGATGATATTTGTATAGTGTTTTGCAAACTTTAAAGTACTACATCAATATTAGCTATTATTGTAAAAAAGCCTCGGGTGCTTAGTTTCTACACGAACATGGACAAATCACTTAACCTTTCTTAGTTGCAATTTTTTGATCTGTAAATTAGGATGGTAATAGCACCGTTTTTTATACTTCTGATGTGAAGATCAATTGCTATCATGGAGAGAGCATGTTTTCATAAACTTTAAGGTTGTTGATGCCATCATCATTGTCATTACCATGGATAGCTCGTGTGCTCCACTGGTAGGAGTGGAATATCAAGAGATCTAGGAAGATTCTCAGCTTATTGGGTGGATCTCCTGCGTCAGATTCATGGGAGGATGTAGACAAGCGTCACACAGGATGAAAAGGTATGGAGTTGAATAGCTAATGTGGAAATATGTTTTGCATATTCTATATACTTAACATGTAGAATAAGTATCATATTTCTTGCTTTCACAATGGATGGAGGAGGATTAGAGGGAGGGAGACAATTTGGAACCCGAAATAAAAATAATTAAAAAAAAAAGAAATGGTAGAAATTGGATCAGAATTTGTTCTAGGGGATTCCTTTATCAAAGAGAATCCTGAATCAATGAAAATGTGTTGAAGTATTTATACTCACTTGACACAAAAGTATTTAATGCATAGAAAAAAATGTTTCCTATTCACTCAAATGATATTAAGAGATTATGAATGGATTAGAGTTCAAGTAGGGCAGTCTATAAATAGGGTCATTCTAAATAAAAGGTGTGGTTCACTTAATGTGAATTGCCTCGGGCTTCCCCATTGTTCTTCAGTTGTTTCTTATTAAAACATGGCATGACTCTTACCATATCTGATTTACTAACATAATTCAGCAAAAGCCAGTAAATGATGAGAGTTGTTTCCTGTTTCAGCTTCATTCACTCCACCTAGAGAAGGAAGTAGTAATTTTTCTTTCTGAGGTAAGCCAAATTGCTAACTTTACTCACACAAATAAGTTTAAGACAATAAACTTGAAGTCAGTATGTGTACCTGTTGAGATGATGGGAAATGATAGTGATTGGATAAAGCAATCTCCTTCTGAGATTTTTCGGAAACTGATGTTTTTTGTTTTTGCATCACATTTATTTCCAGTTTGCATCACAACTCTTTCCACTCCCTGCTTTCCCCGCCCCCAAAGAGTCCTAGCTTGTACCAAAGAAACTGTCATAGTGATGATGTCCAACATGATGTATAGCATTCCACTACCATAGTCCTTTACTCCTCTATTGAAAGCAAGGTCATCACAATTACTCAGTACTGTGCCTTGTTTTAAACTTATTTTCATTTATGTTATCATTTATAGTCATTTTGTGTGTTCTTTTGGTTTTACTTCTTTCACTTGAGATTTTTTTTTTTAATGGTATACACAATTGTCACCTTGGAGGGGGTTTATTGGTGGGCCTGCTTGGGCATGGACAAATGATTGCCGTGGAAAGACAGATTCATCAGTCCCACCTCTAATCCTTCATCCGCCTAACTGGCCTCAGCATTTTTGTCTTCTATTTGGAATGGATTGCATTGGAACTATTCAGAAGGGATTTTGATTGGTTAATGCCAAGGTAATGGGAGCATCAACAGAAGTGGAGCAAGCAGGAAAGAGAAGGAGGTCAGTGAAAAAAGAGGGCTTGTCTTTAGAAATTTGGTTTGACAGCTGGCATTGGAGTTCCTACTGCAGAGGGAGTCACGACAGCAGACTCTGCTTTTTGTTAAGGAATCTCTGCCAAGATTTGTCAAAACAAGCCACGCACAACAACATGGTGCCAAATGGGCAGGAACTGAGACGTTCCTACAGAGAAATGTTGTAGTCCATGTGCACCTCACATCTAAGCAACTGCAGATGTCTGATGGCTGTGGAAAGAAGAGCGGAGGCTATCACACAAATTAACATCCTATGACTTTTGTTTTGGCTTTCACATTTTCTGTAATTCAGGATCAGACCACCTCTATGATGCCCATCTGCTAGGCAGGTTCTCTGGGGACTCAGGCCACTGCTCTTTCTCCATTAACCATACCTGAAAAAATTAGAAAGAAGTCAGCATTATCGGTAGGTATAGGGACTGAGAGACACACCTGGAGCTATACCCAGGAATGAATTTTAGAGACTCTACTTTGTACCTGAGAAGAAGAAAAGTATTCAGGCAAAGTTCAATCCTAAAATTAGTGCTAGAATACTGTTGTTAAGCCAGTTTATCTTCTGTATGTTTTAAGGTACAGGATGGAAGGATGTGGTAGTGGTTGCTCAGGTAAGACTCCAACTGTCTTAGGATGGCCTTTCTTACTTTCTCCAGTGTTTGTTCTATGGGACCCTGGTTTCTGGTCCTGTGGGAAAAGCAGTAAAGAGCTCATGTAGCATGTATGTATTTGGTTGTCTGTGTGTGGCCTGAGAGCAGGTTCTGTGCTGCCCTGAAAGGCCCACATGCAGATGACATCAGTGAGTAGATCTGAATAATGGGGTCAGGTCCTATAGATTTTTACTAGAGTCCAACTATCTACAGCTGACCTAGGTCCTCTATCTCTCCAAAAGTGGGAACACTTTTGTGAGCATTTTAATATGACAAATAGGCCTTATTGTAACATCTTCCTTCTTGTACAACTTACCTTGAAAGGAATAGTATAGGTGTTGAACAAGTTAGAAGAACAAGTCAATTTGAGTCAAACAAACTTTCATCAAGTACCTAACTATGTGCCAGGCACAGGGTTAAACAGTAGGAGTACCAAGGAAGGCAACCTACTCCTCAAAAAAAATCCCTAATTTTAAAGAATTCATAATCTAATGAAGGAGACAGTATGCAAATAACTATGTGCAAATAAAATATATAAAATTAATCTGGGGAAAAATTATAAGAGCTGAAGGTATTAATTGTAAATATTGTGTCTCTGCCTATATCATGAGAATCTTTTCTTTTCCTCCTATGGCAGGGACCTACTCTCACCCTAACCTTTTGACAATTTTCAACCAACAGAGTGAAGAAATGTCCTTTTTGTGGCCAGCCTTAGATACTAATCCAATATCTTTGCAACTAATTAGGCATTAGCTACCTTCGACATTGGGAAACTAGATGACTGGACATTTAATCAAGTGATATCACTAATGGAGGAGAGACATCTCTTGATGGTGAACTATTACTACATTAAAGCTGAGCTACTGAGAATTTATCAACAGATGTAGAGAAGGAAAGATATGACAATATACTAGGCCATTACTGGATTATGTTAGTAAGTTAGCGGTCCATTTGAACTGGAAGGAAGTCAAGTTGATTAAGATTTTCAAGAGAAGACAAGACAATGATCTTAAGGATCAAAAAGTAGGGTTCATAGGATGCCGGGATTTGTCTGTAGCATTAGCAAACATTACAGAATTGATAGTACAACTGAGGGACAAGTTGGAGGAATGGAAGTGGTGTTAGAGTTCAACTTTGATTGGTTAATCTATAGGACATGACCCCATTATTCAGATCTACTCACTGATGTCATCTGCATGTGGGCCTTTCAGGGCAGCACAGAACCTGCTCCCAGGCCACACACAGACAACCAAATACATACATGCTATGTGAGATCTTTACTGCTTTTCCCACAGGACCAGAAACCAGGGTCCCATAGAACAAACACTGGAGAAAGTAAGAAAGGCCATCCTAAGACAGTTGGAGTCTTACCTGAGCAACCACTACCACATCCTTCCACCCTGTACCTTAAAACATACCGAAGATAAACTGGCTTAACAACAGTATTCTAGCACTAATTTTAGGATTGAACTTTACAAGATACCTGAAGGAATTTAGAGGACAAGAAAATGAACTTGGGTCTAATGAAAATGGGAACCAATTAGAGGCCTCCCCAGTCACTTGGGCTGCAAGAGAATCAGTCCAGGTACAGACTTTGTTTTAAATTATGTTGAATACAGTCCCCCAACAGGACATTGCAGGACAAAGCCTCCCTAAGTAGATATTATTACTACAAGGACAGGGAATCAAAATCATTCATGAATCAAGTAGGTAGTTTTGAAAGGACTTTCTTGTGGACAGAGCCCCCGGCAATGGGAAAGGAATTTAAAGGAACATAAGAGATTCCTTATTGCTCTTACCCTGTTGGTAGAGAAGTTTTACGGTCCCAAATAGGGGACAGACTACTATAAGCAACGCCAGTTAAGATAGATGCTGGTGTATCAGGGAGATACAGTGCTAAGAGCTTGGTAAGCCTCTTTGGTAAGGCAACACTTGCCTATATGGCGACTAGGGCATGTAAGTAGGTGGGTAGAGGTGGTCTGATGTGGTATGAAACTATGCAGCTCAATGGGCAAAGTAGAGGATTGTAGAAGAATAAGAGTTTGAAGGAGGA
This sequence comes from Potorous gilbertii, assembly GCA_028658325.1. NCBI lineage: Eukaryota > Metazoa > Chordata > Mammalia > Diprotodontia > Potoroidae > Potorous > Potorous gilbertii. The sequence continues at coordinate 115,858,686 of CM053771.1, forward strand.
TAACTAATGTGAATATGACTAGGTGACACTTGAATTGCCATGGTTACTATGATACAATCACCATATTCATCAGGCCATGCGTATAGTTTTTCCATACAATAGAGATCTCAGTCAGAGTCAGGCATAATAGAGCTACCAGAGGCAATTAAAGGCCAAGAGGCCCAAATTTCTTTAGATTACCAAGACTTTCAAAATGTGTTTGCCAGAGAGAGACCAGTTCAGTAGTCATCCCACAGGGATTATAGTTGCCCAGTTAAGATGCTTCATGGGATATTACTGTCCCATTAGTGAATTTATGGCTTAAAAGTACAAAGTAAACTTTCTCTGTTTATTGGGGTGTATATATATATATATACATATATATATGTATATATATATATATATAATGTACACACACACACACACACACACATATACAATCCATATAATATGTGTATAGAGGATACACACATGTGTATGTATATACACAAACATACATCTCTTTCCTCTCTCTTTCTCCCCTCCTCCCTCTCTTCTCCCTTTCTCCCTTCTCTCTCTGAAACATGAATAAGCGGTTTGTTAGACCATCTCAATTACTGGCGAGGGTGTCCCCATTCTGTGGCCTTAAGAAATCATGGTGAAATATGGTCCTGTATTCACCATAGAACTTTAATTGAAATGAAGTACAATAGAAATTTATTAAAAGCATTGTCAAACATCTGCTATGTGCAAAGCTTTGTGTTACATAATGGGAATATGAAGACAACAGTGAAATAATTCTTTCCCTCAAAGAACTCACATTTCACTGAGGAGTGCAACAGGTATACAAATAAGTGAACACAATAAGTAATTCCAAGTAATTTCAAAATGATTCGAACTCAACAGAAAGGAAGAGCGGAATTTGGAAAGGTCTCATGTAGGAGATGGAGATGTAGTGACGGAGACTAGGAATGAAAAAGGGAGAGGTAAAAAGGTAATACATTCAAGGCATAAGCACACACTTGTGCAAAGGAATGGATAGGAGAAGGAATGCTGTGTACAAGCAACAGCCAGTAGGACAGCTTGCCCTGAACACAGTGTGAAAGAGAGAAATATACCCAGCAACACCACTTCTAGGACTATAATCCCAAGATCATAAAAATGGGAAAGGGTCCCATATTTACAAAAATATTTATAGCAGCTCTCTTTGTGGTGGCCAAAAACTGAAAATCAAGGGGATGCCCATCAATTGGGGAATGACTGAATAACTTCTGGTATATGAATGTAATGAAATACTATTGTGCTATAAGAAATGACGGGAACAGGAAGACTTCAGAGAAGCCTGGAAAGACTTATATGATCTGATGCTGAGTGAAAGAAGCAGAACCAGGAGAACTTTGTACACAGCAACAACCAGTGTGTGAGGAATTTTTCTGGTTGACTTAGAACTTCATTGCAATGCAAGGATTTAAAAAATTCCCAATGGTCTTTTAAGGCAAAATACCTTCCACATCCAGAGAAAGAACTATGGAATTCAATTGCAGAATGTAGCAGAACATTTTCTTTTGTATTACATTTTGGTTTGTTATATGATTTTTCCCATTCATTTTAATTCTTCTATGCAACATGACTATGGTGAAAATGTATTTTATAGGAATGCATGTGTAGAATCTATATAAAATTGTATGCCATCTTGGAGAGAGGGGGTGAGGGAGAGGGGAAAAAGGAGGAGAGAGGGAAAAAAACCTAGGTTATAAAATAGTGATTATAGAACACTGTAAATAAATTTTAAAAAAGAGAAAAATATGAAATAAACCTGGGAAAGGAGGAGGAAGTCAGATTGTGGAGGGTTTTAAATCAATTGAAATCATTGGAGATGCCATAAATCTCAGATATTTAAAGTCATAAGAGATACTATAAATACCACCTGGGCTGGTCAATGACCCAGCAACATTTCAGCATGCAATTAATGATATTCTCATTGACTTTCTGAAACAATTTGTCATCATTAGCACTGGTGACATTTTATCATACCTACACTAGGACAAGTAAGGGAAGTGTTAGCCAAGTTTTAGCACCATAATCTGTATTGTAAATTGGACAAATTCCCTTTTAAAATTAGGTTTGGTGACATTTTGGAGATTTATTTTAGGACCAAATAGGTTGTATCCAGAGACCGCACAAAACTGGGAGGTACTTCTCAAACAAGCATTCAACCTGGTATCCAAGGAGTAGCAGGATTTCAAAGGGTCTGTGAACTTGATGAACGGGGAAAAAAATCACTACTAATGTTTAACTTAAGTTACATTGTTTTCAATTAATTCTGAGAAGAGGTCCACAGACTTTCCAAGAATTATACAAGGATCATGACTTAAGAAAAGTTAAGAACTTCTGGTCTAGAGTCAAAGTCCTGAAGTATTATGACAGTATGAAGCATTTTTTTTTTTAGAAATTTCACTTTCTAAAATTTTAGAACATATTATTAAGTTGATAATTAATGATTATATAGAAAAAAAAGCAATGATCATAAAAAAATATGGTTTCATCAAGAACAGGTAATGCTAGACTAGCCTTGTTTCCTTTTCAGATGAGGGAAATTATGTTACCTAGATTTTAGTAAAACATTTAACCAAGTCTCTCTTTCTATTGAAGATATAAAGAGGTCTAACCTAGTGAGACTTACATGAACTCGACCCTGGTCGAATGACTAGAATTGAAGAGCTGTCATTAATAATTTTATATCAACTTGTATATTATCCGTTAATCTAGCAGTTTTTAATAGAGCATGAATATTTTTTTTCTTGTTCCTTGACATCTGAAACCAGAAGAACTCACAAATTTTCCTGCCACAATGTATATGTTCATAATTTTCTAGAATTTAGAGTTGGGAGGGACCTTTAAAGAGCACATAGTCCAATCCCCTCTTTTTGCAGAGCCCAAAATAAAGTGAATTCTCCCAGACCATGAAAGGTGTAAATAGCATAAGAAAGGATCCCCAAATCTCATGCTGTCTGACTCCAAATTCTGTGTTCTTTTCATCTCACCACACTGAAGAGACCTAGGCTAGCTTTTGTTTCCAACCTCATGTCTCTGAATACATTAATGACCTCATCAAAGCTATTCAGAACAGTGGTATTAGGATATTAGGATTGAGAGAAAAGGACTTCTGACAATAATGGTGTAAAAGGGACATAAAACCATCAATTCATGTTAGGAGAAAGATGAGAAAGATATGATCAGATCTGTCCATTACAGGGAGATTCTCCTGGTAATAGTAAGTCGAATAAATTAGATAGGGGTGAGCCTGGAGGTAGGCATACTGTCTGGGAGATTTTTCAACAGTCTGATCTTTCCTTGACCTGTTTTTCAGGACAGTTGTTTTTGGAAAAAAAAATGCAGACACACATATGTGTGTGTACATATATATATATACATGTATATATATATATATATATATATATATATATATACATGTATATATATATACATGTATATATATATATATATATATATATATATATAATTTTCTTTTTTTTTTTGCATTTCATGTCTCAAGGAGTTATTGTTTTCTGTTCAGTTCTTTATTAAGGCTTACCCCTCTCTGTTCTAAGGTATTAATACTCCTTACAATTTTTTTCTACTTCTATACCATTCTGTTTCTCTTGTTCCATTTCTTTCAAGTGTTATTTTAGTCCTTATGTCAAGATCTTCTTTTTTTCTGAGGTTTTTTTTGGACTCTCTTCATCCAGGTCTACCCATCGGGATTCTTCCAGTTCAAGGTATTCAACATTTTCTTCTGTTTGTTCATATCTCCAGCCAGGGTTTCTAGATGGGACATTGTGCTTGGGTCAAACTCTCCTCCTGAATTCTTAGATGGTATGGGGAGATTCTGCTTGTTCATTATTTGGTGACTAAAACTAGATCCTGCCAACTACAGGAATTACTTCAGCGTTTCTCATGCTTGGTTCAGGCCCAGGCTTCTAGGACGCTGGGACAGCTGGTTTGGCTGTCTCTTGTCACAGACTGAGTCCCTCCAACTTCCCGCATTGGATGCTTGGCTGACCCTGAATCTTGTGGGATAGAGATGAGGACTCTTGGTCACCCACACTGAATAATGCTCTGGCTCTGTCTCCTTTCTCAGATGGGGCCACCTGAGTTACTTTATATTGTCCCTGAGTACTCATCTGGCTCTGTCTTCTGCCACATCTTGAGCCCTGGGCTCCCTGTATTGCTGCTCTGGCCCTTTTTGTCCTTTATTTTCTACCTATTCTACTTTGTCTCTGCTTTTAACTTCTACAAGATTCTGCTAGTCTTCTTGTGCAGTGTGGGATTGGATAGAAGAATTTGTAGCTATTTTGCTTCTTTATCATTGTTTTTTTAATGTACTATTAGAGATTTAGTGGGGTGTTTAAGAAAGATTTGGGCTCCTGTAGGCCCTATCATAATCCATCTTCCCACAATTCCCCACAATAATCAAGTCCCAAAAGTCTTAAAGATGGGGACATCTGGGGAAATTTAGCAATATCCTTTCAAGTCATTATAGCTCTATGGTTCTGTGAGTGTATAAACTTCTTTCATGTAATATACTAGGGGTTTGGTTGACACACAAGATACCAAAACAACTGATTAATTTGACTAATAGATAACACACACATCAATTTGATAGAAAACAATCATGCATCCCACTTTTGAACTATTTTAAGGATATTTAAGGGAACTGGAGAAAAGCAGCTCATCTGGTAGCCCCATATTGAAATACTGACAGGCTGCCTTTAACATCCCTCACCCCCTTCCAAAGGAGAAAGAAATAAAAAGAAAACTCTAAGAAAATCTAAGAAAAGAAGAGCAGTGAATTATACAGTTCATTTCACAGGGCCCACGTTGATCTAGTCTCCGGGTTGATACTTAATTTCATTGCTACATTGCCTACTCAAGTGGGCAGATGTAACCATAACAGAGCTGTGGAACGACCTTTTTTTGATGAAAGATTTAATAGGATCATCACATCTTCTTCCATATGTACCTTAATAAACAAGGCAGGGTGGAGCCAAGATGGCGGAGTAGAAAGACTCACCTATGCTAGGTCCGAACCCACAGCCCATAGATTTCCTGTAAAAAGAACTCCTGACAAATTCTGGAATAGTGGAAGCCGCGCAGCAATACAGTGAAGGAGATTTCTGCTGCAGAGAGCCCTGAAAAACTGACCGCAAAGGTACTCCAGACGGGAGCGGAGTCCTGCCCGGCCGAGCACTCCCCTCCCCTGCCCCAGCCACGCGGCACTGAGAGGAGCAAGCAGACTCCAGCAGGCGTCAGGGACCTGAATCTCCGGCAGCTGCGAAGGTCCCTCCACCCACAGACGCACAGGTCAGTGAGAGAGATGGGCTGAGAGGGGAACAGGAGATCTCCGGGACTCGGACCCCCTGGGAAGCGGCCGCTGAGGCAGAGACTGAGGCAGCTCGGCCAGAGTCAGAGGCCGCTCTGGCAGGAGCTCCACCCCAGCTCCACTACAAAGGATCTCTGTAAAACCCCCCTGAGGGAACTGAGCCTGAGAGGCGGCCCTGCCCCCACCTGAGAACCAGCAGATAAGCCCCCTTTGAAGAGCAGTCAGGTCTGCCGCCAAAAGCCCTGAGGCTGGGGAGCAGCATTTGAATCTCAGACCCAAGCATTTGCTGGGTGGA
>CM053771.1:115864821-115884333 GCA_028658325.1 Potorous gilbertii
AATGGGGAATAGAAAGTTATCTGACCCTACAGGACAAAAGAGAAGATGGGGTAAAGGAAGGGAGGGATGAAAGAGGAGAGAGCACATTGGTGATATGGGTAATTAGAATGTTCAGTGTATTGGGGAGGGTGGAGGGGACAAATGGGGAGAAAATTTTGGAACCCAAAATCTTGTGAAAATGAATGTAAAAAGTTAAATAAATAAATTTATAAAAAAAAAAAAAGAATAAGAAATGGGATACTCCTGCTGCAGTCTGCTCTGGTCAGAACACATATGGAATACAGTTAAATTTAAACTATTAAAGCTTAACTTTGCACTAAGACTTTGGGGACACCCTGAATATAATCATTTCTGGAGACCACATTTTAGAGGAAGACATTGACCAATGGAACTTGGTCAGATGAAACTGACTAGGAGTCAGAAGGAGAAGAAAAGCATAGTGTACAAGGATCAGTGGAAGGAAGTGAGAGTGCTTTAATCTGGAAAAGAGAAGGTGACTTTTGAAGCACATAAAGGTTGTCTTCCAGTTTTTAAAGGGCTATCTTATGGAAGAGATACTAGAATTACTCTACTTGTCCCCAAGAAAGAGAATTGGAAACAATTAGTGGAAGCTGCAGAGAGATAAATTTGGTCTTAATGCAAGGAAAAAGGGTCCTAAGAACTAAGCAATCTTTCCAAGATTGAATGGGTTATGTTGGGAGATGGTGTGGTGGATTCCTAATTATTGGAGATCTTCAAATGGCAATTAGATGATCACAGAACTTCATAGAGCTCCAATCTGAATGGGATGCCAAGTTCATCCATTCTAAGCCAGACATGAACTCTTCACTCTATAACATAGCCAACAAGAAACCATCCAAACCATCCATCTTGTCAGTCATGCCTTTAAAAGTTATTCCTCAACTCTGAGGTACCACATCACACCTATCAGGCTGGTTAACATGACAAAACAGAAAGATGATAAATGTTGGAGAAGATGTGAGAGAGTTGGAATACGAATTCATTGTTGGTAGAGCTATGAGCTGATCCAGTCATTCTGGAGAGCAATTTGGAACTATGCCCAAAGGGCCACAAAAATGTGCATACCCTTTGACCCAGCAATATTGCTTTGAGGGTTGTATCCCAAAGAGATCCTAAAAACGGGAAAAATTCCCACATGTACAAAAATATTTATAGCAGTTCTTTTTGTGGTAGCCAAGAACTGGAAATCGAGGGAATGCCCATCAATTGAGGAATAGTTGAACAAGTTGTGATATATGAATATAATGGAATACTATTGTGATATAAGAAATTGGCCAGTCGGATTTCAGAAAAACCTGGAAAGATTTATATGATCTGATAAAGAGTGAAATGAGCAGGATCAAGAGAATATTATACACAGTAATAGGCACAATATGCCAGGACTGTTTCTGATAGACTTAGCCCTTCAAAGCAATCTAAGGACCTAAAATATTCTCAAAGGACTCGAGGCAAAATATCATCCACATCCAGAGAAAGAATTGTAGAATCAGAATACAGAATGAAGCAGACTATTTTCTCTTGTGTTATGTTTTGTTTTTGGTTTGTTTTTTCTCATGGTTTCTCCCATTCATTTTAATTCTTCTGTGCAACATGACTAATGTGAGTGTATATGTAGAACCCATTCAAGATTGCCAATCATCTTAGGAAAAGAGAGAAGAGGGAAAGGGAGAAAATTGAAAACAAATTATGTATAATTAAAATGTGTCTGGGGGAGGGGAGAAAGGGATTCCTGTTCAGATATGACTTTTGAGACTACCTCTAACACTGAGGTTCTTTGAATAAGCAAAGGTGACAGAGAAATAATATTCTAAGAGGTTTGAAGGGAAGGAGAGTTACACTCTGGAGATGGTAAGAGAGAAGAGAGTAAGGAAAGAGAAAGTGGACAAGGTACTAAATATAGTAAAGGGATCAAAAAGATGAGGACTGAAAAAAAAGTCCTTGTATTTTGTGTTAAGAAAATAGTAGGTGATCACTAAGAGTCAGTGCAGCATACTGGAAAGAGCACTGGCCTTAGACCCTGAAGGGCTAAATTGGGTGTTTTTGAGTAAGTCACCTCACTGAACCTTAATTTTCTCATCTATAAATGAGAACAGTAGTATTTGTATCATCCACCTCATAGGTTGACTATGGCAAAAGTGTTTTTCATAAATATGCTAGGTACATATGAACTATTATCAATGCAATGATTTTGAGAGAGCCATACCAGTCAATGGTAAGAATCAAAGCCAAATTTCCAAGGATTTCTTTCAAAAGAATTGGTGTCAGCAATCATAGATAGTACTTGATAATGGACATGAAAAGATACATAAGTGGAACCACAAATCCAGGGGATGACCAGGGAAGGGAAGGCTCCAGTCTGACTCTAAACAAGGCAGACTGTATACAGTTAATTTCCCTACTACAATGGAGAATGATTTCCTAACTGATTTAAGATAATTTATATTCCATTCATAAGAGAAGAGAGAAATTATTGTACTGATGTTTAAAACAGTATTTTCGAGGTATAATTCAATGAACTCTCAAGAGTAGCATTTCTTAAGAAATTAATTTGAGGGGTACAAACCTTTGCTAGAAGAGTTCAGCAGGCTTCAAATTTGAAATACCAGAACTGTGATTAACCCTGCCAAAGATGAAATGACTGACGTCAAACAGTACCAAATTATACCCATGCTTGACCCGCTATTCTCCTGAAGGTCCCCATTACTATAGAAACCCATAATCGTTCAGTAGACACAAATTGAAAGCATTTAATAAATCAGTGATTATAATGTGCGACATAATTAAACCTTTGATGAGAGTTTAAAATAATGGGACTCATACCAAGATGGAACTTGGGCCACTACAAAGGCAGAAAGCACAATTAAGAAAGTGCTTTGTGTTAAGTCTGTGGTTGGTGGTGTTGAATGAAGTTTCTGACTCTTTCTAGAGTGTTATTACAAAAGACTCTCAATAGATTCAACTCACACACAAGAAAATAAAGAGTAATGCCACTAAGATGTCAAAGACATCTCAGATGACCAAAGTGCCCTTGTAGACTGAGGGGGCATAAAAAAGACTTTTAATTAACCAAAGGAATGGATTTGGCGTTACATATATTCAGCCCTATAGTAATATGAATTCTTTACAATATAAATCTAGAAATTAAAATAGGATATTTGAGAGACAAAAAGACCTTTTAGGATACTTACCCCTTGAGGGGAAAAATAATAAGTGTTAACCAACTGGGTAAGTGATTCATCTAGTGGATATCCTTGGTCCTGGTACTTTCTGGTCACTTCTTTATCTCTATCTACTTTTATGTTTATCTACATCTTTATCTTTGTCTATATCTCTGTTTATCTATATCTTTATTTTCATATTTATCTATGTGTGTGTTTGTCCTTCATTGCTGAAGAAGATCATGCCATCAGAGAAATAATGACATGACTTGCACTTGACTTTTTTTGAGTGTTTTGAGTGAGGTAGGGCTGTATAGGTCACCAGCCTCACTTCTCCTCCAGAGCCATCTGAATCCAGTGACCAGATATTCATCAGGATGACTGGAGATGACCCAGGATGACACAATTGAGGTTAAGTGACTATATATATATATATATATATATATATATATATATATATATATATATATATGTTTAAGAAATTCTTTCCAGTCCTCCAGTGTTTCAAAGACTATTGACTTGGCAGATGTACTACAGATTTGAGTATATCCTGGCATTAAGTGAACACTATGGATGCCAGATTTCAAAGGAACTTTGTGGATATACTCTTTTATAACTCAAGATTTCACTTCAGGTGATAGAGTCATAGTAGGAAGACGTACAGGCTATTTCTCCCCACCTCCTTCCAAAGAAATCTAGAAAATGAACCACAGAGAATCCTAATCAATAAATTTAACAACAACAATTACGAGTCATCTCTTCCAATCCAAGTTGGCATAGAGGGTAGGGGTAGATAGAAAGGTCTAAGGACACTCAAAACAGAGTCTGGCCAGAAGCATAGAGAGAAACAAAGTAAGAGAGGACCCAGAGCCAGAAAAAAAAAACAACTTGATCTTTCTGGGGCTCTTTTTTCCTCATTTATAAAATGAGAGAATACACCAGATAGTTTAGTGTAAAGTTTCTGTCAGCTTTACCATTCTAGTTTCTAAGTCTTCTCTCCTATGACATTTCTGAAACTTTTATATTAAAGGACACCATGGAGTATCGTTTGAAAATATAATCCAAACTGTTATCGGGATAATCTTTGGATATTTCTGTAGTCGAGAGCTTTGTAATTGTTCCAGTCAATGAGTTTAAGGAGGAGATTCTGCTAAGGGTTAGTGTTTAAGTGTACTTAAGCCAGAAGTATACAGAGAAAACACAAGAATTAGCCTCACAATCCTTGTGGAGTTGCAACAATTGTTGGTAACTCAAAGGGCCATAGGGAGACTTACAGGGAATGCCAAGAAGCTATAGTATGTCATCCGTGGCAACTTGGATGCAAAATGTGGTGCACAAGATATGAATCAAAAAAATGTTAGATTAGAAAATGTGGGAGACCCAAATGAGAGTTAATGATAACATATGGAAAACCTGCATGGTGCACTGGCACCCATGTAATGAGAAGAGACATGAATGATGAGTTCTATCATATTGACCAAAGGTCCTCTGATGTATAGATGGGCAAAGACAAGAAAGCATGGGATTAGAAAAGGAAGATGGGTCCTGTGATCTCCACTATTGGCAGTGAATGGGATACCAGTATACATGAGATTGTGGAATTCTTCAAAGTATAGGTATACAACCTATAGACAGACTTCTTGATAATAAGACTGCTTTATGATGATGCTGGTGGTACAGTGGATAGAGCAACGGGCTTGGTGTCAGAAAGATCTCTTTCAAATCCTGCTTCAGTTTCTTAATAGCTGTGTGACCCTAGACGAGCCATCTAATCTCTCTCAGCCTCAGTTTCCTTATCTGTAAAATGGGGAAAATAATAGTACCTGCTTCTCAAGGTCGTTGTGAGGCTTACAATAGATAATAGTTGTAAAGTGCTTTACAAAGTTAATACACTATGTAAATGTTTGCTTTTGTAATACTCTAACAATTCTCACTAATGAACTTAATTCAACATTACAGTTACTAATGCACTTTCCTGGGCACAGTATCATGAGATGAAAAGTTTTCTTCTTCTTTATGTCTTTAGTCACCCTTTCATCCACATGTCAAAGTTTGCTATGGTTCCTTAAACGTATTTGAGCAGTTTTATATTTTGTCTATATTACTATTATTTCAGGAGGGGGTGGTACTTTGCTAAGCAATGTATAAGGTGGTGCTGGAGGCTAAGTATAAATATGAGCTTCCTAAGAATTAAAGGCATTCAAAGTATAATTGAGTGCTTGTGAGATAGTAATCTCTTTATCACTAGAGACCTATAAGCAGATGGCATGGGACCCATTTGTCAGGGATAATGTAGAACAGAGCCATGCATCAGGTGTTGGGTTGGATTAAATTACATCCAAAGTCTCTTTTGGTTCTTAAATTCTATGGGATTTATCCTCTAGATAAAAGCTTATTAGAGTCCTTCTGCCAAATTGTGTAGTGTTTCCTACACTTCTAGGGTTAATAGAATATGTCCTGGCTTTGAGATTGGTAGATACAGAAGCTCCACCAAACAGAAGATTAATTGTGACCCAGTATTATAGTCTGAATCCTCTCTTGAGCGGGCAAAAGAGTAGTAGCATGGTTCCCTCAGTTTATTTGATATGCATTTCCCATAGGACTAGTTATTAGATACAGATGCAGAAACTCCAGTTCAGGTCTCTGATCATTGGTGGAGCATGGAATATGGGACCTGATATGAACTAGAATTCAAGGCAGTTAGTGTTTTCTCTGTCTTAGCTGATTGGCTGCTGATGGGGGCCTCTATTCTCAACTGGCTACAGTTAATCCATCATGGAGAAGGGGAGGAGAACCAAAGACAGCTTTATGAAGGAGTCATACCACCATCACAGATCCTACACACCCTCTTAGCTCTGGAACTAATTCTCTCTGTCTCTATATCTTTCTCTCTGTCTCTGTCTTTCTCTCCTTACTTCCTGTTGTTAACCCTGAGTTCCAGTCCCTGCTGCTGTGCACTCAGGATGTAGAACAAGCAGACAGAGTTAAGAGGGAGTGACATCTATATGTCCATGTATCTGTGACCATGAGAATGGCTGAAGTTTCTACATTGCTTTTGAAAGAAAACATGAATCAATTTCATGTCTCTTCCTTTCCATGAGGAGATAGGAAGGCAATATAAAATATTGAACTTCCAGGTTAGCTCTCATTCTAGGTTGGAAGACAAGACAGGAAGATGAACTCTGGTGTAGAAAAAGTTTCAGCCTTTGGAAAGGTCCAGGTTGAGAGATCAAATGGAATATATCTTGCATATTATTAACATGTAATGTTCCTATTTTATTACCTTTTACATATACTAATTAAACTGCTTACTAAAACATGAAAATTCCAGTGTAGGGGGTTGGCGACTGTGAAGAGGAGGACAGCAGTTATCATGGAGTTGGGGCTTAGAGGTTTGATTGGTAGACACATTCATATTCTTAGACTGTCAAAACCCAGGTTAACATAACACAGTGGGTAGAGATACTGTTTGAGTGATAGCCAGCTGCTGTTAGGGTCTTGACTGAAGGTACAAATAACTTGGCTAATGCGATGCCCCTGGTGGCTACATCATTAATTTCCAAGTCATGGAATGACTCACATTAAGATGCATGATACAGTACAAAAAGATTTAGGACTTGGGTTTGGATGCAGGAGACCTGGGTTCAAGATACAGCTCTGACATATATACTAGCTGTGTTCCCTTGGGTAGCGCCAATGCAATATTCACAGTGCCTACAGCAACCATGAATATCCTGGCACAATTCTGAATCACAAAATACAACAGACTCTCCACATGGAAGTTAGAGCCAAAACATTTATTCAAATACCATAAAACCAAATCCCAGCATCAGCAACAAAGACATCTATATATAACAATAATGCAGAGAACACCATCCCCAAGCCTTGCCCCGGCTAGGCTTCCCACAAACAAGTCCTTTCACTCATGCTAGCCAGCTGCCTGCATCCTTTCTAGCTCTGACTGCTCTCATGATTCACTTCCTCTCAGCTCTGCTTTAGCGCCACCTTTTCCTGTTCTACTTGTTCCTCCCCACCACAGGCTCCATGTGACTCAGACCTCCATGAGACTGAGTCGAATTGAATGGGCCTATTAATGAATGGGAAAGATCTTCCCATTTAAATTACCATTATAACTTGGTCAAGGCACTTCCCCTAATCTGAGTCTCAGTTTCCTTATCTACAAAATGATGATGTTGAACTAAATAATTCCTAACATCCTTTCCTACTCTAATATGCTGTTATTCCATAAAACTAGATTAACAAATGAATGTTTCTTGAAAACAGCCATAGAAATAGCAATAAAAACCTGAATGACTCAAAAATTCTTCTCACAGCAAAGGAAAAATAATATGAACCAGGTACCCTGGAAATGCTTTTTAAGACTTTGAATGAATGAATGAATGAATGTCATTTTTAAATGCTTACAATGTGCCAGGCATTATGCTAAGTCCTGGTGAGACAGGGGAGCAAAAACATTTCTTGCCAGCTGCTAGCTTACATTCTAGTTAGATAATGCATGAAGGGGAGTAAAGATCAGGGAGGAGTATTTTGGCTTGGAAAGTTACAGAATTGGCAAATGGGGGCATCAGAGGATCGATTTGCACAATTTCTAATAGCAGAAGCACTATTGATTTGCTGATTATGGCTCCAGAACTAAAGGGAGCCAGGGGAAAGGGAAAGGAGACTGCAAAGCAACTGGTGTTCCTTGATACTAACAGAAAAAAATGTTGTGGGGATAACTTGAGACATGGCTGGAGTAGCTTGTTCTGATAGAGTGGACTACATGTCTGGCACTCACCAGTAAGGACCTGAGAGCCCCCTGGGGAGACTTCTGGGGCTGAGATGCTTAAGTCTTCCAGCATGATCTCTGGTTCTCCTCTTCACTGTCCTGGAGTCATCATCAAGGTAAATGAGAATTCAATCGGAATCAGACTTCTGAGACTACAAAGAACCTGCAGAGACCCTGATTCTTTGGGCATAGTGAATGTTCAATAAATATTTTATATGTCCTTAGCCTTGAAAATCATTTTCAAAACCTCAAAATAAAAATATAGAGGATTTCAAAGTTTGTACAGGAGTGATCATGGTGTAGAGCAGGGGTGGGGAACCTGTGGTGTTGAGGCCACATATGGCTCTCTAGGTTCTTGGGTACAGTATTTTGACTGAGCCCAAATTTTATAGAATAAATCCTCTTATTAAGGGGATTTGTTCTGGGAAGTTTGGATTCAGTCAAAGGGCTGCACTCAAGAATATAGAGGGCCACATGTGACCATGAAGTTGTAAGTTCCCCATCCCTGATGTAGAGGCTAAGAAACTGTCCTGAGGGAGTACCTGGTTTAAAGTCCCTTTTCTGACACATACTGTAGGTGTGATCCTGGATAAGTCACTTAACCTTATTGCTGTAGCCAGTGGTGTCAAAATCAAATAGAAATGGATACTTTTAGCCTACATATTGATTAAGAAAGCCATAAATGAACATTGTCCATATTTTATTGTATTTTTATTTCTTTTATTATTTTAATGGGAAATTTTCATTTATTTTAAACTTAAATACAAAATGAAAAAACGAAACAAAACAGCATTGCCATGTACCCAGAAGAACACAGGAAAAGATTCTATGTAAAACAACACATTTTCACTTCAAGAAAACCTCTATACATATATTACACATTGTTTGCAAAGCTGCCATCTTTGCTTCCTTGTAGGTTTTCTTTTGTTTTTTTCTGTGCACTTTTAATTTTAGTTTTCTTTTCCCTCCCCCTAGTCACCATCCTTACACTAAAGAAGGCTACAATTAAGCTCTAATACACACATAGATATCTATAAACATACACATATATACTCATACACCTATATATAAGACTGTAGTATTCTCCTTTCCACTTGCAATCTGTTTCTCTGAAGGCTGATATCATCTTCCTTCATAAGTTCAAGTCTCCACATATTTTTTTCTTCCTTAAATCAACCAGCTCAGCATTTTCTACACTCCAAAAATATCCTATCACATCCTGAGAGATTGTCTATAAAAGTCCCAAATTTTCTGCATTCCTTCTATTCTTGAGTGCACAGATTTCATTTATACAAGGAAATTTTAATTTAAAATAATTGTAAATGCCTGTTTTGTTGCTTCATCAATAATCTCACCTTATAATAACCTATCTTTTCTCCCTACTTTTTAAAATTTATTTATTTATTTTAAGTTTTCAACATTCATTTCCACAAAATTTTCAGTTCCAAATTTCCTCCCCATCTCTCCCCTCTCCCTACTCCAAAACACCTTTCATTCTCATTGCCCCTTCCACCAATGTGCCTACCCTTCTTCCTACCCTTCTAACATCCCATCCTTCCCTTATCCCCATCTTCTCTCTTGTCCTGTAGAGCAAGATGAATTTCTATACCCCTTTACCTGTATTTCTTATTTTCTAGTTGTATGCAAAAGGAATTCTCAACATTTGTTCCTAAAACTTTGAGTTCCAACTTCTCTTCTCCCTCCCTCCCCACCCAAACCCATTGAGAAGGCAAGGAATTCAATATAGGCCATATATGTGTCATTTTGCAAATAACTTTCATAATAGTCATGTTGTGTAAGACTAACTATATTTCCCACCATCCTTTTCTGCCTCCCATTTCTTCTCTCTTTTGACCTTGTCCCTCCCCAAGAGTGTTTACTTCTAATTGCTCCCTCCTTCCACTTGCCCTTTCTTCCATCATCCCCCCCCACCCTGCTTATCCCCTTCTCCCCTACTTTCCTGTATTGTAAGATAAGTTTTCATACCAAACTAAGTGTGCATGTTCCTTCCTTGATCCAAATGTGATGAGAGTAAGCTTCACTTTTCCCCTCTCACCTCCTCCCTCTTCCCCTCCATTGCAAAAGCTTTTTCTTGCCTCTTCTATGAGAGATAATTTGCCCCATTCCATTTCTCCCTTTCTCCTCCAAATCTATTCCTCTCTCACCCCTTCATTTTATTTTTTTTAGATATGATCCCTTCCAATTCAACTCACTCTGTGCTCTCGGTCTCTCTGTCTCTGTCTCTGTCTCTGTTTCTGTCTCTCTCTCTCTCTCTCTCTCTCTCTCTCTCTCTCTCTATATATATATATATATATATATATATACATATATATATTATATATATATATATGTATATATATATGCACATATATATGTATATACATATGTGTGTATGTGTGTGTGTGTGTGTGTGTGTGTGTGTGTGTAATACCACCAACTACCCAGATACTGAGGAAAGTTACAAGAGTTACAAATATTATTTCCATGTAGGAATGTAAAGAGTTCAACTTTGGTAAGTCCCTTGTGATTTCTCTTTCCTGTTTATCTTTTTATGCTTCTCTTGATTCTTGTGTTTGAAAGTCAAATTTTCTTTTCAGTTCTGGTCATTTCATCAAGAATGCTCAAAAGTCCTCTGTTTCATTGAATGACCATTTTTCCCCTGAAGTATTATACTCAGTTTTGCTGGGTAGATGATTCTTGGTTTTAATCCCAGCTCCTTTGACTTCTGGAATATCATATTCTAGGCCCTTTGATCCTTTAGTGTAGAAGCCATTAGATCTTGTATTATCTTAATTATATTTCCACAATACTGGAATTGTTTCTTTCTAGCTGCTTGCAATGTTTTCTCCTTGACCTGGGAACTCTGGGATTTGGCTACAATATTCCTAGGAATTTCTCTTTTTGGATCTCTTTCAGGAGGTGATTGGTGGATTCTTTCAATATTTATTTTACCCTCTGTTTCTAGAATATCAGGGCAGTTTTTCTTGATAATTTCATGAAGGATGATGTCTAGGCTCTTTTTTTGATCATGGCTTTCAGGTAGTTCCATAATTTTTAAATTGTCTCTCCTGGATCTATTTTCCAGGTCAATTGTTTTCCAAAGAGATATTTCACATTATCTTCTATTTTTTCATTCTTTTGGTTTTGTTTTGTAATTTCTTGATTCCTCATAAAGCCATTAGCTTCCATCTGTTCCATTCTAACTTTTGAAGAACTATTTTCTTCAGTGAACTTTTGAACCTACTTTTCCATTTGGCTAATTCTAATTTTTAAAGCATTCTTCTCTTTATTGACTTTTTGGACCTCTTTTTCCAGTTGAGTTAGCTTATTTTTCATGGTGTTATTTTCTTCAGCATTTTTTTGGGTGTCCTTTAGCAAGCTGTTGACTTGTTTTTCATTATTTTCTTGCATTGCTCTGATTTCTCTTCCCAATTTTTCCTCCACCTCTCTTACATGATTATCAAAGTCCATTTTGAGCTCTTCCATGGCCTGAGACCATTGCATATTTATTTTGGAGGTTTTGAATGCAGAAGCTTTGACTTTAGGTAATCCCATGGTGGTAAACATTGTTCTTCCTCATCCAAAAGGATGAGAGAAAATACCTGTTCACCAAGAATGTAACTTTCTATAGTCTCATTTTTTTCCCCTTTTTTGAGCATTTTCCCAACCAGTTACTTCACTTTGGGGTCCTTAATCAAGAGTAGGGTATACTCTGGGAGTCTGTAAGTTCTCAGTTCCTCAAAAGTGATACCATCAAAGGAGAAGAGTTTACTCCCTGGCCTGGCTTGTGGCTGAGATTCAGAGCAGCAGCTCAATTCCCCCAGGGGCTTTCTCCAACAATGGAAGCCCACTGTTGCCTGCCCAGCCACAGTCACTGTAGCCCCAGACTGCTGCTGCTGCTGCTAGGGCTGCTGCCTGGAGTCAGGACTAGGGGAGAACCCTGTTCCCTTGTCACCATGGTAAAATAGCTCTCTCACTGACCTTTGAAACTGCCATTGGCACCTGTGGGTTGAGGGATCTGTGAACCACCTCTGCTCCTGGGGATTCTGCCCCCAAGGCCTGCTCATGTCCTCCTTACAGTGCACTGCCAAGGCTGGGCTGGGCTCTACTTTGTATCCCAGTGCAACACATGTTTCCTGTCCATCTTCCAATTCACCCAGGGCTGAAAAATCTCCTTCACTCCATCGTTCTGTGACTTCTGCTGCTCTAGAATTTGTTGAGAGTCTTTCTTTACAGGTATTTTATGGGCTGTGGGGGAAGAGCTTGAGTATGTGCATCTTTCTACTCCACCATGTTGGTTCCATCCCCCCATTTCTGTTATTATTTCTCATTTCTCAATTATATCTTATCTGGTTCAGGCCTTTGGGAGTTTTGCTGCTGGATACAGCTGATGGGTGATGAGTTTGTCACTTCTGCTCTGGGCAACATTTTAAGACAAGGCTTCTTAACCTGGGGTTCATGCAACCCTACATGATCTGAAATGAGATTTCACGAGGTCTGCACATTTAAATTGGAAAAAAAAATCTTATCTGTATTTTCACTAATCTCTAACTAAAATCCAGCATTTTCTTCAATTATGATTCTTTTAAAACAATGTTATTCCGAGAAGGTTCCATAGGTATTCTCCACACTGCCAAAGGGGTCCATGTTACAAAAATGGTTAAGAACCCCTTCTTTAAAACTATAAATTGCAGAGAAGGTGCTGACCCAAACTGATTGGAATTTCTTCATCTGGGAGTTCCTTATATCAATTAAATTACATGCCCAGTCCCTGTCCTACAAAATTTGTAAGTGCTCCACCCACAGGCAACAAACCCCCTCCCTTTCCCTTCCTCTTTCTCCCTTGTGGTTCTCTCCATTCCCAGAAAAACTGTTATTCAAGCAATTAGTAGACTTCAGCAAGGGAAACCTTTCCTATTCAGGACTGCACATTAGGTCAATATTTTATTTGTATAACTCCCCAGCAAATGCAATACTTAATAAGATAATTATACAAATTTTCAGAGAGGAAATTATGGCCCAGCATTTTAATCCTAGACTGTAATGAAGAAACTCTGTATTCTCTCCTACAAAGGGAACTCTCTCTCTTTCTCTCTCATCTTTTCCTGGGGCTCCCATTAAAGCCATTGAAATCCTTCCTCCCCTGTAAGGCTCTTTCTCTGGGAAGATTTTCTATTTGTCTTTTGGGGTTTTTTTGAGAGTCACAGACCCAGGGAAAAGGTTATGTACATATCAGTGTTAAAAATATGAGCACGAGTTATAGGTCCTTGGAAAAGCAAAAGGTGTTCTAAGTTGGTGGCCAGCTTCCTGGATTCCTTCCCCTTAGTGAACACTTCTTCTCTGATATGGCTCTTATTTATTCTTAAAATTTATTAATTTAAATTTTATTTATTTAATTAATATTAAATATGTAATTTATTATTAAATAATAAATAAAATAAAAATTTATTTTAAAAAACTTATTAAAAGTTTCCAGAATGTTTTTAGTTTTTGCCTTCAGAGGCGACAGAGTACTTCCATCTAGTCACACTCCAAGAAAGTTGATCCTAATCTCATTACTGTTAACAGTTCTGGGACAACTGGCAAAAAGAAAAAAAAGTGTTAAGTGCTTCCTCACAACAAGCCTTTTGGTTTTGTTGGAGTAAAAACTTTCATTCAGGAGCATTATCAGTGACCTGAATCATTCAAGTAAAAAGATCAGCCTTTGAAAGGTGTGATAGAGTAGGCCAAGAAAGGATTTCAATGTCTCCCGTGGGTCAGACTCTGGTAGTCTCTGCTCTGCAAGATGAACTTTGGGCAAATCACTGAACCTTCCCATGTACCTTGTTCTTTCTTTCTTTCTAATGCTGGAGACACAATTCAGTAGCATACTAAACACTTGTTGAGTTGTCTGAATGGACAGAAAAATAACTGAGCATTCTTCCTTTCTGATATCTAATAAGGTACTGGTTCTCAAGGGCTGTAATACCTTCTTGCTCTGAAAAGTATATAAATACTCTGAGGTGAGGTTTTACTTTGGTGTTTAGTTTTTGGAAGAAGTGTTGTGCACCAGATGAGACTTTGGGTAGCTGTTAAGGACTAGCCCCTCCTCTCCTGCTTTGAAAACCCAGAGGTTAGTGTTTCTTTCTCTGGTTACTATGTATATATGTAACGGTCAGACAATTAGACCTGTCTGTTGATCTGTGATATATATATATATACACATATATATATTGCTTATGATCAGACAGTTGGAAGCCCTATCTGTTGATAGTTATTTCTCTGTTTATATTTTCCCTGAAGTTTAAGATGCTAACTTTTTACACTGAACTAAGTGAAAAATATACATGCTTGATTAAAAAGATTGTTGACCATGCAAAAGTTGTTTTCCTTTTAGAAAAGTAGATCTAAGAACCTGTACAGCAGGTCTGCCTGTTTATGATGGGGTCCTTGCTGACACACCATTACTGGGTCCCAGAGAAGCAGTCGGTCAGTTCACCCCAGTTAATATAGTTGCTTTGATAATTCTACACCTCTTTCTGACTAGAGTCACTGGCTAAAGTAGGTCTGAGCTGAGAGAAACAACAGTTAGCTGAGTAAATGGGAATTTTGATATGATGATGGGCAGGAACCAAAGGAAGAGGTCATAGGAGAGAGAGCCTACTACCTAGGGAGACAGGACTGGCTAGTACACAGTAGTGGAAGACCCTGGGAAATCAGAAATTATTGGGATGATACCAAGTACCCAGGGGAAAGGGGAATGGAGAATGAAGCAAAGTGGGAGAATGTTAAAGACCTGCTTTGAGGGTTTCAGTATTTTGCCTAAGGCTGGCCCTGATAAGGAACACAGAATTCCACATAAATTTGACTTTGGGAACAATTCAACATCTTTAAAGGCAGCTGTTGTTTATAAAATAACTGCTAATGCTAGATTTTATGATGACCCAGAAGTAAATGAGAACATTCTATTACCCAGAGAGTTGTAGCAGGAGGACCATGTTCCTGCCTGGAAATCTCCTAGAGTGGAAAGCAGGGAAAGGAAGGGGCAGGGAGGGGAAACATGACCTGTGTCCTTGAGACCTCTAGGTTCTCAAGTCTGGCCCTTTGACTGAATCCAAGGCCATATGTGTCCTTGAGGCCACAGGTTCCCGACCCCTGTCCTAGAGCAACCCCCCAAGAATATACAAATGGTTCTTTTGTACCTTCTGATACAGCTGCTACTTTCAATTTGACTCATTCTGGAGTCAAAGTGAAATCTTTCCAGCTATCTAGGGACAGGTTTAATAATTACTATTTTTCATTTTTTATTTCTTATTCTCTTGTGTCTTATAAAACCTCCATTCTTTCCCAACTATTCATTAGGACTGTCAGCTGCTCCTGTTCAAGAAGCTCTAAATTTGACAACCTATAAACAGGCTTTAAAACTCTGTTTCTCCCCATTACTGTCTTTCAGAGAATCATCAAATTGTGGAATTGAAGAAACCTCGAAGAAACCTCAAAGGTGATCCGTCCCATCTCCTACCCAAAGTGTTCCATCTTCAAAATTCCCTATAGACAGCCATTCACTGCCTGCTTAAAGACATTCACTGATGAGTAACTTACTGATCAAAGACATTCAGTGATAAGTAACTTACTACTCAGGGAGAGTTTTCATTGTTGTATAAGTATATGATTAAGAAAAATAAGCCTAATCTCTCTTCCATAAGACAATCCTTCAAATACTTAAAGAAAAGCTATCATTTCCTCCAAGTCTTCTTTCCAGACTGTCTGAGCATTCCCAGTTCCTTCAATGGGTTTTCATAGGGTAGGGTATCCAGTTTTCTCACCATCCTGTATTTGCTCCTTTGGACAAGTTTCAGACTGTCAATGTCCTCCGTTAGTAGGACATATGGAATTGAGAACAATACTCCAGATAGGATCTGATGAAAGTAGAATCATCAGTGGGACCATTACTTTATCTATTATGGATATTTATTTTTGGTCCAGATTTATGATTTCATTACTATAGAGGAGCTCTCTCGATGAGGAAACTCTCTGAGAATGCGAATCATTTCTGCTCTTTGAGAATTGTCTGGGGCACTGAGACCATAAGTGACTCACTATGCAGCCAGTATGCTTTAGGAGAGGGACTTGAATAAGGGTCTTGCTAGATGAGGACAGCTCTCAGAGTTGTCTGCAGGACCATGCCCTTATAATCATAACTAACTTTGCTACTCTATTCTAAGGTTTACAAATTACTTTTTGCACAACAATCTAGAGAGACAGTCAGTATAAATATTATTCCCCCAATTTTGCTAATAAGGAAACTTCAGCGCATAAAAGTGAAGTGACTTTCTGGTGGTCACACAAATAATTAATGGCATAGCTGGGGTTTGAACCAAGTTCTCTAGAATCCCAGCTAGCTTTGGCTCTTTGTTTAAAAGTCAGGTCTCCAATCTCTCCCTCCTTCAGTCTCTTTGTACAGATTGCTAGATTCCAAAATACAGCTCTGATCTTGTCATTCATTTGAATGAATTTGGAAATGGGAGTTGGAACTAATTAGAGAGTTTTGCATTTATTTTTTTAAGTTCTGATTATATTCCAGAACATACCCTTTTAACTGCTTTTGAACCTTGAAAGAGAATGAATAAAGAAATGAACTTGTGGGGCATGGGGGTGGGGTGGGGTGAGAGGGATGATGGTCCTAAGTGCACCCCATAGCAACAGAACTTCATATACATTTAATATGTTTCTAGCCTAGCACTCTGCACACCCACACACCATACTTCATCTCATTAATTGGTGAGTCTGTCAGCATATTTTTGAATCTTAATTTTGTCACTCAATATATTCATTCTTCCTTATAACTTCTTATTATCCACAGATAGAGTACATGCGCTGACTCCTAGTCATATGAGGATTATTTGAAATAACTGGAGGTGTTTAACCAGGAAAATAAAAGACTCAAGAGTTGCTGTAACAGTATGGGAAGGACTGCTATATGGAAATAGGATTAAATAGGTACTAATTGTTCCCAGACAACTGAACCAAGAGTAATGGATAGAAGCTGTAAATAGACAAGTCTAGGCTTAATGTCAGGGAGAACCCATTGAAGGAACTGGGAATGCTCACACAGCATGGAGAGAAGACTTGAGGAAAGGATCGTTTTTCTTCAAGTATTGAAGAGTTGCCATACGGAGGAGGGATTAGGCTTATTTTTCTTAATCATGTACTTAACCAAACTTCCTAACAATTAGAATTTTCCAAAAATGGAATGGGTTACCATGAGGTGTATTAGATAAAAACACAGTGCCTGGTACACAGTAGATGCTTAATAAATAATTTTTCCATTCCCTTTTCTCTCACCCTCCTTGGAGGTTTTCAAGTAAAAGCTAGATGATGGCTCAACAGACATTATAAAAGAGATTCTTTCCAGGTGTGGTTTGACCTAGATGGTTGCTCAGGCCTCTCCCAACTCTCAAATTCTGACATTCAAAATCTATGATCTAAACTACCCAAATCATGGATAAACAGGTTGAACAGAACAGGATCAACAACAAATTCCTGTGACACTCGGGTTGGTTTGTTTCTTTTTCAGTCCTTCCTGTCACTAGTTAGTATGTCTTTGAGTAAGTTATTTTACATTTCAGTGCCTCTGATTTTCTTACCTGTCCAATGGGAACCATACCTATGTTCTTCACAAAGCTGTGGTATCACATGAAGTAAAGCATGTGGCAATGCTGGTTTTTTAAAAACCGAAAGACTCCTCGGACATTAAATGATTATTGTCAAATAAGATTTTGATGATGTAAAGATTAGAGAATCCAACATTACATTTCTCATGTACTAAGGCTTAAAAAATTAAGGAGGAAAGTTCTCTGGGCAAAATGTGCCTTGGACTTTATTGAACTGATTTGTAAAGAAACTTGAAAGATCTGTGGATGCTGATGCAACTAAGATTCCCTGACCCTTAATACATTGTTCTTTCCTTTTTAATTTAGTAGATGATCAGCATGACCTCAGAAGACTTAATCACAGGGTCCTTGAAAAGAATCGGGCTCATTCTTTCTGTGGCCTAGAAAGAATGTCTGATTATCACAAGGAGATGCAGCTCCCAAATATTAGAAATCGCTCTCTCTGCCCATAGTAAGGACATAATGTGTAATGATTCCAGGATCCCTGTTTTCTTCCGTGCAGAGAATGCTAAATGTTCTCTGCGCTGAATTTATTAGTCATGAACGACTTGAGACAAAGGAGAGTTTGCCTTCAGAGAAAAGGGAAAATGCTTGCCTTTAATACTGAAGGAGGAAACTCCAAGAGAATAAACCTGAACTTTCAAATACTCATTTTGCTCATCTATAAAACATGGGAAAGAACTTTTGCTCTATCTGGGTTGTGTAAGGAGGCAATTTGGAAGGCTTTTTACCCCTTTCAACTTGAAAGCGAAAAGTCCTATGATCCAGTAGATCGACAGTTGTTCACTCATTTCAGTTGGGTCCAACTCTTCATGACCCCATTTGGGGTTTTCTTGGTAAAGATACTAGAGTAGTTTGATATTTCCTTCTCCAGCTTATTTTACAGATGAGGAAACCGAAGCAAACAGTTAAGTGACTTGCCCAGGGTCACACAGGTAATAAGTGTCTGTGGCTGGATTTGAAACTCATGAAGATGAGTATTCCCAACTCTAGACCTGGCACTCTATCCACTGTACCACCCAGCTGCCCGGTGATATCTAGAGACAATACTCATCAATGCCTGCCCAACCTATTCCATTCTTGTCCCTGTTTTCCCATCAATTTCCAAGAAGGTTACCACCCATGTAGGTTAGGTCTTCTTCTAGAGCTCTTGACATCAAGTGGATACCAGTTTTAACCCCGTGGATATCATTCACTTTTATTACACCAATCATGAAACTAAGTCCAATATAAATGTGATTTATTCATATCTATATTTGTTGTTGTTTTAATAAATCTCCTTTGGGTCCAGTTAAACCCACCTGCAAGAACTCTTTTACCAATTCAGATTGGTAACTGCCCTGCCATCTAGTGTCAAAGAACTGCCTAGGGTATTGTAATGTTAAATGACCTGCCTAGGGTCACACAGTCAATGTATGTCAGAGGCAGGACTGGAATCCTGATACTTCTAACTCCAAGGCAAGTTACCTACCCATTGTGTAACATTGCTTCTGGGAACTTAATGATTGGAGAGTTGTGTTTGTATGTTTGTCTTTCATGCCATCAGAGAAATGATGACATGACTTGCTCTTGACTTTGTTTTGAGTGAGGGAGGCTGTGCAGGTCACCAGTCTCACTTCTCCTCCAGAGCCACCTGAATCCAGTGACCAGATATTCTCAGGATGACTGGAGATGACCCAGGATGAGGCAATTGGGATTAAGTGACTTGCTCAAGGTCACACAGCCAGTGTCAAGTGTCTGAGGTTTCACCTCAGATTGTAGAGTTAGTAACATGGTGGCTGACCAATTGTCTTTAATTATGCAATCCTGCCTGAGGGAAAAAAAGAAATGGCTTTCTCCATTAGAGAATATACAGGGTATATATATATGTATATATATATATATATATATA